>CM076582.1:781026948-781293087 GCA_034641835.2 Pinus albicaulis
GATCATGCAAGTAAATGAGTAATTTTGCCAAAAATTCTCTTTATTAATCAGATCTTTAATGACTACAATTCTTTCTCTTGCGCACACAGTCACAGAATCCTCACACACAGCCCAAGACTTAGGTCTCCATGCACACAACCATTGGAGCCTATCTCTACTCAGACTTATCATAGAAAATTGCCCAAAATCACATTCACAGAAGATAATATCATATATGATTGATTCATTCTCTACTTGCCTCATACATGCCTTTTTACATAACTAAGACGCGCAAAAACAATGGATTCAAACCATGGTTTGAGCCCCATGTTTTACCCTTTTTCCCATTACAATATGAACTATCTTTGACCCACCCCAAATCCCCTTGACATGTGTGCTTCACTTTAACAAAATTGACAAAAATGACTCAAACCTGGACCTAGGGGACTCTATCCCAACATGCACCATTGTGCGTATTTCCATCCGTAGTAAACCCATGATCAATATGTTGTGGAGTTCAAATTATTCATCCTTAGTGTTTTTGATTGGTTCAATAACCCCTTACTTCGAACCCATGATTTGAATCCACATCCACCTTGTGGCCATTACATTGATGCCCAATGTTTGGGTAAGGGGGCATCCACTTTTGAGAGTCCAGGAGAAGAAATTCTCCCCAACCCTCCTAGTGCATCTGGTAGTGTTGAGTCTAGTACCATTATTATTCCCCATTTAGAAGAACCTCTAGAGTCTCATGTCACTTCCAATCACTCTAGAGATGATCCACTAAATAATTCATTCATCTTACAACAACAACCTAGTCCCTTAGACAATTTTGTTGACCAACCTCATTTTTTTCTAAATGAGCATATTTTCATTATATCCGAAGCCACTCTTTGGTACAGTGACACCATGTATGAAAATCTAGAAATTTAGTCCATTTGATTCATATATGGAGTGTTAAACAAGATTGGTAATCCAATAGTTCCTTTCTCTAACTATATCTATCCATTATTCCCACAGGAAGACAAGCATAACATCAAAAAATGGTGAACCACGTCATCAAAATGTGTTTAGAGTCCACTATTCTAAATAAATTTGGCATGTCCATAACATGTTACATGGGGGGCACCTATTCCCCTACATCTCCTCATCATCTTCTGGAGGATATTCTGCCATTTGGGCTAAATTGTTGAATCCCTTATTTGAGTACTTGGAAAATAATGGTGCTCCACAAAGACCTCTAGCTAGGGGCTTCATTCCCACCTTTGTATACCTAATGAGTACCCTCCATCACATATGATTAAGGGAAGCATCCCATGCTTTGAGGCATGATGGCCCCTGTCCACCCATTCACTTGATTATAAGTCTTGGCCTAGACCCCAACGATCTAGGTATGGTCGATTATCCTTCAATTCCTAGGATAGTTGGTCCTACTCTCCTCTCCAACGAGCCATATACACACACATATCATAGATGCTTGATACCATATATTCAACCATCCTACTTTATGTGATTCCACTCTCACCACCCGGTCCCCATGTTTGACTTGGTGGCTAGGGATGATCCTAGACCTTATCTAGTAGTTCATTCATGTATTCCTTCTTTACCTTGATTCTTCACCAGGAACCATCCTTCCAAGAAGCATTAAGGCCATATTTAGATAAGTACGGTCACCTATCTGAAATTCATAAATCTAGATTCTGATGGCTAGTTTGTCTGCTATGAGCTCCACAGGATTTTAGGCCTTCTCCTCCTCTCCAAATTCCTCAAAAATCACTATGGAAATGAATTGAATATGGAGGCAAGAAGCCCTTTTTATAGGAAAGACCCTAGTTTTTCTGTCGCCCATTGTGACCAAACTGTAGCTCAATCTGATGAAGATTTAGCATCATTGGAAATATCTCACCAAGTTTTATAATGGGTCTTCCTTTGTTTTGGTAATTTAACACTTCACTTGGAAGCCATTTTTTCCATGAAGTTCCACTTTACCACCAATTCAATTTAACCGAATTTATTCATATGAGTTGCCCGTAGTTTGGTACCACTTTTTCTTAGCACTTTTCAACTCATGTGTCGATTTTCATCATGAGTAACCATTATTTGCTCATGTTTTTTTATGGTCCCTCTGGGCCCATCCTATGTGGCAGCATCATCGAGTCACCCCTGTTCAGAGCATCTGAGATGAGTCACCCTTGCATTCATGGAGTTTGTTTCAAGTCCCATTATGTCATGTTACAATGTTTTATCCATATTTTCATCACATTTATCCTGTGTTGCTCCTTTTGGCCTCTAGATATTCTGTTACGTCATTGAAAAGCTTCCATCTAAGTACTTGAGCATCCCCTATGAAATCGAGTTAGTCGCTACCAGGTCAACCATGGATTTTATGCTCTGACACGGGAATTCATCAATCCACCTCTCATTATATATCATTCTATCATTATACCTGATGTCAGTATATCCGTCACTCTCCTATATTCCCTTGTTCCTTAGTTGAGGATTCCTCATTGCCTCAGCTTTGGAAGGCACTCTTATTTCAACTTCAACACGTTCATTCTAGAATAATAGTCTAGAGGGAATTGTACCATAGTTCCAAATTTCATAATTGTTTGGTGCCTTAGATCAAGCAAAGGGAATAATCATTTCCCTTTGAGTTGGTTGTTTCTCACATGCTCGACTCCATATCATTACTGCACCATTGAGAATCATGTACTTGATGGTCCAGTGATCCAATAGATTGTACTAGTGATTCCTAGCTGTGTGTGAGATATTCTAGACCTCATAATGGGGCGGCCCTTCAGGTAGCCCCCCACATGCCTGGATGACCTCAGATTATGATCCAACCTTAGATGGTGTTTTGCAGATTTGATGGGTTTGGTTCCAGCTATGTGCAATGCCCACACCATGCATGTATCCTTCAAATGATCCATTCAGGTCGTCAGAGACTTTTCCTGTTCAGCAAGGATTCTGTGGTTACTGTCCCCCCTCCACATGTAAACTTGAGGGGTATTTGTCTCATATACTCAAATGTTATTGCATTAATTCATGGCCTATTTTTTTCTAGGTGCATTATGTATATGGGATTCATTGTATTATTTCCTAGCCCACTGATTCTAGATGATGTATTACATACTTTGTAGCTCAATATGACATTACTACGATCGTCATTATTATTTGTACTCAGTTATCTCTATGGGTATGGGTATACCTCCCCCACCTCATTTGAGATCATGTAATCCAAAATAAAAGGAGACTTATATCAGTTTAGTAGATCATTCCCCCTCCATTTTTGTCCTTGCTTGCATTTCTTTAGTCCTCTCTCTCACTCTCTCTGACTCTCCTTTGGTGTCTTGTGGAAGTGTAACTTACAATGTATTTCAGTCATATGATTTTCTCCTAACACTCACATGTTGGGGGGAATCTTTTATCACCAAAAACTGATCGCCTACCGATTTTAACTAGGTGGATTGAAATACACCCTGTAGGTTTAATTTACCGTAGTAAAAACAATTTCACTATATGAAATAATTTAATAAAACACTTTTATTAAGTTATTTCTGATTAAAAACCATGAGAATAATTAAATAAACCATTATTTATTTAATTTTCTCTAGGAATAATTTTTTTTTTCACAGGAAAAAAACAATAACTTTCTATTATAAACAATGAAAAGTCACAAGAGCAGATGCTACAGCATTCAAGAAAGTCCCCAAGGGACCTAACAATATTACCCATGCCAAGTAGTAAAGCTACCAAGAAAATAAAAAAACTAAAATTACATAATGACAAAAGCCAAAATCTTCTCCTTTTTGCCCTTTTTATTATGTACTTTTTGCCAGCCCATAGAATCAATAGCAGAAGGAATAACCGCCAGCACATTGTTACAATTTGCAATTAGGGGATATTTATTTGAGTCAGAGATTTCATATATATGTGAATGCTTTGAACCCAAAAGTGTATGATATTTTTCCTTCCCTTCCGGGGGCACAGAAACAGAGTTAGTGTTTGGATCCTCAACTGAAAGAATCTGTTCTTCCGCATATTTTATTCTCTTTTCTAAATTACTGTGTTGATTTTTTGTTTCTTCAGTTCTCTTTTCTAGATTATTGTGTTGATTTTTTGTTTTTGTATGCTATATTTTTTCTTCCATTTCCTCACCTTCATCCTTCGAGGAAAGGCGGTCTGCGAATTTCCAACCTTTCTTATTTTGTGGTTTCTTGTTTGTTCTTTTATTTGATTGTCTACAGGAGCTTTGTAAATGGCCTGTTTGGTGGAATACCGTGCACCTGAAAGTTGTATTTTTGAAGTCTAATGCTTGTGTCAATTTCATGTATTTGTGTGATATAAGGATACCATCCAGAAGCCCCTTACTGAGGTCCATCTCCACACAGATGCGGGTGAAGGTGAATATTCCTTTATCCATTCTCTCTTGGTCTGACTTCATAAATACTCCTAAGGAGTTCCCAATGTCTTCTAGTACCTGGTGGTGCTAGAAAGGGAGCGGAAGGTTATGTAACCTTACCCACACCAGCATTTTTGTGACTGCCATTGTGTTTGAATCAAAACCAGGGAACCATGGGAAAACAAAAAGGCCAGCCCTCCCCCAGAACCATGGTCCCTCATTCATGCCATGATTTTAGTATTTTGGAATGTCAAACTGAACCACGAAAAAACCTTTTGCGTACAGATATATATCATATTATTCCGTCCAATTTTGGTAGATCCAAGCATTTAATTCTTCAGATTTTGGCCAGTATCCATTGAAGCGACATATAATGGAATTTTCTTGCAACGTGTTGAAGATATCATTGAATTATGGTATTTCTATGGCCAGTTCCAGGTTTTTTCCAGTATTTTCCACAATGTAGGGCCTCGAAGGAACTGATTTTGCACTTGTTTGACCTATGCAACGAATTTTCCCCTTAAAAAATATTTGAAAGAGGTCTGTCCTTTGGCAATCAACGGGGATCTAGCTGGAAAATTAACTCCTGGAGCACCTCTAAAAGCCTTAAGTTCATGGTAATGGTAGAGATTTTGTTTATGCTATAGGTTTTTAATGGGTTTTATCGCTGCAACAATTTCCCACATTATATAAGACACTGCTTTGGGGCAGAGATGCCTATAGCATATTGGCTTTTAGTTTAAGGTCTGAGACCAGTTCCGAATCCTGAACCCATAAAATCTTAGTCTTCCTTGAAATAGTTTTTAGAAAATCTGGAACCGTGGCTCTAGAATAGTATGACTCCCTCTCGCATTTGAATCTAGGAGACATGGTCTGAAGTTGCAGGGAACATATGAACAGCTTGAACTGTAACCACATAGTGGGGCACGAGAGGTCGAGGAAGGAAGGAAAAAATACTATTTATTGAGTCTTAGAAACCAGAGGGGAAACTCCACTACCCCCACTGATAACTTATCAAAAATGAAAGACTTAGTAGTAAGACTCCTTGTACAATCTAAAAATGAGTATAAAACAAGAGACACCGTAAAATGGAAGAAAATTACCCATAGAGAAAAATTCTGGCCATCCCACCCAAGCCTTCCCCCGCTTGGTGAAGATCTGGCCATTCCCCATATCAAGTGGCACAAAGCCATCCACCACATAACCCAGAGCCGGAAGACTGGGAGATACGAGACGAAAGAGAGGTGCACCGAAACCTCCAACAGTAGGGATAATGCCTGAAACCCTGGTTCCCAGCAGCCAAAGCACCTCCGCATATGCCAACCCAGCATAAGAATGGAAAATGTAATGCCCCGCTGCCCTAGAAGAAAACCCGCAAATGAAAATGTGAATTGCATCCATAGGAGTCTTTTCCTGACATGCGAAGAAATGAGGGTTTGGGATGTCGTGGCCATCCTCTTGTCACCTGCAGGTAGTCTCTTCCCGGAGCACCCACACAAGACCCCAGTCGTATCCGCCCAAGACAACCACATCGAGGGAGTCCAAGAAACCCCAGCTCAGCTAGTTAGCGGAAAAGGAAGCCAGGGAAAACGCGAGAGCGACCATTCTTGTTCAATACTACTTTCATAAATCACAATTTCTCTAGGAATAATTATTAAATCATTGTTTGATAATTACTTGTTGTCATATTTGACTAAATCACCTAGTAATAATTAAATAAAGCATTAGTTATTTATTTTTCATTAACTCCATCTTTGGAATAACTATTAAATCATTACTTAATAATTATTCCATTTCACACTTTTCTTATTATTCATGAAATAATTAATAAATCATTTTATTTGCTAATTATTTATAAATAAAGATATTTAACCATTTTAAAAATAGTTTAACTCTCCAAAAATATAATAAAGTATTCCAAGTTGTTAGATCTAGATTTTGGTCAATAATATTTTATTATTCTCCATTTTCGAGATCAACCCAATAATTTTCTATAAATAATAGGGGTTTTCATTCATTTATCACCATGATAATTATTATCATCACCATTATCCTCTCATGCTTTTTGAGCTCCCATTTTCAATTCTACATATTGTTTGGGTTTTTACACATTTGAGAGAGGAAGATATGAATATTGAAGCACCAAGGACATCAAAGGACCCATCCCACTAAGGGGGACTTATGAATTTTTGTAAATCTCCTTTTCCATGTGTCATTAATAAAGTACTTATTCTTTCAAATATGTTCCATGATTTGGTTATTAGATCAGATTCATTATTTTTGTTTGTTCTTTTAGATCAAAACATATATTTTTCTGCAATTTTTTCTCACATATTTATTGCATATCTAAAATATAAGAAACCACAATTGTTTTTAGGGTCACTAGTCACCTGTGACTTAAGTGAGATTTTTGGTACACCTTCATAGAAATTTCATACTAACAAAATGAAGCTTTAATTTTGGGATTAGAGTTAGCAAAGAAAATGAATGTGAAAAATCTGGCAGTATTTGTTGATTCAGAATTGATAATGAAACATGTTAGAAATATTTATCAAACTAAACATCCTATATTAAGGGCTTACCTAAATGAAGAATGGGAATGTGTGGAGAATTATTTTCAATATTTTAACATTTGATATCTTCCAAGGGAATACAACACACATGCAGATTCCTTAGCAGTTTCTACAAGCACTTTCAAAATTCCATATTCCTTATAGGTACAATATCAAATTGAAGTGAAGTATAGGCCTTCTATTCTTGATAACTTAAAACATTGGAAAGCTTTTGAAGATAAGGACAAATTGAAGATTTTTTTGCAAACTATTGAGGAGTTTTCTTGCTCACATATTGAAGTAGATAACAATGATGTGATAAAATAAAATATTGTTGATTCAGATATAAATTTAAGGCAAAAAATAGATTATCATGACATTATACAACTGCCTAACAATTACATTCCAAAGGGACTAGTTCCTCTTGAAAAATTGTTTGATCAAAATGTTGTAGCAAGATCTTCATTAAAAAATTCACAATAAAAAAACATACATGATCGCAACATTGTTACTACAAAATAAGTTAGAAATGTCAGAATCTCAGCAATATTGCCACAAAATATTAGCGAAAAATATAACGATTTGTTCAAAGAATATAAGGATGTATTTGCATGGTCATATGAAGATCTAAAAACTTATGATACAACTATCATTGAGCACAAAATTCCTTTGAAATTAGGAGCTAAGTGATTTCAAACAAAAATAAAAAGAATCAATCCCATTATGTTTCCAATTAATAAGAAATAATTAAGGAATTTGTTAAATGAAAAATTATTGTTCCTTTAAGATATTTTGAATGGATAGCTAATCTGGTACGTGTTAGGAAAAAGAATGGAGAAATAAGAATGTGTATTTATTTTAGGAACCAGAACAAATTTTCATTGAAAGATAATTATCCATTTCCAAATATGGATCAATTTCTTCAAAGGGTAACTGGTTATGGCAGGATTTCAATGTTAAATGGATTTTCTGGATATAGTTAGATTTTGGTCAGTCAAGAAGACATAGAAAATACAATTTTCACAACACCATGGGGTACTTTCATGTATGCTAAAATTAATTTTGGTTTAATCAAAGCCAGTGCAACATTTCAGAGAGCCTGATGGATTTCTCATTCATTGCAAAGGTAAATAAATTCATAGTTATTTACCTTGATGATTTAATAATATTTTTAGAGTTTGATGCAAAACATATCAAACACTTGAATAAATTCTTTCACAAATGTAGAAAATTGGGATTTCTCTCAATCCTAAAAAATCAGTATTTGTTATGATGGAAGGAAAATTGTTAGGAAATATTATTTCAAAATAAGGAGTCACAATTGACCCTAAAAGAGTCTTATCCATTCATTTAATCATATTTCCCTGAAAAAAGAAATAAATTCAGTCATTTTTAGGGAAAATAATATTTTTAATAAGGTTCATACCTAATTATGCTGAGATTATCAATGATATTACTGATATGCTTAAGAAAAATCAAGAAGTCAAATGGACTACACAAGCAAGATTTTCATTTTATCAAATCAAGAAATAAATTTCAGAGGCACTAGTACTTTCCAGTCTTGATTATTGAAAACTCCTTAGAATTTTCTCTTTTTCTTTAAATGCCACAATATAAATAGTTTTATTGTAGAAAAATGAAGACCATCATGAGCAGCCAATTTCTTTATTCAACAAAGTTATGAGAGATGCAGAACTGAAATATGACATAATTGAAAAAAAATATTATGCTTTAGTTCAAGCCTTGAAATATTTTAGAATTTATTTTATGCATTCTCCTATAAATACTTATGTATGTAATAATGCACTAAATATAATGTTAACTCATCTTGATACAGATGGAAAAAGGGGAATATGGATTTCTAAGATCGTGGAGTTTGAGTTATATATCAAACAAACTAAGCTAGTTAAGGGACAAGGTCTTTCTAAGCTGTTGGTAGAATCAGATTGCAAAATTTTTGGCATCAATTCAATTATATAGGTTTCAAATCCTTAAGAGGAGAGGAATCCATAAGAACATTCTTCTTCTTCACAAGCGAAGAATCCACAAGAATGTTCTCCTAGTTCAGTATCTATACCACTTCCTTTGCATATTGATGAAATTTTTTTATTATCATACTGGTATAAAGATAATGTACATTTTCTACATGATCTTGAATATACTCTGGAATTTACAAGGAATTAATATAGATGTCTTAGACTCAGAGCAATGAAATGATGTATAATTCATCCAAATTTGTATTGGAAGGGCCCGCTGAATATTCTATTATTGTGTTTGACTGAAAGTGAAATGAAAGGGGTAATTGAACAATTTCATGAAGGATTCTGTGGAGGTCTTTTTTGAAGAATCTAGCTAGGTTCGGTATTCATTATTATTGTATTTTTAAAAATAATTTATTATTATTATTAAATGACTTATTAAAGCGTGAGTTTCATGATTGGGTCATATTTAGATTAGGGTCTAATTGTGGACTTCTAGGTTAGTTGTTACAGATTTAATTTGATCATATTTGGGATTTTAAATCATGTAATATTAGGTTGGTCAAAAGGATTCTCCATCAAGTCATATCCTTAAAGGTTATCATCCTCGGTATCTTCAGCAAAATTCTTCAAGAAAAACTCTCAATTCAACCTCCTTCAAATGATATACGAGACATTAGATACGCCTCTTAAAATACATCCTCAAAACATTCTTCAAGTTGGCTCAAATATAAGACGCTACTCTTCATTTCTAGGTCAGCTTATTTTAGGAAGGAATGAACAAAAATAACCCACTGTAATTTCAAATTTTCACATCTCAGGAATTCATACGCCTCTGAAATTTCAGATCTCTATATAACTACAGTTCGGATATAATTAAAGTGGTTCAGTAACATGATATGATGCATGACTATGACAGCTACTCGGTAACATAATACAATGATACATGAAGGAAGAATAAAATAACAACACCATGATTGTGCAAAGGGGTGCTATGACATGCTACTTGCTACAATAAATATCGGTGTTACTCGGTGATGTATTTTTGTGATGTTGTACTCAATACCATGATGATGATGTGTACTCAGTGATGTTTCGATACTTGATGCTATGATGATGCTAGATACTTGGTGCTATACCTCTCGTTGTTATGATGCTATATCATACATGATGTATCGGTGTTTTTCAATTATGCAAAACTCATAATTACTACGATGGTGATCTCAGTGAATTTTGATCTCAAGAGGAAGAGGGATGAAGTTTAAAGTGTAAGAAAGGGAGATCTAGCTACAAGGATATCTCAGTGCTAACATGGTGAAGTTATGAATTAATGGAGGAAGACCACAGTCTAAGAGTCTTGGTGGTCTCATCTTGAACCTATTGAAGAAATCATTTTTCCTAGGTTTTCCCCAAAGAGTGGGGTTTTTCCTTGGCAGTGTGCCTACATCTCATGTCCTATTCTATTTGTTCCGCATTAGTCTTGATGATAAAATATAAATTGCAAGAAAATATACTAATAATAACAAGATAATGTCAAGATAAGAGAAAATAATTAACTATATTTTTTCGAAAATGGTATTAGAGCTAAGGTCACAATTAAAGGAAGTGAAAGGTTCTTAAAGAACATATATGGATGTGTCTAGGTTAATGGATCACGATATACCGAGCTTAGTCATAAAAGGCATCTTGAAGAACTATGAGAACGTCACACTTCAAAAACTCAGATAAAGGGTGATGTTTATCACAACATGTTCATAAGAATATAGACTACAATGCTCTCACAGTTCGGTGGCTGACTCTATTACAATGTATGTTATGCATTTCACCATAGTTTGGATATCTGAGTGATATACTACAATAAATATTCAATACCATTGTAATAATATTTCAATACTAATGTAATGAATAAGTCCATATCAACAACAATCTTTATGTAGTTATGATTTAAAGTAATAACGGTGTGATTTCAATCCCATAAAAAGAGTGCAATCACAGTTCGGTGAGAAGGATTCCACTATAGTTCAGAGTCATCACATTGACCTTATTACAGTGATAAGGTCTCACAACATATTCTACAATAGTCAATGACATCTCAGTGAAAAATATATGTGCCATTAAATGAGTAGGTCGTGCTCCAAAGAATATTGGTATTATGACACAGTGATAAGTTTTGATGCTTCCAACAAGAAAAGGGAGTTCAATACTACCACAGTGATTAGGAATCACTATGAAGGTTTTAGTACATTGAGAAGGAATGGAGCATGGTACAACTGACTATGAAATTATATTCAAGCACAAGAAACCAACCCAAGAAATTCAAGAAAATACTAGTAAGTTATTAATTCAAAGGTATGTAAACTCAAGGTACATATTCTCATATATTTTTCAATAAATATAATATCGAATGGCTCATATAATTCTTGTTGATATCTAGTCTAGGAAATAAAAGTAACATATTAGAACATCAATTCTCTCCCTCTAAGATCTACAAATAATCTTAATTCTTTCCTCCATGGTTACGTAGGAGATCTAACTTGAAAAATGAAGCGATGTTCTTTGCATCACCATTTTTCTTGAAAATATATATTGCAGACTACAACTTACTCTTCTAGGAAAGTACTTTATGAAGATAAAGGATTATGAATGAAGGCATCAGAAGAAGGTTTGTCAAGAAATAGAGGTATGTATTCAATTACAAATCTTTGTTAATTCTCTTTGGTAAATCCTTTTCTACAGTACTAACATTTGTTGTGACTAGATCTCTTGAATCATAAAATATTCTTGTTTGGGGTGATTAATCATCTCATGAATCTACCAAGATTATACATCTCTAAATTTTTGCATGAAAAGAACCCTAAAAGGTTCTTTGGATAACCCTAACCTAAGGGTATATTGATGATGTTCAAAGCCATAAACCTATATAGGGCTATTTATGAATAAATTGTTATTCTGATTAATATATTGATAATTTCGTGTTTGGGATTTCTATATGATCATGGAAGCTATAAACTTGATGGAGGTGAAATTATGCTATTCTAAATCGTGAAACTTTTAAGTTTTATATAATAAATGTTTTCTTTGATAATGAAACGAAACCCTAGGTATATGTTCTTTTTATTGAATCCCTAGCCTAGTCTAGGTCAACATATATGTCAAAAGTGTTAATTTTGACTAACATAAGTTGTGTTTATAATGGTGATATCCTAGATATGTGTATTGATCTATTTTATAATGGTTCTAAGAATCTAGGGTCTGGAATCAAACCTTAGAAAAATATTGAAATATCTAGGATGATGATTGAAAAGTCTAGGGTTTATAACTAAATCCTAGTAATGATTAAATTATCTAGTATGTATCTAGATATTATGTGCTGAGAATTTATAGATGGAAAATATAGGGTTTACATCAAACCCTAGTAGAAGACATTCATGATATGCTTTGTTAATTGATTTGAAATATAAAGTCTACAACTAACTCTAGTCAAATATGATCATGACAATGTCTGAACTGTGATTAATATTGATTGAATCTTTTGTATGAAATCTAGGATTTGAATGAATCCCTAGTGGAAAGTCTAACATGTGAATTCTAAAGGTTGTTAGATTGTAGATCTATATTGATTCTATGGTTTACTAAATGTTGTAGAAATGTATATTATACCTTTGAAAGAAACATTGAAACCCTAGATAAAATGAAATACATTATGAAGTAGTCTAGGGTTTATGATAACAGTACCTAGAAAAGTGTTGAAGAGTATATGTCTATTATTTGGGCATATAATATATAGATGAAAATTATTTTGGGATTCTGATATGGCTAACTTTATGTTTCTATAGTTTTGGTTGTACTTACTATCTAAAGTTGTGCATGTACATTATAAAGATGAGAAGTTGATAAGTATGATGAGAAGGATGGATTCCATGAAATATTCTCCAACACTAAAAAGAAGAAGTAAATATCCTTACATTAAGAGGGAGTCTGGATAGAACAACTATCCCTAGTTAAGAGGGAGAGCATAAAAAAGTTTCTATTTGAGGAATATATTATGGAAAGATATGTTGCCACATGTAAAGAAGGAAGAGGAATATTCTCCTGAAATATTCTATTGATAGTCCTACCCGAATTAGTTGAAGGGAAACATCAAAACCCCTAAGTTTGTTTTCATTATGCATTCAAATTTTTTGATGGTTGGGGTTTGTGTTTGCACATGTGAATCTCTTGAAGGATTTGATAGCATGTTGGCTACCAATTAGTTTGATTGGGAGAGATTTATTTTCCTTGATATGCTGGATCAAGGTGTCTTGAGGCTTTGTGAGTGAAGAATTTCCTGGAAATTTTCTTGACCTTATGGATCAAGGTGTGTTGAGGCTTTTTGGGTGAATAATTTCTTGGAAATGTTCTTGATCTGTTGGATCAAGATCTGCTTAGGATTTGTGATTGAAGCATTTCCTAGAAAGACATCAGGTCGACACTTTGTGTTGATGTCTGGTTGGGAGGGTGGCATCGGGTGGATGCACACCTAATTCCCTGGGTTAATGGTTAGTAAATAAGACTAATGGTACCTATATAGGATAAACGATTTATTCCATATTATTCCCACTCAGATAGATTACCCTGTGATGAGCCTTAGTATTGCAACAAGAATGCTGCAACTCCCAAGGCTACAAACTTTAATTATCAACCCGTGGTTCATAAAAACTTAAGAGGTATCGGCACTATATGTGATGTAATGGAGAGAATTTCATGAAATAAAAGCCTAAAATATTTGTAGAAATGGAATTTTTTCTTTGAAAATGAATTAATCCTAGGAAAGAACAACAATTTGTAATTGAAATCCTAAGAGCATGAATTGAAATAAAAAATACCTAATCTAATTTGCGAAAATGAATGTACTAAGTGATTTTTATTCTTCCTCAATCATGTATTTAGATCTTAGGGATCATGATTCAAGCCCAAGAGACAAAAACAACCTTTTGGGAGCAAATATGGTTGAGTTTACACATGCTACAAGAGTGTTACAGGAAAGTATGTTTTTGCTACAAGAAAGTCTGTTTTGGAAATAACTCACCGAATGACTAAGTAAATAAAATGAAACTAGTATGGGACAAAAGTTTTTATTAAGTATGATTTCTTAGGTTTCCATTCCAAGTGGAATCCCTCCAAAATACACCTATTCACACATGCTAAAAAATAATATAAATTACAACTCTAAAATCTCGAAATTCAAGAACTAGTGAGCTAATTAATCTATCAAATGCCTAACCTAATAAAGTGAGAATGAAATGGGGTGAATTTTTTTATTAAATTTAAAATTATTATGACCTAATACAAGTGGAATCAATTCCAATTTATCTCATTAGCCCCTTCTAAAAAATAGCCTAAATTTACTGCTATTTCGCTACAAGGTATTTCCAGAAATCTTATATTCATGAACTAGTAACCAAATCCAAGTAGCTTAATTATTAAAATGACATTCAAAAGTTATTACAAGGATGAATAATTATTTTTAACCTGTAAAAAACCTACAAAATAACTCACTTCAATCACTTAACTCAATCCTACAACAAGAAAATAAACAATTCTAAATACAGAAATATGGAAAACAGAAATAAGAGATGCATGTGAATAAGAAGTGAAAAGAACATAAAGAAATTATGCAAGAGGGCTCTGAGGCTCCTGGGATGGCCAAGTCCAATAAGGACATAGATTCCTATGGAAGAAACCAGCCTTAGAAGCTAAAAATGGCAACAAACTTCATTATTTAATCAGTCTAAGTATATCCCTGTAATAAAAGAAAATGGAGCTCTAAAAAACAAGTACTATCCACAATAAGACTAAACAATACATGCCCATGGAGGCGAATTTGAATTGGTAGTTATAAAAAATGATGATGAAGCATTCTCCTTGAAACGAGGAATATTTCCCCTCCAAAATCCCTCGAATAGTGGATCTGGTTCCTAACACTAGGAGTTTTCAGTAAACAGCAAGGAACACATTCCTCGATTTTATCAATCATTGGAGTTCCAGAATCTCTCTATAATTTCTCAATAATTTCGTGATATTTTACTCATTTATTTTCCAATATTGATCCTCCATTAGTAGGGAGAAGGTCCCCAAATTATCTCCTTCTCCATATCTTCATAATATGAACAATATTCTCATAATATTCTACAAAAATAAATAATATTAGGAAAAAAATGCAATTATCTATAAACCTCCCTAAGAACATATTAAAGCATAAAAAAAAATTATTAAGTGTGGAAGGAGAGATTTATTATATATTTTATGTGCCTACGAAAGGTTATATGGGCCTTAATTTATGTCTAATTTAGAGGCCCATCACCCTGATCAGGAATCTAGTCCGTGGCATTCCTGTGCCTAAATTATAGAGTGACCAAATGGATAGATTTCCCTAGTCAGGAATCTAGTCCATGGCATTGTGGTGCCTAAAATTCTTCATATATAAAATGATATCTTTCATATATATGAATACCTCCCTAGTTAAGAGGGAGCGTTGACGAATGTAATTAGGTTCAGTCTTCATTATTATTGTATTTTTCAAAGTAATTTATTCTTATTATTAAATGACTTATTAAAGCATGGGTTTCATGCTTGGGTCATATTTAGATTAAGGTTGCATTGTGGACTTCTAGGTTTTTTGTTACAGATTTAAATTAATCTTATTTGGGATTTTAAATCATGTAGTATTAGGTTGGTCAAAAGGCTCCTCCATCAAGCCATCTACTTCAAGGTTATCATCCTCAGTATCTTCAGCAAAATTATTCAAGAAAAAATCTCAAGTTAGCCTCCTTCAAATGATATACGAGACATTAAAGAAGCCTCTTAAAAGTCAGCCTCAACACTTCCTTTAAGTTGGATCAAATCCAAGATGCTACTCTTGACTATTAGGTCAGCTTATTTTATGAAGGAACGACTATAAATAACCCACTCTAATTTGACATTTTCACATCTCCGGAATTTAGACTCTTCTAAAATTTCATATCTCTATATAACTGTAGTTCAGATATAATTACAGTGGTTCAATAACATGATATGATGCATTACTGTGACAACTAATCGGTAATGTAATACAATGATACAGGAAGGAAGGCTCGAAAACCAACACAATGACTTGGTAAAGGGGTGCTATGACATGCTACTTGCTGCTATGAATATCAGTGTTACTCACTAATGTTATCTCTTTGATGTTATACTCAATACCATGATGATGATTCATATTCAATTTTTTCGATACTTGATGCTATGATGATGTTGGATACACGGTGCAATATCTATCATTGTTATGATGCTATCTCAGATATGATGTCTGGGTGTTGTTCAGTGACGCAAAACTCAGAATCACTACGATGGTGGTCTCAGTGAATTTGGATCTTAGGCGAAAGAAGGATGAAGTTTAAAGTGTAATCAAGGGAGATCTTGGTGCAAGGAGATCTCAATGGTAATACGGTGAAGGGATGACTTGATGGAGGAAGCCCACATTCTAAGAGTCTTGGTCGTATCATCTTAGACCTATTGATGAAATAATTCTGACTGGGTTTTCCCCAAAGAGTGTTGTTTTTCCCTAGCAACGTCCCTACATCTCATGTTCTCTTCAATATGTTTGGAATTAGTCTTGATAATAAAAGATAAATTGAAAGAACATATAATAATAATCACAAGATAATTTCAAGATAAGAGAAAATAATTAACTTCCATTTCTCTAATAGTCATTATGCTTGGAAAGCAACGACACACATAATACTTAGAGTAGGATTCTATTGGCCAATGTTGTTTGCGCAAGTTGTTTCAATGCTACGAAGTTGTATCCCTTGTTAGATTTTTGCAAGAAAATAAAGATTTGTTTTCCTCCCTCTCATTCTAGTTTCAGTTGAAGCTCCCTTCTTATAGTGGGGACTACGTTTGATTAGTAAAATAGTTCCTTCCTTATGTAATAAACATAAGTGGATCCATACAACAACTGATTGATTCACAAAGTGAGTAGGGGATCTTCATGTGAGGAATGCAACTAATTATGTATTCATGAAATTTGTTGAAGAAAACATTCTTTCTAGATTTGGTTTTCTAAGAAAAATAATAATAGATAATGTTCAATCTCTCAGTAGCATTAAAATGATTGAATTTGTAAAAAAAATCAGATTTCATTACATCATTCTACAACTTATTATCCTCAAGGGAATGGGTTAGGATAATCATCAAACAAAATTTTGATTAAATTCATCATAAAGGTGTTAGGATATCATAAAATAAACTGGGACAATGATTTGAAATATGCAGTATGGGAAAACAAAGTTTCACCCAAGAGGTCCACTCATAAATCTCCATTTCAGCTTGTTTATGGAATATAAGATATTTTCCACACTCAATTAGCATTTCTAGTCATGAAAATCTTCCAATATTCATATGATGAAAATTATGGTTTCTAAAAAAGAATAAATCAAATTGTTGAACTAAATCAATATAAAGAAGAAGTAAAACTCAAGATTCTATAATATCAAGACAAGATGCAAAGTTTGTTTGACAGAAAAGCTAGAGAAAGGGATTTTAGACAAGGAGACTTAGTTCTCAAATGGGATGCAAGAAAATAATAAAAAGGAAAGCATGGAAAATTTGACAATGTTATGGAACCAACTCACAAAATAGAAGAAAAGATAGATCACACCTTAGAAATAAACCTCTTTGAGGGGGAAACCTCCTTCACATTACATAAATGAACAATTTTTGGATGAAACAAATGAAAAAAACTCCTTTCTATATATAGGAGTCCATGGGGTTACAATATAATCCTATCTTACCTAACAATAATAATGTAAGGGAACAACAATAACAATATGGGGACTACAGGAGTACAACAATAACAATAAGGGGGCTACACTAATAACAATAATGGACTACACTAGCAATATAGGGCCCTAACATGCCCCTCTCCTTCAAAAAAGTGTTGTCCTCAATGCTTGAGTAATTCTGGATGCTTCTGTATAAAATTATCATCCTCCCAAGTGGAATCTTAAAAGGGTAAGTTCTTCCATTTGATGAGATACTCTGAAATTGATCAATTTCGTAGCTGTCAAGTTCTTGTTTCTGTGACTACTTCAAGTTCCAATATGATTTTTCCTTCCTCATCAACTTTTGGAAATATTGTTTGAATCAAAATTTTGTCACCTATAACCTTCTTTAAGCATGAAACATGGAAAACTAGGTGCACTCGGGAAGATGCAGGAAGCTCCACTTTGTATGTCATAGTACCAATATTTTGCAACACCTTTTAAGGACCATAGTTCTGTGGCGATAATTTATTATCCTTCTTAGCTTTCTTGAGGGAAATTTGTTTGTATTGTTGTAGCCGTAGAAATACCTAGTTGCCTACATCAAAAATTCTCTCGGTGTGATGTTGATATTCCTATTGTTTCATTCGATTTTGTGCCAAATTTAGGTTATCATTTAAGAGTTGGAGAACTTGTTGTTGATGCTCGATGTGATCTTCCGCTGCTTGAACCTTATAATTTTCTCTTAAAGATGATGTGATGGATGGCGGATGTTATCCATAAAGTGCCATAAATGGGGTCATTTTTGCTACAGTGTGGAAGGAAGTGTTACACCACCATTCATCCATAGGTAACCAATTGAACCATTGTGTTTTTTTACTAGATACAAAGCAACGAAGATATCCTTCCAAACATTTGTTCACTATCTTAGTTTTCCCATCGGATTGAGGATGATAAGATGAGCTATGAGCCAGTTGAGTACCTAAACAAGAAAATAATTCCATCCAAAAACTTCTAATGAAAATGGGATCTCTATTGCTTACAATAATTTTTGGGTTTCCATGTAGGTTTTGAATTGTTTCCATAAATGAGGTAGCAATTGTACTCACTTTAAATGGATGAGAAAATGCACAAAACTATGCATACTTAATAAGCCTATCAACTACCACCATGATGACACTCTTTCCTTCAGACTTAGGTAAACCTATGATAAAATCCATTGAAACCTCCTCCCAACGTTGATTTGGAGTGGATAAAGGCCGTAGCATACTCAGGGTCTTAACTGTCTCAACTTTATTTTGCTGGAAAACCAAACATTCTTCCATAAAATTTTGAATATCAAATTTAAGGCCATCCCAAAAAAAATCTTTCTTCACCCTGTGGCAAGTTTTTAGAAATATCAAGTGTCCTCCTGAGGGAGGGGTGTGAAATTCCAAATGAATTTTTTGTTTTAGTTGGGAATTCTAACAAATATATAAGCGATCTTTTTACCATAAAGAATAATTTTTCCAACTAAATTATTAAGATGTACTGGGATCTTGTTGCAAATTTTGAATGAGTGTCCATGCTTCTTCATCATTCTTCCATTCCTCCCTTGCTTCGATTATCCAATCTAGTCGAATAATAGAAATGGAACAAAGAAATGCTTCCACATCCTTATCCTTTCTTGACAATGCATATGAAACAACATTTAGATTCCATTTTTTGTAGATGATTTCAAAGTTATAACCCAACATCTTTGTGACCCATTTGTGTTGCTCTTCTGAAGATAGTCTTTGTTCCAAAAAGAATTTAAGACTATCATGATCCTTTTTTTATCTTTAAGTGTCTTCCCATTAGGTAAGGTCACCATATCTTTAGTACATGTATTATTTCCACTAGTTCCTTCTCACAAATATCTTTCTGTAAATACTTTCCTTTGATTGGATGGATTTCAAAAGCAATGGGTCTTCCTTCTTGCATTAAAACAACACCACTTCTATTTCCCTATGCATCAAATTCCACAATAAAGTTTTTTTTGAAGTTAGATGTAGCTAAGACTAGTGCTTGGCACATTGCCTATTTAAGATGTTCAAAGACCTTAGTTTCTTTAGGAGTCCATGAAAATGCATCTTTCTTCAATAATGTTGTTAGAGGTGTTGTTATTTTACCATAATTCTTAACAAACTTGTGGTAATATTGTTAGGTCCCTATATTACTAGTATAGTCCCTTATTGTTGTTAGTGTAACCCCCTTATTGTTATTATTGTACCCTTGTAACCCCCATTTTTTTTTTATTGTGCCCTTAAATTATTATTGTTAGGTCGGCTAGGATTACATTGTGGCCCACTAGGATTACATTATGGCCCCATGGACTCCTATATATAGAAAGGAGGTTTTGTAAATTGTATCATCCAAGAATTTTTCATTCATGTAATGTATTGTAGGTTTCCCCCTCGAAGTGGCTTATTTATAAGGCGTTGATATCTCTTTTCTTCTATTTTTGGAGCTGGTTTCACAACATTTGGTATCATAAGTTTGGATTCTAGGGTTTTGCTGCATTTTCGTTATAAATTTTTTTCTACGAAGGTTCAGAATCTGAAATTTTTAGGGTGCGAAGCTGAAATCCTGAGGAAATACGTCAAAAAATTCCCGAGCTTGGTTCACAATATTTTCGGAGATATGATCTATGGAAGGTAGTGCTTTTTCAGGCTCCCGAATTTCATCTCGAAGAGGTGATCATGGGGAAAGATTCATAACTCTCTCTCTAAGCATCGGATTTGAGTGCCATAAAAAGTGGTCACAAGTACATGGACTGTAGTTTATTCTCTATCAATTTCAGAGCCGAAGGACGAAACAGTGACACATGTAAATTCGTACAAGTTCGCTCTACTGAAACAGTCTATAATTAGGTCATTGTGGGAGATTGGACGCAAATTTTCCTCGGAGAATCCAAATCAGGTCAGACCTGTGGCATTCAAAAGAGAATTTAGAGGGCTACATTGGTGCCGAAATTCAAATATTTAAGTGCTGCAATTATAGAGATAATCCAATTTCAATATCAAGCTCCTCGAAAGCAAGAAAAAGGTGTGTATTTTTTTTCCGAATTGCATAAGTCTTGTTTGAAGAATCAATTTGAATTGATTCCAAGGGCATATTGTAGAATAGATATCAATATTGGGTTCTAAAAGATGCCCCGTAAAAATAATTCAACACCCATTAAGCCTTCAGAAGGGTCTACTATGACTCATGAAGATGAATAATTGCAACATGATCTATCAAAATTACAAGAGCAAGTGCAACAAATTTCACTCTCGCAAAGAGCAACAAAAAATGAAATGGAAGTTTTGAAGAAAGGCATGGAAGCTAAGATGGATGGCGTGGAAGCTAAAATGGATGGCATGGAGGCTGGCATGGAATCTAAGATGGATGACATGGAAGCTAAGATCGATGAGAAAATGGAAAACATGAAGAATTTTCTAAAAGCAGACATGGAAGGTTTGACAAAGTTGATACGAGAAAGGTTTCCTAATGGTGAAAATATAGTAGAAGAACCTCATGATGAGAACAAAATAAATGTTAATTGTGATTTCATAAACTCTAATGTTGGCGGGAAGAACCACCATATTCCAAAGATGGATATGAGGAAGTTTGATGGAAAGGATCCTGTAACATGGATACTACAGATGGAGCGATATTTTGATCTCCATAATGTGCAAAACACACAAAAGGTACGCATTGCAACTTTACATTTAGAACAAAATACATTTGTATGGTATCGATGGCTTTTATCCCGTAAAAAAATTGTCACTTGGTCAATTTTTACGGAGGAAATGATAGCACATTATGAGGATACAAAGAGCAACACCTTCTTTAGCCAATTGATAAATCTCAAACAAAAGGGTTTAGTGGGACAACACATTGAGGACTTCCAAAAATTGAATATAAGGGTAACTGATATTCCAGAGGAACACGAGATTGATCTCTTCATAGGCACTCTAAAGGATAACATCCAACATGAAGTTCGTGTTTTGGAACCTGATTCATTGGAGAAGGCATTCAGGTTGGCAAAAAAAGTTGAATGTAAAATTATGGCGACAAGGAAGCCTACCACTCAATTCTATAAAGAAGGAAGTGTTGCTACGCCTAGATTTCCACAGCCTACAAGGTTGACACCACAACAATTGGAAGAAAAAAGAGCAAAAGGGCTTTGCTACAGTTGTGATAGCAAATACACTAAAGGTCATAAGTGTGCTGAGAAGAAATTATTTTATATAGATTGTGAAGAGGAAGAAGAAAATGAACAAGAAGAGGATATACACCAGGAACTAGCCCTATAAGAGGAAGAAATGAGTCCGACCATATCGTGTAATGCATTGGCAGGAATTACCACTCCTCAAACTCTCAAGATAGAAGGACATATCAAGAAGAAAAAGGTAGTAGTGTTGATTGATTCAGGTAGTACCCATAATTTTATTCATTGTAAGGTAGCCAAGGAATTAAATTGTTTCCTATACCCAGCACCAGAATGTCAAGTGATGGTTGCAAATGGAGGAACTATAAATTGCTCTGGAAAATGCCATAATATCAAGCTAACCATGGGGGAATATGTATTGACTAGTCAAATGCTTGCCATTCCTATGGGAGGTGCTGATGTTGTACTAGGAGTACAATGGTTACAATCTTTGGGGACGGTAGCTTTTAATTTTCAAGAACTTTTCTTGAAATTTTTTTCAGAAGGAAAGGAAGTCGAATTACGGGGTATTGCGGGGGAAGCTAGGAAGGATAATAAGCTCTAATGTCATGACAAAGCTTCTAAAGAAAGAACAGCGAGGCGTAATTGCACAATTATGCTCACTAGAAGTTCCAACATCAAAATCATCTATTTCTGCAGATCTCCAACAAGTCTTGGACAATCATTCCAAGGTGTTGGAAACTCCCAAAGGACTCCCACCTATTCGTGATCATGATCATGCTATTCATTTGATTCCAGGAAGTGTTCCTCCAAACATCAGGCCTTATAGATATCCTTACTTCCAAAAGAGAGAAATTGAACGTATGATTGCAGAAATGTTAGAGGCGGGTATAATTCAACCTAGTCAAGTTCTTTCTCTGCTCCTATAGTTTTGGTACACAAGAAGGATGGATCATGGCGAATGTGTCCGGATTATAGGGAGCTCAATAAGCTCACCATTAAAGACAAATTTCCCATTCCTGTGATTCATGAATTATTGGATGAATTACATGGAGCAATTTATTTTACCAAGTTTGATCTTTGTTCAGGATATCATCAAATTAGAATGAAGACTGAAGATATTCCAAAAACGACATTTCGAACTCATGAGGGTCATTATGAATTTTTGGTCATGCCTTTTGGCCTTACCAATGCACCTTCTACATTTCAAGGGTTGATGAATTCCATTTTCAAACCCTTCCTTAGAAAATTTGTGCTAATATTTTTTGATGATATACTAATCTACAACAGGTCTTGGAAGGATCATGTTGAACATGTTGACAGGGTGTTCAAACTATTGCAGGAGAAACAATTATATGCAAAAACATCGAAATTTTTCTTTGGAGTACAAGAGGTGGAATATCTGGGTCATATTGTATCTCACGAGGGTGTTAAAGTAGACCCTAACAAAATTAAAGCCATTAAGGAATGGAAATTCCTCACAACCATAAAGAATTTGTGAGGATTTTTTGGGTTAACAGGGTATTATCTCAAGTTTTATAAGAATTATGGGAGAATAGCAGCACCTCTAACAGCATTATTGAAGAAAGATGCATCTTCATGGACTCTTGAAGCAACTAAGGCCTTTGAATATATTAAAGAGGCAATGTGCCTAGCATCGGTCTTAGCTACACCAGACTTCACAAAAACCTTTATTATGGAATGTAATGCCTCAGGAAATGGAATTGGTGTTGTTTTAATGCAGGAAGGAAGACCCATTTCTTTTGAAAGTCGTCCAATCAAAGGAAAGTATTTACAGAAACCTATTTATGAGAAGGAAATGTTAGCAATACTGCATGCACTAAATAAATGGAAAACTTACCTAATGGGAAGACACTTCAAGGTAAAAATGGATTATGATATTCTTAAACACTTTTTGGAACAAAGACTATCTTCAGAAGAGCAACAAAAGTGGGTCACAGAGATGTTTGGTTATGACTTTGAAATAATCTACAAAAAAGGAAAGCTTAAAGTTGTTGCAGATGCACTCTCAAGAAAAAATGAAGAGGTGGAAGCATTGCTTTGTGCCATTTCTATTATCCACCCAGTGTTGGCATTTCTGCACTGATAATTAAAGTTCCTATCAAAAGGCCCAACTTGCGAACACAACTAGCGCACTGGCTATCGAGACAAGTGCCTCCGCAGTTGAGCAAGTTGAATGCGGGGACAACAAAGATGAATGGCAGAGATTGAGTGCAAGGGCACCAGCGAAATTTTTCATCCGTACCTTGAGAGCCCCCACAGTGATGCAAGACGCTGAATTGGTCACAACTATCTTCCACGTCGGGTAGAATCGACGGCTCGCTAGCACGTCTTGTCAGCATTTAGTTTAAAGAATTTTTTAGCCATGGCTAAACAGTCGTCCCTATCAGGTTCATCTAGCAATATCCCTCTTATGGATACTGAGAGGGATATTCAATATACCATGTGTTCTATTGTTGGCATTTCTGGTATCCTAGTATATTGAATTGATTTTCCTTGATGGAAACTCTCTAACAAAGGATGCAGACTGTATAAAGAACTCAGAAAACCATCAGCAGTTCTGTACAAGAAGAATATACGACTGAATGTGAATTGAACGAAGCTCTGTATTTAATGGGAAATTCAATGTAAATAAGGACGAGTTAAATCATGTGTGAATATTTTCTTGAATAAGTTCGGTGTATTTATGCATCCTCACGGAGGATAAAGGAAATCCTGTGTATGATTGAGTTTTGGTGATACTCTGATGGGTGGAGAGTACCGAGAATATTTGGTTATTTATTGGTTCAATTCTCGTACAGAATGCCTTGAAACTCTGTGTGAAGTCCTGTTGGGAGAGTGAGCCACAAACGTGCTCTGTGTGTGCAGGGCACATAAGCTCTATCAGTAAAAGTAATAGTGTGTTACGCATGTGTTAGACAATACAAAGAAAGGTGTCCCTATTGAATGCAAAAGAACCGAGTTGAATAGTCCATAAGGATTTCATCGGAGCTGTATAAAAGTATTATGGTTATATGAACTGATAACGCGGAGGAAGAACAATTAAAAAAAAATTATGCTTTCATGGAGAAACGTAGCAATGATGGAATAAAGACGAATGGAACCTTGAGCGAAGGAGAGGAACCACGAGCGGAATAAACAGTGAAGGGGGTTTCTGGTTTTCATCGCACCGCTCTCGACGGGCAAGCGATATTCAAGAGGTTGGGAGCGATTCCATAGAATGAGGGACACGCGTCCCTGAGCATATTTACAAAACCGCCATCACTGCATGCCTTCACATGTTAACGTTCGACCAAGGATGCCGCGCGATATTGTTGAGCACCGTCGATCTGGAGGGAAGCCATCAGACGGTGGTCGTATGAGGAAGATGCACGAAGGTTAACCAAAGTACGGTGGCCATCGCGCATTATTGTTCGCACATCTTCACCGAGCGATATCCGTCCGATCAAATGAGGCGGTGCGACACGCTAACAACCGTCGAATGGAGACAACCGTTAACGTTGGGGCCCATACGCATGTATTGAGGTTTGCAGGTTTAACCCAAAGTATTATGTCGTGTATTAAGGGCGTGGGACCCGATTTCCCTTCACATTACTAGTTCAATATACGTTGTTGTGTTATGCCGAGATCTTCACCCCCAAGTCAAATATTAAATATTATTGAAGGGCCCGAAAGGTTATATGGATATATATTACTGCTGGGTTTTAATATAAGTTAGCGGCACATTAATGTTTGTAACAACTAAAGGGGGAATTGGATTAATATCTCAATCTAAGATTGAGATATTAAAAAGCCTTAGATTAATTAATTGCCAGATCAAGAAAATAAAACAATGAAAAGTTGTTTGGGGCTTGGGTAGACCCCGCTGGATTACCTATTTTTATCCCATCCAGGAATACCATTAGCATTTGAGTGGTTTTGATTCATGGTATTGATAAAGGCTAAAGTATATAAGGAGAAGAGGATCATAATACAGTGTGTGCATGTGGAAGGGTTGTTAATAAATAAATCTCTTCAAGAGATATCTGCATATATGATGCACCTATGGATATGATCTAGAAATGATGAATCTCTAGGATGATCGGAAAAAGAAATGATGAAGACCTAACGGAAGTCTAATGAAGAAATTGAAGAAATCTGGTGGATTTGAGGGTTGAAGCCTTCTGTATGAAAGTGGAAGTATCTTGCCAGTAGAAGCTGGTGTTAAAATCAGGGGGTTGGAGCTCCCTTCCAGTAGTGGCTGGAGAACGAGAGGAGGTTGTAGCCTTTCTGCAGGTGGGTGCCTGCGTGCTAGTATGAGTTTGCGCCAGTACAGAATTGTAAGAATTTTTCTTTATCATAAATATTGAAGACAGAGACGACATCAGCGGTGGTTTTCTCTCGAATTGGGTTTCCACCTTAAATACTGGTGTTCATGTGTGTTGCTTATGTGTGATGGTTTATTATGTTATTACTACACATGCTTACTGCTTACTAAACATCTGATGAATGAATGATGCAATGATCTAAGTAAAGAATTAAACGTATAATAAGATCTTTGGACATATGCAAGTTTTCTTAAGGATATCCACATTTATATGTGAGTTAGGTTTAGTAAAGTAATGTATGGGTTTAAGAGAAACAAAAAGTGAAAAAAATTTCAGTCAGCTTTAAATAATAATTCACCCCCACCTCTCAGTATTTTTCTCAACAATTGGTATTAGAGCAAGTCCTTTTGAAAAATCTTAGCCGCTAGAAGGAAGATCAATCAAGATGAGCAATCAAGATGGAATAGCATCTATAAGGCCTCTGCTCTTCAACGGAAACAATTTAATATTCTGGAAAACAAGGATGAGATCCTATCTTCAGTCTCTGGGAGCATATGTATGGGTTATTGTTGAAGGAGGATATCAATATCCAGTCGCAGTACCAATAGATCCAACGGAAAGAAAGAATTATGAAACAAATGCAAAAGAGGTCAATGCTCTATTGGGAAGTCTAACTGAATCAGAATTTGTCAAATTCATGCAACTGAATAGAACAAAGGCCATATGGGACAAAATCATTCTAAGTTATGAAGGTGATGCAAAGGTAAAAAGTGCTAAACTCCAAACTCTCAAAATTAAATATGACAATCTAAAAATGCATAATGAAGAGAGCATTTCCAATTTATATTTACGTCTTGATGATATTGTAAATTGTATGAGAAATATGGGAGAAACAATAACCGAATATACTTTGGTTGAGAAAGTTTTAAGATCACTAATGACAAAATTTGAGTCAAAAGTTTCTGCTCTTGAAGAAAAACAGGATCTTCAAAATCTTACTGTGGTGCAACTTCATGGCATACTAACTGCATATGAAATGAAAAGAGGAGGACCATCTGAAGTCAAAGAAGCCATCTTTAGAGCTTTTACAAAAGGGAAAGAAGTACAAGAAACAGAAGGATCATGGTATATCTCAGAAGAAGATGAGGTAAATTTTGTAAAGAAACTCCAACTTGGTACAGGACGGTTGAGAGGTAAGCTTCCTTTCAAATGTTTTGCTTGTGGAAGAGTTGGTCATTATGCTGCTAAGTGTCCTCACAAAGAAACACATGAAAAAGGAAAGGAAATAGAAAGAAGGAAAAAAAACTGGTTTAGCACTAGAAAAAGTTACTATACTCATGAAGACAGTGATGGGTTATCTGATAGTGAGGAAGAATGTGAACAAGATCTTAGATTTCTCATGGCATTTGAAAAGGAATCTAGAGAAGAAAAAGATAATTTTATGGATGCTTTAGAGGACAATGATTTTCCTGATGAATTCAATAAACTCAAAATATCCTTAGAATAAAGTAAAATATGCTTAGAAGAAAGTAAAATATCCATAGAAACTCTAAAAAATCAGCTTGAAGAAAAGGAGAAACATAATGAGAAATTAGAATGTGAAATAGTAAGTCTAAGAAAAGAGATTGATAAAGTGAAGACTTTGAATCTTAGATTTGCTAAAGGATCTAAAACCTTAGATGAGATTATCAAAGTACAACAGTCTCCTTTTATAAAGATAGATCTTGGATATATCGAAGAATCTTCTCAGACTTCAGCACCAAACTATCTAAAAGCAGCTATAGCCAGTATACAACATTCTGCCACTCAGCAAGGGAATAAAGAATCTTCACAGGTAAAGCATGACCAGCTCAATTCAAAGAACACTAACAAGAATACATTTCAAAGAAACACCAACCAAGAGGTAAATTCAAGTAGAATATTTCATGATCGTAGAAAATTATTCTTCAATGGACAATGTTTCTCATGTCACAATTTTGGTCATAAAGCTGTTCAATGTGTTGCATACAAAACCATTATGACAAGAGAAGCAAGAAAGAAAAGGAGGGATATTGGAACAAATAAGAATACCTATAACAACTTTTTTCCTCTTCAAAATGAAGTTGAATTTGCTTATTGCAATAAATTTGGCCATGAAGAATCTGAATGCAGGAGAAAAATCCAGCCAAAAGAGCAATTTCCTTCAAGCTCCAAAGTGTGGAAAAAGAAGGAATTACAGGTTGAAAATTGTGGCATAGCTTTATTTGCAGAAGGTGAATAAAATCAATGGTACATTG
Source organism: Pinus albicaulis (assembly GCA_034641835.2). Taxonomy (NCBI): domain Eukaryota; kingdom Viridiplantae; phylum Streptophyta; class Pinopsida; order Pinales; family Pinaceae; genus Pinus; species Pinus albicaulis. The sequence goes on from CM076582.1 coordinate 781,055,422, forward strand.
ACAATGGATTCTCTAAACACATGACAGGTGACAAAAACAAACTTCTTGCATATAGTGCTCTAGAAAAAGAGAAGAATGTTACATTTGGAAATGATACTCCTGCTTTTATTAAGGGAAAAGGGTCTGTTTTTCTAAAAGAAAAGGTGAAAGCTAATAATGTCATGTATGTAGATGGATTAAAGCATAACCTGTTAAGTGTAAGTCAAATGTGTGATCAAGGAACTGAAGTTGTCTTTAGTTCAAAAGAATGTGTGGTACATGATCTTGATACAGGTAAAACAATTATAAAAGGAAACATAACTCCAAAAAATCTGTATGTATTGAAGAACTGCAAAGAACAATGTTACTTGAGTAAATCTTCAGAAAACTGGCTATGGCATATAAGGTTGGGGCATTTGAGCTTCTCTCAAATCAACAAATCAAGCAGACTTAAAGTTTTTCATGATCTTCCCAATATTACTCTACCTGAAAGTATCATATGCAAATCTTACCAATTCGGTAAGCAAACCGGAGTGCAATTTAATGCCAAGGACGGATCATCAAGTAAGCCTCTTGAACTCATTCATACTGACATATGTGGAACTGTGAAGAAAAAGTCACCACATGGTGAACAATACTATATCTTATTTATTGATGATTTCTCTAGAATGTGTTGGATTGGGTTGCTTAAACACAAAGATGAAACATTTGATAAATTTTAGATCTTCAAAGCACTAGTTGAAAATGAATTAGATCTAAAAATCAAGTGTCTTAGATCTGATCGAGGAGGATAATATACATCAGATGAATTCCTTGAATTTTGTGAACAACATGGTATAAAAAGACAATTTTCGGTAGCAGGTACTCCACAACAAAATGGAGTAGCAGAAAGAATGAATAAAACAGTTCGACAAATGGCTAGAGCTATGCTTGATGATTCCGGAACACCTGACACATTTTGGGGAGAAGCAACACATACAGCGGTAAATATTCTTAACAAGGCACATGTTCGTGTAAATAGTGATAAAACTCCATATGAACTATGGTATGGTAATCCTCCCACTGTAAAGCATTTTAGAGTTTTTGGAAGCAAATTCTTTATCAAAAATAATGTTGAAAAACTTGGCAAGTTTGAACCCAGAGCAGATGAAGGAATACTTCTTGGTTACTCCTCTATAAGTAGAGCATATAAATGTTACAATAAAAGACTTCGAAAGATTGTTGAATGTATTGATGTTGTTATTGATGAGTCTCCTACAGCTCCAAAAGAAGAAAAACAAAGAATAGAAGATGATGATGACATATATCCTTCTACATCAAATGGGAATGATGTAGATAGTGAACCCAATGAAGAACAAAAAGATGATTTATCTGAAAAGGCTCCATCCAGATATGTTCAAAATAATCATCCAGAATCTCAAATTTTGGGAGAAAAGGGATCAGGTGTACAAACAAGAAGGACTCTTGTAGGATCTTCTAGCTATCTGGAATTTCTATCCACTATTGAACCACACAATGTCAATCAAGCTAGAAAAGATGAATGTTAGATTCAAGCCATGAATGAAGAGCTTGATCAAATTGAAAAAAATCACACTTGGGAATTAGTATCAAGAACTCATGACAAAAATGTCATTGGAACTAAATGGATATTCAAAAACAATTTAAATGAGAATGGGGATGTTATAAGAAATAAAGCTATACTTGTTTGCAAGGGGTATGCTCAAAAAGAAGGTATAGACTTTGAAGAAACTTTTGCTCCTGTAGCTAGACTTGAAGCCATAAGAATGTTTCTTGCTTTTTCAAGCTTCCAAAAAATAAAAGTTTATCAAATGGATGTTAAATCTGTCTTTCTCAATGGAGATATAGAAGAAGAAGTTTATATAGAACAACCAGAAGGATTCATTTTGGGAAATGATGAAAATCTTGTTTGTAGACTTAAAAAGGCTCTATATGGTCTCAAACAGGCTCCAATGGCATGGTATTATCGTCTTGACAAATATATTCATCAACAAGGATTTTCAAAGGGGTCTGCTGATAGCAGCTTATACAAAAAAACTGAAAATGATAAACTATTGATTGTGGTTGTATATGTTGATGATATCATTTTTGGAAGTAATGAAGAGTTTATGAGTCAGAAATTTGCTTCTGATATGCATCAAGAATTTGAGATGTCTTTACTTGGGGAACTAACATTCTTTCTTGGCTTGCAAGTGCAACAAGCAACAAATGGCATATTCTTATCACAAACAAAATATCTTAAGCAAATTCTGAAGAAGTATGGCATGGAAGAGTGCAAACCTGTAAGTACACCAATGGTAACCGGATGTAATCTCAGTTATCATGATGATTCTCCCACAGTGAATCAACCAGAATAAATATCTATGATAGGAAGTCTACTTTATCTCACTGGTACTAGACCAGACATTATGCATGCAGTTGGAATTGTTGGACGATTCCAAGCTAATCCAAAAGAGTCTCACCTTCAGGCTGTCAAAAGAATATTCAAATATCTACAAGGAACTCAAGATTTTGGACTATGGTATCCAAAGAATGTTGATCTCACTCTTCATGCTTACACTGATGCAGATTGGGCTGGAAATTTTGATGATAAGAAAAGCACTAGTGGTGGTGCATTCTACATGGGGCCTCGGTTAGTATCTTGGTTCAGCAAGAAGCAAATCTCTATTTCCTTATCTACAACAGAAGCAGAATATGTGGCTGCTGCATCATGTTGCACTCAAATTCTCTGGATGATGCAAACCTTACAAGACTTTCAAATCAAATGTTCACCTTCTATATCCATTATGTGTGATAACACAAGTGCCATCAGTATCTCAAAGAATCCTGTTATGCATTCCAAGACCAAGCACATTCCCATCAAGTATCACTTCTTACGTGAACAAGTGCTTGAAAAAAATATGAAGTTGGAATATGTGCCCTCCAAAGAACAAATTTCTAATATATTTACCAAACCTTTACCCAGGGAAGTGTTCGAATATCTCAGACAGAATCTGAGAGTAGTCTCTGCCATGCAGAAGATCAGATCTACTTAAATACAGAAAACCACGTATGGGTAGTTGCTGACAAATTTTTTCTGGGTTAGCATTCTTCAGCACAGTTGCGGTGCTATTGGGTATCTCTAGATGCACATGTTAAGGGGGAGCATTGATCTTGTGGAAAGGATGCATTGTTGGCATTCTAATTATGTTTGAAGATGAAGCATGATCTCAGGGGGAGCATGGTATTGTTGGTACAAAGGGTCTTGATCTATCCTTTGCCCTTGATGTCAAAGGGGGAGAATATTCCTGAATGTATTTCTAGTCATGGTTGCCATCAAGTCCAAAGGGGGAGATTTTTGGCATTTCTGCACTGATAATTAAAGTTCCTATCAAAAGGCCCAACCCACGGACACAACTAGCGCACCGGATATCGAGACAAGTGCCTCTGCAGTTGACTGAGTTGACTGCGGGGACAACATAGATGAATGGCAGAGATTGAGTGCGGGGGCACTAGACAAATTTTTTATTTGTACCTCGAGAGCCCCCGCAGTGATGCAAGACGCTGAGTTGGTCACAGTTGTATTCTACATTGGGTAGAATCAACGGCTCACTGGCACGTCTTGTCATCATTTAGTTTAAAGAATTTTTCAACCATGGCTAAATGATCGTCCCTATCAGGTTCATCTAGCCATATCCCTCTTATGGATACTGAGAGGGATATTAAATATACCATGTGTTCTATTGTTGGCATTTATGTTATCCTAGTATATTGAATTGATTGTCCTTGATGGCAACTCTCTGACAAAGGATGCAGACTGTATAAAGAACTCTGAAAACCATCAGCAATTCTATACAAGCAGAATATATGATTGAATGTGAATTGAACGAAGCTCTGTATTTAATGGGAAATTAGATGTAAATAAGGACAAGTTAAATCATGTGTGAAGCTTTTCTTGAATAAGTTCGGTGTATGTATGCATCCTGATGGAGGATAAAGGAAATCCTGTGTATGATTGAGTTCTGGTGATACTCTGATGGGTGGAGAATACCGAGAATATTTGGGTATTGATTGGTTCAATTCTTGTACGGAATGCCCTAAAAATCTGTGTGAAGTCCTGTTGGGAGAGTGAGCCACGGACATGCTCTGTGTGTGCAGGGCACATAAGCTCTATCGGCCAAAGTAATAGTGCGTTCCGCATGTGTCAGACAATACAAATAAAGGTGTCACTATTGAATGCAAAAGAACCAAGTCGAATAGTCCATAAGGATTTCATTGGAGCTGTACAACAGTATTATGGTTATATGAACTGATAACACGGAGGAATAACAATTAAAACAAAGTTATGCTTTCGTGGAGAAACGTAGCAATGATGGAATAAAGATGGACGGAACCTTGAGCGAAGGAGAGGAACCACGAGCGGAATAAACAGTGAAGGGGGTTTCTGGTTTTCATCGCATCGCTCTCGACGGGCAAGAAGTATTCAAGAGGTTGGGAGTGATTGCATAGAACGAGCGACACGCGTCCCTGAGCGTATTTACAAAACCGCCTTCACTGCGCGCCATCGCATGTTAACGTTCGACCAAGGATGCCGCGCAATATTGTTGAGCACCGTCGATCTGGAGGGAAGCCATCGGATGGTGGTCGTATGAGGGAGATGCACGAAGGTTAACCAAAGTACGGTGGCCATCGTGCGTTATTGTTCGCATGTCTTCGCTGAGCAATATTCGTCCGATCAAATGAGGCGGCGCGACACGATAACAACCATCGAATGGAGATGACCGTTAATGTTGGGGCCCATACGCATGTATTGTGGTTTGCGGGTTTAACCCAAAGTATTATGTCGTATATTAAGGGTGTGGGACCCAATTTCCCTTCACATTACTGGTTCAATATACATTGTTGTGTTATGTCGAGATCTTCACCCCCAAGTCGAAGAATAAATATTATTGAAGGGCCCGAAAGGTTATATGGATATATATTACTGCTGGGTTTTTATATAAGTCAACGACACATTAATGTTTGTAACAACTAAATGAGGAATTGGATTAATATCTCAATCTCAGATTGAGATATTAAAAAGCCTTAGATTAATTAATTGCCAGATCAAGAAAATAAAACAATGAAAAGTTGTTTGGGGCTTGGGTAGACCCCGCTGGATTACCTATTTTGATCCCGTCCAGGAATACCATTAGCGGTTGAGTGGTTTTGACTCATGGTATTGATAAAGGCTAAAATATATAAGGAGAAGAGGATCATAATATAGTGTGTGCATGTGGAAGGGTTGTTAATAAATAAATCTCCTTAAGAGATATCTGCATATATGATGCAACTATGGATATGATCTAGAAATGATGAATCTCTACGATGATCGACAAAAGAAATGATGAAGACCTGAGGGAAGTCTGATGAAGAAATTGAAGAAATCTGGTGGATCTAAGGGTTGAAGCCTTCTGTATGAAAGTGGAAGTATCCTGCCAGTAGAAGCTAGTGTTAAAATCAGGGGGTTGGAGCTCCCTTCCAGTAGTGGCTGGAGAACGAGAGGAGATTGTAGCCTTTCTGCAGGTGGGTGCCTGCGTGCTGGTATGAGTCTACGCCAGTAAAAAATTGTAAGAAGTTTTCTTTATAATAAATATTGAAGACAGAGACGACAGCAGCAGTGGTTTTCTCCCAAATTGGGTTTCCACCTTAAATACTGGTGTTCATGTGTGTTACTTATGTGTGATGGTTTATTCTGTTATTATTGCACATGCTTACTGCTTACTAAACATCTGATGAATGAATGATGAAATGATCGAAGTAAAGAATTAAACGTATAATAAGATCTCTGGACATATGCAAGTTTTCTTAAGGATATCCACATTTATATGCGAGTTGGGTTCAGTAAAGTAACGTATGGGTTTAAGAGAAACAAAAAGTGAAAAAAAATTCAGTCAACTCTAAATATTGATTCACCTCCCCTCTCAGTATTTTTCCCAACACCCAGATTGGATAACCAAAGCAAGAGATGAATGGAAGAAGGACAAAGATGTATGGACACTCATTCAAAATTTGCAGCAATATCCTAGTACATCTGATACATTTAGTTGGAAAAATGATTCCTTATGGTACAAAGATCGCTTATATCTTTGTAAGAATTCCCAACTAAAACAAAAGATTCTTTTGGAATTGCACACTTCTCCTTTAGGAGGACACTCAGGATTTTTAAAAACTTACCACAGGGTGAAGAAAGAATATTTTTGGGATGGCCTTAAATCTGATATTCGAAAGTTTGTGGCGGAATGTTTGGTTTGACAGTAGAATAAAGTTGATACAATTAAGACCCCAGGACTTCTACAACCTTTATCCATTCCAAGTCAATGTTGGGAGGATATTTCAATGGATTTTATCACAGGTTTACCTAAGTCCAAAGGAAAGAGTGTCATCATGGGGGTAGTTGATAGACTTGCCAAGTATGCACACTTTTGTGCATTATCTCATCCATTTAAAGCAAGTACAGTTGCTACTACATTTATGGACAGAATTCAAAATCTACATGGAAGCCCAAGGGTTATTGTGAGCGACAGAGATCCCATTTTTACGAGAAATTTTTGGATCGAGTTATTTTCTTGTTTGGGTACTCAATTAGCTCATAGCTCATCTTATCATCCTCAATCTGATCGTCAAACTAAGATATTAAATAAATGTTTGGAAGGATATCTTAGTTGTTTTGTATCTGATAAGCAAACACAATGGGTCAAGTGGTTACCTCTCGCTGAATGGTGGTATAACACTTCCTTCCATACTGCAGCAAAAAATGACCCCATTTATGGCACTTTATGTGTTACACCATTTTTTGGTCATCTAACCTTTTATCATTAGATGGACCCAAGTACACCATGTAAGACCAGCTTTACCCTAAGTAAAACTTCTTTCACTATGTTAAAATAGGAAACCCCAAAAGGAAATATTAAACAAGCCTATATTTGTTTGATTTTCCTCATGGAATAATTAATTAAACCATAATTTAATTATTATTCCCAGTCATGTTTAACCCAAAAACAAATAAATTGATGAGATAAACCCTTAGTTATCTTATTATTTTCTAGGAATAACTATTTAAATCTTATTTAGATAATATTCCTTGTTAAATATGACCAAATCACCCACCATTAATCAAATAAATCATTATTTATTTGATTATCTCCCAACCACTTCCTTAAAAAGATAAATAAATCATTTATTTATTTATTTTCACTAATCAAGGGATTTGACCCAAGTCAAACACCCTTTCCCTCCAACAAATATAATAAAATATTCCATAGAGGTGGATCTAGATTTGGTTAACATTATTTTAATCATGCACCAAGATCTAGAATGACCCAATATTTTGTTATAAATAGGAGGGTTTTCCCCATCATTATTCACCTTTTGTTGCCTACTAGATCACTCTGGATCTATACACTTGGTCTCATTTCTACCATTTGCTCCCATTGAGCTCTACTTTCTGCATTGGGTTTTCTACATCTACAAGAGAGAGAAAGCTTAGATCTGAAGTGCTGAGGACTACAAAGAACCCATCCCATTGAGGAGATCTGGATACACCTTCTTTTTTCCTCCCAGGTGCCCTATAATATAAAAATTCATTCAAAAATCGTGTTCTTGTCTTGTCTGTTGGATGCATGGAGCAAACTCTTTACTTTACTGCTTAATGTCTTTCCATTTATAGATCTGTTTGTTGCCGCATTTTAACTACTAATCGCAGATCTGAAGATGTTTGGCAGCCTCTATTGTTGTTAGGGCTATTAGTTATGCGTAGCTAAAGTGGTTCTTTTTCGTACACTTCGACGAAGAATTCATACTAACAAATGGCGACTCCACACGGGTTTTTAATTACGACCGCTGTCGTTTTTCATATTCCTGCATATCCAGCTACTTCAGGCCCTAGGGCTTCTTTTCAGCTGCTTAGTTTTCCTCTTTTTATGTCATTTTTCTCACATAAAAACCTAAAAACTTAAAATTTCTAACTTCCGTGTGTTTCTGGCCCTATTGCGCAGGTAAGCGACACATTATGGCAAGGGCAATGACTTTACGAAAAATGCGCAGCGAGACAATAGGAGCAGAGAGGTCGCACACAGCCCACTGGCACCCGACTGGAGCTCTCGTCGCACCCCTTACGCCCATTTTCTGCGACTGCCTTTGAAAACGGAGTCGGCTGGGCCTGCCGGTTTTCTTCCGTGTTACTACCACTGAGCCCTGCAGGTTACAACTGCCGGCTGCTGCCCGGAGTCTTCTGACCTCTGTCTGAGCGCCTTGACCAGATGCGATGCTATTTTTACTCATCTAGTGGGAACCTAAGTGGGAACCCGGCCCCTTAGGGCTTTAGTACCCTCCACTTTTTGTGGAAGAGTTTTAGCTGTTTCAGCCGTCGGTTTCAGAGCTTCAGCCCCCTCTTTTCCAGATCTGTTACCTCCCTTTCAGATCCATTGAAATCAGCCTCTTTTCCTTTCAAATCACCTCTTATCGTTTTGTTTGGACCTCCTAAGAAGGCCTTCGCCTTGCCCCTCCGGTTTTTTGCTGATTTCCTTCCTTTTTCCAGCCACCTTGCCTCTGTCTCTTGGCTGTGATCTGCACCTCTTGCCTGCAGCTTTATCCTCCAGATCCCTGTCCCTTTCGACCCTAGATCTGTTGAGCTCCCTTTATGTGTGTTTTACATAGTTTTTCCCTTTCTTTTCAGCATAGTTGTGAGAGACCCACCTTCTTGGGTTAGATAGATGCACACGTAGCTGTTATTTTTCTGTTATTTCAGCATTATATTCTGTTCTCTGTAGGTTTATTTTCAGCTACGCAGCACACTTTTCTTGCTCTCAACAACGGAAAGGGTTTAAAAATTAAAATTAACGCACGCCACACACTGACCCTAAGTGAAGAAGCGCCTGGTTAACACCGCCTGGCAAAGACTCTAAAATCAATTGTCACTGCACCTTTTCTGCCCGTGACCTCACTTGATTCTGTCCCTTTCTGCCCTTGTCGGTTTCCTTCTTCCCGTCATCATTGCGCCACCAAGGCACCTTTCCCGGAGACTTCTTGGCCTTCACCCTCAGTTTCCGGTCGATCGACCTGCTCCGTCCCACCGTCGTCGAGCCAGTCCTTCTCTGATTCTTTGGGTTCTCCTTTTCCTTCTGGTTCTCCCCCCTGTCACCTCCACTATGTCTGGTCCGGGGCCTAACACTAGCGGGAATCCCGGCCCTAATGCCGGGACTACTACTAGCAGAACCACCACAGGAACTACCTCGGCTTCACCCGTGCTCCCCTTCTTGGCAGGCCTCAGCCTCCCCGATTTGGACCGGTTGATAAACGGCCCTATACATCATGACGCTAGTTGGCCTGCTATGCCGACAAAGCTCCCTTCCGACATCCCAAAGTTTGAAGGTCGTGCTGGAGAAGATCCTTCAAATCATGTTCGATCTTTCCACATGTGGTGTTCATCTACCTCCATTATCGATGACTCTGTTCATCTTAGACTGTTCCAACGCACGCTTACAAGCAAAGCTTCTAAGTGGTATGTTGACCAGCCCACTTCCTCCCATACCACCTTTGAAACTCTTGCCCGGGCTTTTTTATCTTACTTCCAGCTTCCCCTTCGTTATGACACTGGTATCGAACTCTTGACTTCTTTCAAGCAAACCTCTTCGACCCGCCTTTCTACCCATGTCCAGGAATGGCGAAGACGACGGAGCTTATGCCAATCTCCTCCTTTCGAAGACCGTGTCTACATGGACTGGTTCCTTAGATCTCTCTTGTCCCCTATCGGGAAAGATGTCGCATCCCATTTTCCTCAAACCGAAGAAGATGCCCTCCAAATGGCGTTAAAGTATGACCTGATCTACGCTCAGACAGCTTATGATCCTACTGTCCTACCTGATCTTCCCACACCCAATGATGCCCATACACCGGGGGCACCTCATGCCGCCAACAGTATCATTGGACCCATCTCTCATCCATCCGCTCAACCTCACATGAGCTATGGTTTTTCTGGGGGAGGGGGCACCACTTCCTGCACCTCTCCCCCTCCCGGTAGCATGCATCCAGGATACGGCATGCCTCATCCTTTTTCCCAACCTCCTGCTTACCTCAATGTTGCCCAACCTAACCATTACCCTTATCCACAGCCTGGTGCGCCAACTCCTCCAGCATATGCACTTTCGCCTCCCTTGCCTTCTCAACCCCTGCAACAGCGCTCCCCGCCCCCTCAAGCGCAGGTGGATGCACAGTAGGGATTCATGGCTACCCAACCACCTGACGGACAGGTGGCCACTCCACCTTCCCCTTCTGGTTCCTCCAATTACCATATCCTCATGATGAACTCTGATCCGCCTCTAACCGTCGACCTTAACCTTCAAACTCGGTCTCGCCAGTACCCCAAGCCTCCCGCTCAGTCTGCCCTCGAGTCCCCTTATTCCGGCTCTACAGAGCCTCTTTCGACACCCAATGGTCCCTTACATATCCCTCAACCCAAAGTTGAGGTTCATACCAAGATTCCTAAAGGACCATTACGCCGAAATGCTGCTTCTGGTCGAGCTGCTCATTCGTATAGCATAGTAGATGATTTGGCGCAATCTCCTGCTGCCATTTCCACATTGGAACTCCTCCAATCGTGCCCTTCCCAAAAGAAGGCTCTTCTATCTGCCCTGGGTGCTGTAGATCCTGCTGATGACCAAATGATTGTTTTCGATGCCACTCCATCGGACCATCCTCCTCTTCCTCCTTCTGTCGCCTTCCAAATCCCAGTCAAAATCCGGAACGCCAACGTTTCCCGGTGTGTAATTGATGAGGGGGCATCCACCTGCGTGATGTCTGCTTTGGTTTGGAAGCAACTCGGATCCCCTGAGCTGGCCCCTTCCATGATCACCCTTCGAGCGTGGGACGGCCACGCCTCACAGCCCATTGGCCTCTTCCGTAATTGTCCTATTACCCTTGCCGGGAAGACTGTTTGTGTTGATGTCGAAGTCATCGACGCCCCGCTAGACTACAACATTCTATTGGGGTGAAGCTACACCTATGCTATGTCTGCTGTCCCATCCGCGGATTTCCGCAAGATGTCTTTCCCTCATAATGGAAAGATAGTCACCATTGACCAGTTGATATATCATGAGCCAAAAGCTCAGACCTCACCTGAGACGACCATCTCTTCTGTAGCCAACAAGCAAACCGTCGATTCCTTGACCAGTGTCTCCCCCGACGTTTACAAAGATTCCTCCCTGCTTGGAACTTTTCCTAATCTCCCCCCTCCTCCTATCTCTGACTACAGCTCATCGAATGTTTGCATGATGCAATCGTCTCGGGCTACTCTCAAGCAACCTGCTTCGGCTAGTCAGCAACCTTGCCCTCCGCAACCTGCTCCTAGCCCTTCACCTGCAGTTGGTAGTCATGAGCCCCTTTATCCCCCTGGCACGGTTCCTCCAGGCCTTAGCCATTTAGGAGCCGTCCCACCTGGCCATTACCCCTCTGGTCAGATACTGTTCCTAGCTCCCCGACCAGGAGTGTACACGGTACCAGTCATGGCCACCCTCTCCCTTCCTAACTTGACCCTTGGGATTCCCGTTTGGTACCTTGATCCTCCAGCCCCCACCTTGCCTGGTCAGCCTAAACCTTATATCGCTTTGACCCCGGTTCAACCGGTCCCCATGACTTCTCCCGCTGCATCAGTGCCTCAGTCACCTCAACAGGCACCCCCTCCTGTTGTGACCGCTTCGGGTAAGAAGGGCAAAGCTCGCAAGGGGGCATCAAAGGACAAGGCTTCCTCGACAAACTCTGCTCCTCCTCAGCCCCCAAAGCATACCATCCAGTGTGCTTTGTGTGATGTTGTCGGTCACGCCTCCCATACCTGTCCTGAATTACTTCATCTCAAGCCCATGGTTAATGTCACGTTCCCTGAGTCCGCGGTCCCAGAAGCCTCTGTTCCTTCCGCGACCGCAGCCAAGAACCCCAAGACTATTCACACCAACCACCTATGTGCTTTGTGTGATCTCCATGGCCATTCCACCCATCTTTGTCCCCGCCTCACGGACTTCCGCACCTCTATCGCTGCGGTCCACCAATTCGAGGCCAAGCGCAATGAGTCCACCTCTCTCCTATTTGCGCATTCTGCTTCAGCAGAACTACCAGATATGACTGCGCCCATTGACATTCCCCCTCCGGATGTCGAGATGACGGAGCCTTCGTCCAGCATTTTCTACCTATCATCATCCATGAGACCCTTGGGGAACATTCCATCTGAATCCTCCCTTGTTGTTTCGCTTGACCTTCCTTCAGCGGTCATCTTGGGCTCAACATCGGTAGATCCTTTATCTACTTACTCTTCGGTCACCCCTTGTGACGATGCGCATGTGAACCTCTCTTCTCATGATGATGATTCAGGCCACTTCACCACGTCAGGTGGTTCTTCTTCCACCCGTCACCCCATCTTCTATCACGATGACGACATTATGGAAAAAATTCCCACCCCTGACTTTATCTATTCCCCCTTACATCGAACCCATGCGTTGACACCACATCCACCTTGTGGCCATTACATCAAAACCCAATGTTTGGGTAAGGGGGCACCCACATTTGAGAGACCAAGAGAAGCCATTCTCCACCACTCTCCTAGTGTATCTGGTCGTGTTGACTCTAGACCCAGTATTCTTCCATATTTAGAAGAACCTCTAGAGTCCCATATCACTTCAGATCACTCTCGGGACGATACCCCTTATCGTTCCCTCATCTTACATCAGCAACCCAGTCTCTTAGACATTATTGTTGACCAACCTATAGCTTTTCTACGAGAGCATCGGTTCATTATCTCCAAATCCTCCTTTTGGGATAGTGACACCAGGTATGCCAATTCGGAAACTTAAAGTCCATTTGATCCCTATATGCAGTACCAAAAGAGATTGGTAATCCTCCATTTCCTTTCTCAAACTGCATAACCATAACCAGAACAAATGGCACACCACATCATTAAAATGTGTTTAGATTCCCATTTTTATAAATACATTTTGGCATGACCACACCATGCTTGGGGGCACCTCTTCCCCCCAACCATAACCCTCCTCACCTCGTTTTTGGAGAGGAGGTTGTCTTACCAATCGAGTGTGAAATTCCTTCTCTACAACTAGCCGTTGAACTTCTCCCTGACACCCCACTGCTAGAACAATGACTTATCATGCTTGAGCGTGCCTCCGAAGACCGCCGTGTTGCCTTGCAAACCATGGAAGCGGCCAAAAAACGCACCAAAGCTCAGTATGACCGAAAATTCCAACCTCGCACTTTTCGCGAAGGCGACCTTGTTCTAGTATATGACTAGGCCCATGATGTCCTAGGTCATGGGAAGTTTGACTCATTATGGCTAGGCCCTTACATCATTTGTAAGGATCTTGGCAAAAGGGGCATACCTCTTAGAGGATTTCGAAGGCCATCCCCTTCCTAACCCTCGCAATGCACTCTATCTTAAGAAATATTACCCTTAGCATTTCCCCTCTGAAATGCATGTTTTATTTTATTTTAGATAGCCAGCACCTGTTTTTTCATTTTTCCTACTTCACCAGGACCCATTTCGTCCACAAGAAGTTACCTCACCTCCATTTAAAATCGAATTTCCTCACGCCACTTGTACTTGGGGCACCATATTGCCCCCTTACTTGTCCATGTTCGTGTCGATTTTCGTCATGAGTTCCCACCTTTAACTCATGCTTTCATGGTCCCCCATTGGGGCCTTTACTGTGTGGCAGCACCATCGAGTCGCCCTTGTTTAGAGCATCCAAGTTGAGTCATCCTTGCCTCCATGGAGTCTATACCATCTCCCTTTGTACACCATTATAGCTCTCCATCATTCATTGCTTGGTCCCTCTCTTGCGTCGCACACTATGACCTTCAGCCCCACTGTCCCCTATCCCTTCTAATATTGTGTCAGTCGCTGCCATGTCGTTCATGCCCTTTATGCTCTAACAAGGGAAGTCGTCCATTCGCCACTCCATCCTTTCCATTTCACCATCATCATTAGTGTCAGTCTGTCCGTTGCTCTACTATTTTCTCTCGTGCCTTAGTTGAGGATATCTCATTGCCTCACCTATGGCGGACCTCCTTCTGTCGACACCAGCTCATTCATTCCAGAAGCCAGGTCTAGAGGGCGGTGTACCTTGGTTCCAGCTTCCACTATTGTTCGGTGCCTCGGATCAGGCAAAGGGATCTCTTCTTCCCCTTTGACTTGATTGTTTCTCCAGCTCCTTTCAGCATGATCGAGATCCGTATACTCGATAGTTCAGTGATCCAGCAGCAGCTCTTGATGATTCCCGGGTGTGTGTGAGATGTCTCAGCCCTCATGAGGGGGTGGCCCTGCAGGTAGCCCCCCACATGCCCGGATGACCTCCTCCTTGCAGCCTTCAATGCAGCTCCAGATATTTGATGATGTTGGCCGTCGCCACTTGCAGCGCCTCTTTCGATTTGCATGTATCATTCAGATTTTGTGAGCCCTTCCCCATTCACAGGGGGCATTTGGGTTGTATTTGTATCTCATGTACTCAGATATTATTGTACCAGTCCTGGCTGTTATCCCAGGCACAACATGTATGTGGGATTCCTTATTGTATTTTTATCTGGCTCCTGATTATGCCAGTTGTATCTTATAGTTCGGTCCCTTGTTTACTGGACACACTATTATTTTGTACTTTGTCTCGGCGGGCATAGGTATGCCTCCCCCGCCGCCTTCAGCACAGGTACCCTCTCATAAAAAGAGACTTGTTGCACCTGCGAGTCTCGTCTCCCCAGGGTCTAGTCCTTCAGCACACTATCTACCTCACATTTCTCTCTCTGACATCCCTTTTTGTTGTCTAGTGATTGTATTCTTACAACGTACTTCGGTCATACGATTTGCTCCTGACACTCGCACGCTGGGGGGAAATCTGTTACACCATTTTTTGTTCATCTAACCTTTTATCATTAGATGGACCCAAGTACACCATGTAAGACCAGCTTTACCCTAAGTAAAACTGCTTTCACTATGTTAAAATAGGAAACCCCAAAAGGAAATATTAAACAAGCCTATATTTGTTTGATTTTCCTCATCGAATAATTAATTAAACCATAATTTAATTATTATTCCCAGTCATGTTTAACCCAAAAACAAAGAAATTAATGAGATAAACCCTTAGTTATCTTGTTATTTTCTAGGAATAATTATTTAAATCTTATTTAGATAATATTCCCTTTTAAATATGACCAAATCACCCACCATTAATCAAATAAATCATTATTTATTTGATTATCTCCCAACCACTTCCTTAAAAAGATAAATAAATCATTTATTTATTTATTTTTCACCAATCAAGGGATTTGACCCAAGTCAAACACCCTTTCCCTCCAACAAATATAATAAAATATTCCATAGAGGTGGATCTAGATTTGGTTAACATTATTTTAATCATGCACCAAGATCTAGAATGACCCAATATTTTGTTATAAATAGGAGGGTTCTTCCCCATCATTCCTCACCTTTTGTTGCCTACTAGATCACTCTGGATCTATACACTTGGTCTCATTTTCACCATTTGCTCCCATTGAGCTCTATTTTTCTGCATTGGGTTTTCTACACCTACAAGAGAGAGAAAGCTTAGATCTGAAGTGTTGAGGACTACAAAGAACCCATCCCATTGAGGAGAGCTGGATACACCTTCTTGTTTTCCTCCCAGGTGCCCTGTAATATAAAAATTCATTCAAAAAATCATGTTCTTGTCTTGTCTGTTGGATGCATGGAGCAAACCCTTTACTTTACTGATTAATGTCTTTTCATTTATAGATCTGTTTGTTGCAGCATTTTAATTACTAATCGCAGATCTGAAGATGTTTGGCAGCCTCTATTGTTGTTAGGGCTATTAGTTATGCGTAGCTAAAGTGGTTCTTTTTCGTACACTTCGACGAAGAATTCATACTAACATTATGGATATCATCCACCATCCATCACATCATCTTTAAAGGAAAATTCAAAGTTTCAAGCAGTGGAAGATCACATCGAGCATCGACAAGAAGTTCTCCAACTCTTAAAGGATAACCTGAATTTGGCACAAAATCGAATGAAACAACAGGCAGATCAACATCGCAGCGAGAGAAATTTTGATGTAGGAGATTGGATATTTTTACGGCTACAACCATACAAACAAATGTCCCTCAAGCAAGCTAAGAAGGATAATAAATTATCGCTGAAGTACTATGTTCCTTACAAGGTGTTGCAAAAGATTGGTACTATGGCATACAAATTGGAGCTTTCTGCTTCTTCGCGAGTGCATCTAGTTTTCCATGTTTCATGCTTAAAGAATGTTATAGGTGAAAATATTCCAGTTCAAACAATATTTCCAGAACTTGATGAGGAAGGAAAAATCATATTGGAACCTAAAGCGGTCACGGAAACAAGAACTCGACAACTACGAAATCGATCAATTTCAGAGTATCTCATCAAGTGGAAGAACTTACCCACTGAAGATTCTACATCGGAGGATGAGAATTTTATACAGAAGCACCCAGAGCTACTCAAGCGTTGAGGACAACACTTTTTTGAAGGAGAGGGGCATGTTAGGTCCCTATATTACTAGTATAGTCCCTTATTGTTGTTAGTGTACCCCCCTTATTGTTATTATTGTACCCTTGTAACCCCCATTTTGTTATTATTGTGCCCTTAAATTATTATTGTTAGGTCGGATAGGATTACATTATGGCCCACTAGGATTACATTATGGCCCCATGGACTCCTATATATAGAAAGGAGGTTTTGTAAATTGTATCATCCAGGAATTGTTCATTCATGTAATGTATTGGAGGTTGCCTCCTCGAAGTGGCTTATTTATAAGGCTTTGTTATCTCTTTTCTTCTATTTTTGGAGCTGGTTTCAGAACAAATACTCTCTTAACCTGAGAAATCCTCACAAATTTTTTATTACTGTGGGGAATTTCCATTCCTTAATGGATTTAATTTTATTAGGTTCTACCTTAACACCTCCTAAGAGACAATATGACCCATATATTCCACCTCTTGTACTCCAAAGAAACATTTGGAGGTTTTTTCATACAATTGTTTCTCCTTCAATAGTTTGAGCACCCTGTCAACATGTTGAACATGATCCTTCCAAGACCTGTTGTAGATTAGTATATTATAAAAAAATACTAACACAAATTTTCTAAGGAAGAGTTTGAAATTGGAATTCATCAACCCTTGAAGTGTAGAAGGTGCATTGGTAAGGCTGAAAAGCATGGACAAAAATTAATAATGACCCTCATGAGTTGAAATGTTGTTTTCAGAATGTCTTCAGTCTTTGTTCCCATTTGATGATATCCTGAATGGAGATCCAACTCGGTGAAATAAATTGATCCATTTAATTCATCAATTACAAGAATGGGAAATTTATCTTTAATAGTGAGCTTATTGAGCTCCCTATAATTCAGACACGTGTGCCATGATCCATCGTTCTTTTGCACCAATACTATTGGAGCAGAGAAAGAACTTTGACTAGGTTGAATTATACTAGCCTCTAGCATTTCTGCAATCATACTTTAATTTCACTCTTTTGGACATAGGGATATATGTAAGGCCTCATTTTTGGAGGAAAAATTCCTGGAATCAAATGAATAGCACGATCATGATCATGAATATGTGGGAGTCCTTTGGGATTTTCGAACACCTTGGAATGATTGTCCAAGAATTTTTGGATATATGGAGCAATAGATGATTTTGATGTTGGAACTTCTAGTGAGAATAATTGTGTAATGACACCTCATGACATTAGAGCTTATTATCTTTCCCGGATTTCCTGCAATACCCCTTAATTAAACTTCCTTTCATTCCAATTTTTTTTTTCAAGAAACATTTTTGAAAATTAAAAGCTATCGTCACCAAAGATTGTAACCATTGCAATCCTAGTACAACATCATCACCACCCATTGGAATGGAAAAAAATTGACAATTCAATACATATTCCCCCATGGTTAGCTTGATATTATGGCACTTTCTAGAGATATTTCTAGTTCCTACATTTTCCACCATCACTTGACACTCCGGCACTGGGTATAGGAAGAAAATCAATTCCTTGGCTACCTTACAATGAATAAAATTATGGGTACTAATCGAATCAATAAGCACTATTACATTTTTATTCTTGATATGTCCTTCTATATTGAGAGTTTGAGGAGTGGTAATTCCTACCAATGCATTATAGGATATGGTCAGATTCATTTCTTCTTCCTCTAGAGTTGGTTCTTGGTGTATATCCTCTTGTTTTAAAGTTTCTTGTTCCTTTACTTACTCCTCTTCACAATCTATGTGAAATAATTTCTTCTCAACAAACTTATGACCTTTAGTGTATTTTCTATCAAAACTATAAAAAATCCCTTTTTCTCTTTTTTCTTCCAATTTTTGTGGTGTCAACCTTGTAGGTTGTAGAAGTCTAGGAGTAGCAACACTTCCATATTTATAGTTGTGAGTGGTAGGCTTCCATGTCGCCATAATTTTGCTTTCAATTTTTCTTGCCAACTTGAATGCCTTGTCTAATGTATCAAGTTCCCAAAGGAAAAACTCATGTTGGATGTTATCCTTTAGAATCATTATGAAGACATCAATCCTATGTTCCTCTGGAATATTATTTACCCTTATATTCAATTTTTAGAAGTCCTCAATGTGCTCCATCATTGAACCCTTTTGTTTGATATTTATCAATTAGCTAAAGAAGGTGTTGCTCTTTGTATCCTCATAATGTGATATCATTTCCTCCATAAAAATTGACCAAGTGACCAGTGGTTTACGATAACAAAGCCATCGATACCATACAAACTGATTTTGTTCTAAATATAAAGTTGCAATAAATACCTTTTGTGTGTTTTGTGTATTATGGAGCTCAAAGTATTGCTCCATTTGCAGTATCCAAGTTATCGGATCCTTGCCATAAAACTTCCTCATATCTATATTTGGAATATGGTGGGTCTTAAATCCATCAATAGAGTCTATGAAATCATGATTAAAATTTCTTTTTCTCTCATCATGAGTTTCCTCTACTACCTTTTCGCCATTAGGAAGCTTTTCTTGTAGCAACTTTGCCAAACATTCCTTAAAACCTACCATGTATTTCTTCAAATCTTCCATGTTTCCTTCTATACCATCCATATTATATTCCATGCCATTCTTCAAAACATCCATATTATCTTCCACGCCTTTCTTCAAACCATCCATCTTAGCTTCCATGACTTTATTCAAACCATCCATGTTGCCTTCTATACCATCCATCTTAGCTTCTATGCCATTCTTCAAACAATCCATATTAGCTTGCACACCTTTCTTCAATCCATCCATCTTAGCTTTCATGCCTTTCTTCAAAACTTCCATTTCATTTTTTGTTACTCTTTGCGAGAGAGAAATTTGTTGCACTTGTTCTTGAAATTTTGATATATCATGTTGCACTTCTTCCTCTTCATGAGTCATAGTAGAGCCTTATGAGGGCTTAATAGATGTTTAATTATTTTTAGGGGGAATTTTAGAACCCAATACTTATATCTATGCTTCAATATGCCCTTGGAATCACTTCAAAAGGATTTTTCAAACAATACTTATTAAATTTTTAAAAAAGTACACACATTTTTCTTGCTTTTGAAGAGATTGATATGGAAACTAATGTATTTACGTAACTTTGGATCCAAATTTTTTTATCTTCTGTCCTTTAGTATCCCTCTGAATCATCTTTCCAATGCCACAGGTTAGACCTGATTTGGATTCTTCAAGGAAAAGTTATGCCCAATCTCGGACAATGACTTAATTACAGACTGGTTTAGTAGAGATAACTTGTACGGCGTGCCACATGTTACTGTTTCTTCCTTCGTATCTGAAATTGATACAAAAGAAACTAAATTCTGTGTGATTTTGGACACTTTTTACAAAATTCCAATCCGATGCTCAAAGAGAGAGTTATGATTATTTTCCCAAGGTCACCTCTTTGAGTTGAAATTGGGGAGCCTAGAAAAACTCTAACTTCCACCGATCTTATCTCCAAAAATATTGTGAACCAAGATTTGAAATGTTTACACGAATTTCTTTAGGATTTCTTCACAAACGAGTTTTGTTTTTGGCTTCTGAAACTTCGTAGAAAAAATTTTATAGCGAAAATTCCACGATGACCTGTTTGAAGCAGCGGAACCCTGTAATCCAAAGCTATGATACCAAATGTTATGGAACCAACTCAAAAAACAGAAGAAAAGATAGATGAATGCCTTATAAAATAACCTCTTCGAGGAGGAAACCTCCTTTACATTACATAAATGAACAGTTCTTGGATGACACAAATGACAAAACCTCCTTTCCATATAGGAGTCCATGGGGGTCATAATGTAATCCTAGCTGACCTAACACTAATAATGTAAGGGCACAATAATGAAAACATTGGGAATACAGAGGTACAACAATAACAATAAAGGGGCTACACTAACAACAATAAGGGACTACACTAGTAATATAGGGCCCTAACATACAGTATTTGGTTGGGACCTTTAATTATTGTAGAAGTCAAAGGAAATAACACCTTCATTCTTTAGAATTTGGAGGGAGAATACTTCTAATTTCTTGTCAATGGGAAATATTTAAAGCATTACATCTAGTATTGAGTAAGCTTCTCTCATCATCATTGTATATATTTGGTTTCATTTATATTTTAAAGAGCAAGTTTGTTTTCTACATAAATGACTCCATAGCCCGAGGAGAAGGCACATGGATCTACATGATATTTGCATCTCACAGGGGGAATCTATCCCCATATGGAGTTGATGTTGTATCTTCTTCTTATATATGCATTTTTCTTTAAATTGAATATATATATATATATATATATATATATATATATATATAGAGAGAGAGAGAGAGAGAGAGAGAGTTAAGTTAATTTCTTATGACTCTTTCTGTATAAAGGTATTAGATTAAATTCCATGAAGTTTTGGACGCTCTAGATTAATCTCGCTCATATCAATTTTCATTAAGCAAATGCGGAACCCCCTGCACTCCTGACTGTTAACGAAGCGTGCGTGGGGGGGTGGGGTGGTGGGTGGTATGAAAAATGGTATTTAATTACCTCTTATGGTTAAGTGTCAGCTTACCAGTGATTGCGGGACCCCCTCTTCCATTTACCACTGATCACTACTAACCCTCCCCGCAAATCGCCACCGCCCTCCACCAATGCTCCTGTTGTTTTCACCCACTTCCACATACTCTACCAAAATAACCACTACCATATCACTAGATAATTTAATTATTAAACCGTTGAATTTCCAAATTATCTCCCGCCAATGTTATGGTTATTAATTATAGATGATCAAATAACGATTATTTGAATAAAATCGTTTACAACCCAATGATAAACATAAATAATCTCTACCAATTTTATTTTTCTTCATCCTTCCATTCATAACAAAGAACAATCAGTGACACTAAATCAACAAACTACAACAATTCACTTGTGATACCATCCATTAATTCACTAGGAATTTTGTTTAAACTTTCTCTTTTATTACATTTTCCAAAATGGCAAGTCAAAAAAGGAAATATAAAGTAACTGTCAAAATCCCAATTTTACCTCTTGTACCCAATTTATATGAATTTCCCCTTGTTGATACCTAGTTTAAAATTACAGAAATGCAATGTGAATTTTAATTTTCTGAACTTCATATTGGGCATTACAAAAATTTGAGGATGCCAGTGATGAATTTTACTTTTGGGAGCCAATGTTTCCCCAATTTTGTTTTCCTCAAACCCATCACTTCCCTGAATTAATCATGTGGTACAAAAGCCGCTATCTAACGAGTCAAAGTGCCATAGTTGCTTGAAACAATGATTTTTTTTCCATAACTCCAGAGTAAATTTGTCAATATTTGCAAATAAACCCTCAAAGTTCTCTCCATCCATTTTCAATTGATTCCTTGATGTAAATTTATCAAAAAATTACCTTTCAATAGAGATCTCATATTTTTTATTCTTTCCTTCTTGAAAACTCAGAATTAGCTTGAACCAATCCACCATATTCTTCTTCTATATTTCCAAAAATGTCTAGATAGGTTGTTTCCATGGTTTGTTGTCTTCTAGGATACCAAAATGATCAATGGGTGGATGAAGTGATTTTAGGATTTCTCTCAATGTTTTCATCTGGAAAAATTCCCTTAGTCCTCTTTAATTTTAGTCAGTTTTTATCAATTCCATTGAAAAAATTGGATTCACGGGGAAGACCACAATTTGTTATAAAATGGACTTAGTTAGTCATAAACATTTTAGAGGAGTATTCATTTAGTGATTTTTTGGATTAATTTTTATACATATCATTGTGTCTTCTTAACAGTGAGCCAATTCCAAGGATATCCATCAAAATCAAAAGGATTTTACATATCAAGGAGAAATAAAAAGTAGGATATTGGTATCTTTACCAAAATTTTATAGAAATCCGAGTTTATGCTTGTGATTTTCCCCCATATAAGCTGCCAATTTTCATGCCTATGAAAATTTTCGCTTTAGAATTAATTAGGGTGGGGTTGAACATGGATGGAATTCATTTTATATCTAGAAATAAAAAATATCAATTTATGTTGAAAGCACAGGTTGGTCCATTTATAGTTAATACTAGAGCAGCAGAAAAGGAAGTTGATAATTTATTGAAACACATGAAATTCAAGTTGAGTTTCAGCTGGCCTTATGACCCTATGGGAGTAATTTCATCCATTATATTTGAATATAATTCAACCAATTATACCCACATATCAAAACTAGAGATTGAGAAATATGATAATCAGGAGGTATGGGAGGAAAGCACATTGAAAGAGGTTGGGGAACAAGTTTCTAGTCAATAAACTTTAGAGACTCTAAGATTCAGAGAAAAATAATTGAAAAGGCCAAGTGAAAGTACTTCTACTATAGGTTCAGGTTTCAAATTAATAAAATTTAATGTTTTTAAAAGGAGAAAAACAATGAATTTAGAAGAAGAACCATTGGAGGTCATAAATCCATAGGAACGTACTATAGTGGTACTATTACACGAGCCTGTGTATTATTTACAACAAGATGAAGAAACAATTATAGATTCCCCTGCTTCTCCTTCTTCAAAACAAAAAATTATTTTTGTGAGATTTAGAGAAATGAAGAAGAGTGAAGAACTGAAGAATTATATATATTCTAAGTTTTGGAAATAGTATTCTACTGCCCAGACGAGACTGTTATCTGCACTTAATCTTGATAGATGACAATTTTAGTTAGCATTCCTTGAGCCAAATGTTCCAGTTCCTAAAAGTGAAGAGGACCACAAGAATTATGTATTTTCTTTTGACACAAATCTTATTCATCCAATAGATCAAACTGATCTTCATAAACAAGCAGTTGAGATGATCAATTTCTCATTAACAAGCTTTTCCATGGTAGCATCAAAATCATAGTCTTCTTTAAACAACATCCATTCTCTACTTAAGCTAGAAAATATGTGTTCCCTAGATAAAGACACCAGAATAAAAGAATTAGAAGACTTGGTAATAAAATTATGATTAAATCCTAAAGATATTAATGTTGTTGAAGAAATAATCAAAAATAGGAATGTAAACATTCAAGCACTAAGAAATCAATTAATATTACCAACAACAGAGCATCCCAAGACTTGGGAAGCGGGGAAACTAGAGAAAGAAAACTAAAATATGTTGAGGATTATAGTTGAACCAAATATTCAGATTCAGAAAATGGAGACATATTTGGAAAATATCTTAAAAGAGAAGAAACAAAAAATCAGTACAATAACTTCTAGAGTGAAAATAGAATCAACCAATGAAGAAGCCACTGAAAATTTATCAAAGGCTATTGGGGAGCTATCCTTAAGAAATTTTGAAATAAAAAAATTGAAAGAATCATTATAGAGAATGAAAGAAATTAAAACTAAGATGGATAATGCATATCTCTCAGAGGTGCAGAATAATTTCACGCTAACTAAAAAACTTGAAAGATACATGGATGAGATCAATGCACATACATTATCTGAAGCAAAGGAGGAAATCTAGATAGACATTAATTTGGCCATTTCATAGATGTGGACATCCAATGAGATAATTTTTGAACAGGAGCAACTGGTATAAAAATAAAAATCAAGCATAACAGAAATTAAAGAAGAATTGGATCATAAACCATAGAAGCACAAAAGATAATTAAAGTGCTGAACTCAAAAACCAAATATGAGCTTAAAGAGTTGGGAATAGAAGAGAGGACATACACAATACTAGAGCTCAGAAAGGTATTGACAATAAGAAACTTAATGTTGCAGTTGGAAAATAAATGTCAGAACCTAAAAGCTCAAATTCAAAAGTTCCACACAAATGTTCCTATCCTCCAGCAAAAAGGACTTCCATCCTTAAGAGATGATCATGGCCAATTAATTCCACTTGAAAATTACTTGTATAAATTACATGAAATGACATAATATAATTCAGTATTTTCTAAAGTAAAAGGGATTATAAGTAGTAAAGATTTTATAGAAGGTTTAGAATATGACTTGTTTATCTTGCTTGAATTCCATCATTTATTCAATACTAAGCCAACTTTTGAGAAGTATAAATAAGTGGATGAAGCCTACAAGAAGGTAATTAAATATTCATGTCCAACTGATGACAAATGCAATAAGTTTCTTAAACTTCTTGAGTGAATTGAATGTTGAATTTCATGGAGCGGCACATAAAAGTAGGAACAATGTGCAATTTTTTAGGTGTCAAAACAACAAAGACAAGAGCACAAAGAGAAGATGCGAATTTCGAGGAAGAAGTTGCAAATAAAATGCTCAAATAGTTTCTTTTTTCTAGAATAAATTTCATATTTCTATTTTTGAATTGTATTAATTAGGCATATCCAAATTTTTTTGGATAACACTTTATTTTTTCTAAAGGATTGTATTAAATTAGATATTTTTGAATTACACTCTATATATACATTGTAATTCAAAGTAAGAGTGGTTGAACATTTTTGATAACCAAGAAACATAATTTTACTTCTATGGAAGTTTTTGAAGATAATCAAATGATTTTGACTGTAGTTTTAACAACAATTGTGTTCATGTAAGTTTTTCTGGTATATTCATTTCTATTTTTCATCACATGTTCAAGGTAACATAGGAGTTAGAGTAAGGCTAAGTTAAATATTAGCTTCCATGACAGTCCACTGCAAATTTATCATCATCAATCAGATAAGATAATTGAACATGTTGCTTAAATTAGTACCTTTCACCATTTAATTGTTTTCTTCTGTCATATCTTAAATGTATATGTGTTTCGATATAGGAATTTCTCTACACGCATATGCTATATATGATTAATTAAGTATTCAAGTTGAATGTTTAATTATCATATATCTTCTCCTTTCCTCTATCAAAATCAATTGAATTATTATATGTTATTAGGAGTGAAAATAAACACTTTGAGAATCTACAAAGCTTTTGGATTGTATAAGTGTTAATGGTTTGATTCATTGGTCATCCAATTAAATAAAATCCCTCAGTTAAATGCTTTGGCACAGTTTCCTAGCCTAGAATGGTCTTCAAAGATACAACATGGCATAGATGGGGTAAGTATATAATAAAAGAGTGACAATTGTAAAGTATGCTTGCAAACTATTTGAGAAAATGTCTCAACTAGATGTGGCTTCCTATTCTTCTATAAATTAATGTTTTCCTTAGAAATTCTTGTATTCCCAAGTGATTTTTTGTTGGCAAGTATCGCTAGGAAGTTTTGAAATAGTGAGCTTATAGGTAATTCTTATTGTTAACAACAAACATGTCTTTTTTCTTACATTGGTGCCTAATTTTTCCCAGGTTTCTTTATTGGCACTGTAAGCACAATTATTTTCTAAGTCATAATTCCATTTAATATTTTTTTTTTTTAGGATTAAACTTAAAAAATTTCAAAAATTTAAATTTTATTTTTGGTCGCTATCAGAAATTATGAAAGCACCATTTTTAGTCTTTTTAGATAGTCTGTTATATTCATGTTTCTGTCTTTTTCTTTTTATTCCAATGTTGTCGAAATTTCTGGATGCATACTCTGTTTGTAAAAAATAAATGAAAAAGTGCATTTGCTTTTACTAAGCCACATGCTATAGAGTAAATACACCTCAAATATTTTTTAAATCTTTTCATATCTCATGATAGGTGTCATATGCAATCAGTCTAGTTCAAGTCAAGTCGTGATATACGTTATTCCTATGTGTCAACCGCAGTAATTCACTTAACCATTAATCTCTTCTGCATGTCAACCCCAAGTTAGTTAGACATATGTCAAAGTACGTGTTTTTCTTAATGAAGGAGATCGTGGTCATCACGCTTAACGACATAAATGTTTGGATGGTTGCACAATAGTGCTACCAGAAATTCCAAAAAATTATTAGCAAGACAACGGAGGTGACTGTCAGTCATATATCTCCTTGTCTCAAGCCATCTGGAGTTCTCCATACAAAGGTACGCAACCAACTAAAGGTAATGATGGATTATCACATGATGAACATCACGGTGAGTTATATTATCAATTATAAGTTTTTATTTGTACGGGGTGATGAACCATAGTTTGGTTTTAAAACCATTGAAAAAGCAGGAGCATTGTCATTTGAAGTTTTAGTTTTTGGAGATCGAATTGTTTAGAGTCATTTTGAGGAGGAGTCTAGATTTCAGACATGATTCAAAAGGTGAATACAAGAAACACTTTTAAGGTAAAAATCCTCCAACTTTGACACCTATTAGTTGCAAGACACAGAGTCATTTATTTTCTGAAGATGACTAAAACAGGTGGAAAAATAAATTGAATTGAGCCATAGGGTGCAAACCTAGTGGATGAAAATTCGAGGGTAAGAAGCTTGTTTATCCAGTTAGGGTGGTATTCTCTATGCAGTAGGTTAGGGAGCTCTCACTTAGGAGTAGCTCAAGATTTTGCTAACTCTTTTAATGGATAAGAAGCCATAGTTTATGGCCTTACCTTGCAGGTTTCTAAAGACTCCATTGCTGAATCCTTTAACCTTCCACAAGAAGGAGAAAGGTGGTTTAAAGGGCATGTTATCATAGGAGGATATCTCAATAACTTCCTCAAAGATGCACATAGATATCCAAATTGGGAAAAGGGAATTCTAAGCAGCTATCATAAGAATGAATGAGCAGAAGATTTTAAGATTATTAAGATATACCTCACTTATGAAAGGAGGTATACAATTGAGTTCCTTTATCACATGAGGATTCTTTTTCATATTGAATGTATGAAGACATTAAATCTTCCATATTTCTTGTTGAAAATCCTGACAAAGATGTTAGCAAGGATTCAAATTCACACAGTTATTTCAGAGTATATCTTTTACCATCAAGCTTTAATAAAAGTTCTAGTTGACGAAGAGTTGGGGAAGAGAAATCAAACTTGGGACCACTTTTTTTTTTACAGGGTAGACCAACCTGCACCTGCACCTTCAGTTTCACAATCACACCCTTAGCCTGCAAAATGAAGAAAAAATAGAAAGGACATAAAATAAAATATCTATAAGAAGGCCAAGGGTAAGAAAGAAAAATTTTCCACAGTTAAAGCTAAGAGAAATTTGGAAAAGGGAGAGAGCTCCTCAACAAGTAAACCCAAATCTATGGAAATAGTCCCCCATGTTCCTATCTATGAAAATAGTCCTCACTGTTCCTATCTATGGAAATAGTCCCCACTGTTCCAAATGTATACACTAGAGGTCGAAGAGGAAGGTCTGCAACTGCAGATAAATCAAAAGTGCAGGTGCTACTGGAAATTCCATAAGCACATATTCAGCAAAAGACGTATTAAGAGTATCAACCTACACAATCAGATGAATAAATCCTTAAGGATGTTGGATATGACATCAGCAGTAAGAAGAAGAAAGAATAAGCCAAACTTGTTGCTAGTACTAGAAAGAGGCATACTAAAGACAACAAAAAGTTTAGGCTTAAGTCCAAGGCTCTACATAATCCAAGCCTAATGACCGAGCCATTGATATTGAAGTTAAATATGAAGGTTAAAATACAGATAAATCCATGAATAAAAACAAGAACAAAACCCCTTCTGAACATCACTCAGAGCCCTTAAAGAGAAGAAAAACACAAAAGGGTTCTAAGGAGGCGAAAGCCCTGTCAAGGAAGTAGCCACAAGAAAAACTAGATCTAGATCAGCAGCTGATAGAAAAACAAACTTAGATAAGCTTGTTGAAGCTGCAACACACATAGAGGGAAGGTAAAAAGTTTTTTCTGATACAAGTAAATTTTTTATTATCAGTTACAATTTTGAACATAAGCTTAGGTGTCAAGGAATATAATTTTGCACAGGGTTTTCAATATTTTCTATGTATTTTTGAAAAAGAAACACGGTGCTACCAGAAAGTATGGTGGCATTCCAGATTTTGTTTAGTTACAGGATTTTAATGGAATTTCCAGTAGCACCTATTGTAACTGAATTTTGACACCTGTCAACAAATTTTTCCAAGCAAGTTAAGGATGGATAAGAACGCATAACCAAATTGATAATACAAGTGATGGTGCAAGGTGGTTATGAGGTTCTTAGATGTCTTATTAAATGCAGCTACATGGTTATTAAAGACACAAGACACAAGGAGATAAATCAACAGAAAAAGGGGTAGCATGAAAACACACTCAACATTTTAGCCTATATTTCTTCTCTTCTTTCTTCTCCCTCTGTCCTTTCTGTTATATTTTGATAGGATAAGGTTGTAATGTGTTTTGACACCTATTTAATGTTAGAATTAATTTTTCCTTATTTTTAGAAGAGATGGAGTTGGTGCCTCTCTTGCTATATATACCACTTGTAAATGCCATTTCCAGGTTGGATGTTGGTCTACCTGAAGAGTAAATATAATAAAAAAAAAATTTTACTTCATGCTGGAGGATTTGGTGACTCAAGGAACATAGAAAGTTTGGTGTGTCTCTTTTCTTTGTTAATTTATTCTAAAATATTAATTGCAACAACTAGTAAGGTGTGAGTGAGAAACTCTTAAAGGATTTAACAATAAATTATCTACTTTCAGTTTTCTACAAATTGTGTGTGTGTTATAGAGCATGTCAGTGAAGATTTCATAAAGGATATTTGGAATAATTTATACATGTAATCTATTTTCTGAATGTTGTTTACTTTGCATAAACAGGTTTTGTCTAAAGATCCATCATCATAGCTACATGACTGATTTAGCATAGGATTATTTTTTGGAATAGGTACCGGCTATCCATCTTCTCCATTTGTACACTCTGCTCCCTATACTACCAATTTAACCACACAATTTATACTTGCCACAACTTGCCAAATGCATGAAAGTTTTAAAGAATCTAAAAAAGCATTTCAAAATATTTTAGAAGCCATCCCACCACTCAAACAACCCTTTAAAATTTGAAATAAACTATGATGTGTAAGGCTTACTCCTTATGTAGTCAAGGAGTGAATCCTTATGCTAACATATTTGGCGTCGTTGCCGAGGAGGCGAATTGAAGTTTATCCCTGGGTGAATGACAACATTATAAGTTTGGTTCTGAGGTGTACAGTTCCAACTATATTTTTAGAATGCTTTACATCTGT
Source organism: Pinus albicaulis (assembly GCA_034641835.2). Lineage (NCBI taxonomy): Eukaryota > Viridiplantae > Streptophyta > Pinopsida > Pinales > Pinaceae > Pinus > Pinus albicaulis. The sequence continues at coordinate 781,085,013 of CM076582.1, forward strand.
CGACTCTTTTTAGATTGCTTTACCAGGGTTAACACATATTACCCTTTGAGAATCCCAATTTTTGACCTTGAAAATCTAATCAAGAAAAAGAGTAAACAAAATTTTGTTTCCTCTACTACTGTTTTCTCAAAGGATGTACCTAAATAAGCCCTGCAAACTTTATCCCCTGATTTTGCATAAAATGTTATACCTCCCTTATTTTCCAACCAATAAGCAGTACTTACATCACAATTTGGTGCTTCATCACCTATTTTTCACAGTCCACCAATTTTTGTTCCACAAATCCCAACAACTCACACCATGGAAAGTCCAAACCCACCCCTTAACCGAATGGAAGCAATTGTTGCTGCAAGGTATGCCCGTTTGGTTTTACCTCAACCTATGAATGCATTACCTACAGGAGATTATCTCAAGTACATGCCTAAGTTTAGTGGTGAGGGAGAGGTAACAACTGAAGAACACATTGTTGATTTTTTTGCCTATGTTGACAATCTAAATATTGAGCATGAAGACGTCTGGATGAGAGCTTTTGTTCAAAGTCTTCAGGGTGATGTTAGGAAATGGTTCAAATCCTTGAAAACTAGCAGCATCATTGGAATTGAAACCCTAGATGATACATTTTTAAGGAAATGGGGTGATAAGAAAGATTTTCTTTATTATATCACTTAATTTGGGGCACTAAAAAGTAAATAAGGAGAACCAGCTTCTGATTTTACTAAGATATTCAATAAGATGTATAGCAAAATACTTACTGAACTCAAGCCTACTAAAGCTTCAGCCAAAATCTCTTATGGTGGTGCCTTTGATCTTGATTTTTGTTTATTATTAAGAGAAAGAATGTATACAACACTAACACAAATGCATGACAATGCACTAGAGGTAGAATCTAATGTGTTGGCAACTGATAGACTCAAAGGAGGGATTGATAGAGAAAAAAAAAGCAAAAAGCTGAAGTTTATACTTCAGGAACTTAAAACATAGAACCTACGCTAAATGAGCTGACCAAGATGGTCAAGTCATTGAATACTGATATTTCCAAGCTCAATATGGAAGCAAGACCAAATACTACTATAAATGTTTCATTTGATCAGCCTAATAGGGAACAATTTAGAAGACCTAATGTTCCTCAAATTTTGTAACGAGAAAGGAGAGATGTTGATGGTCAAAAAGTTCAACATCTTTTGCAGAATTCTATATTTGAATATGAAGAGGATGTTGAAAGGTTGGAGAAAGCTGCTGATATCAATTTTTTGAGAGACAAATAAGGGGTGATTCATCTTACACAAGTAGAGTATGAGTATTTCATGTCATATACTTAGAATAATGAAGTGGTTCCTGATCATTCCATGATTGCATCTGATCACCAAAGCAGGTATAATAGCAGATAAAAAAATATTGATGATAATCCAAAGCCTGTTGCATAGCCCAAGAAGAATAAGGACACAGTTAAAATTATGATAGAAAAGCAAGTTGCTGAACAGAAATTACCGGAAATTCCAGTAGTAGTTAATACTCCACTCGAGGTAAAATTGCTCACAAACTGCCCCCTGTTTTCAATTTTGAGAATGAAATACAAAAGATGAATATTCTTGTTCCTCTTGTAGAGCTCATGAAAAATGATGATTTGAAAAATAACTTTATGAAATCTCTTCAACCCCCACCTACCAAAGTAGCTTCTGATTTTTTTAACCTTCAAGATGAAAAGCCCACTATTATTTTAGGTTGATTGGTAGAAGACATAGATGATTCTACCCCTCATTTATATCTATCTCTGAATATTCATGATAAGATATTGCATAATTTCCTAATGGACTCTAGAGCCTCACATAATTTAATGCCTAAGGTAGTCATGGATGAACTAGGTCTTGAAGTAACTAGAGAGTACCAATCTCTCTATTCCTTTGACTACCGGAAAGTTCAATGCCTTGGTGTCATCAAAGACCTTGCAATAAGACTTTTTAAGTTACCCATGAGAGGGATGGTGATGAATATTGTTGTAGATGACATTCCTCCTAGGTTTTGCATGTTAGTTTCTAGGTCATGGATTAGAAGGTTGGGAGGAACTTTGCAAATGGATCTCACTTATGCTATTGTCCCTATTTTTGGAGGGGTACAAAGAATAATTTATAGAGAATATCAGCTATCATATATCATTAGTGATAGAAAATACCCCACTAATCATCCAATTTATGCTAGAACAAATGATGTTGGTTCAAGAATTTTACACATGGATAATGTTGTCCTATATGCAGAAAATTTTTAGATTTTGAAGCTTGTTGAAAAATAGATCAGTCATGAAGGTTCCCAACTATGGAAAATATAACTTGATGGCTCATGTTCTAAAGAAGGAGTTGGTATAGGGATAGTTCTCATTTCTACTTGGAAAGAGACACTACAAGGAAAATACCCTCTAGCGGAGGTTATAAAGGAGGTTTTTAGTGTTATAAAATTGGCCAAAATTGTCGAAGAAACGTTTGCTACAACATCTATTTATGGTTACAGATGATTTGGTGGAGCTTTTAACAGAATTTCAACACAACTAAAAAAACTAGGCGGTCAGAGGTTGTTACGGATGTTTTTTTCTTTGGTGCACTATGAAGGTGTCAACGCACTGGTGTGTGTCATCTACAAGGTGGCCCGGGGCGGTCGAAGGTGCATGCATCGGCCTGTCAAGGTATAAAACCACATCGGGGCGCAGTGTTCGTGATACAATGCACGGGGCCGTTCTAATTGGTCTTAGGATTTGTGCGGTGCCTATAGGTCATCTAAACACATCGGTACGTAACATTATAGAAATGCACTGGTGCGCAATATCCAACAAACACACCATTTGTTGTAATTTGTATTTGTATTTGTGCGGTGCCCATAGGTCGTACAAATGCCCCGGTGCGTAGACTCACATAAACGCCCCGATGCGAAGCATCTCACAAACTCACCGAGATTAAAAATTGGTATTGGTATTGTGTGGTGCATATAGGTCATAGAGATGCACCGGTGCACTGTATCATACAAACGCACCGGTGTGCAGTAACTAACACACACCGGTGTTAATTTTGTATTTTTTAGAAACATTGACGTGTGATAGTGCAATTATTGTGATTTTTTTAAATTCACTATTCATCAAAAGTCAACACATCTTATAACAATATTCATATTAATTAAATTTTTATTAATGCATTTGAATGTGATGTTTGGATTAATTTGTTATACCATATCATAATTATTGTGATTTTCTAAAATTCAATTCATCAAAAGATGACACATATCTTTTAACAGTATTCATATGAATTAAATTTTTATTAGTGCATTTGAATGTGATGTTTGGATTAATTTGTTATAACGTATGATCAAATTTCACATCTCTTCATTATAATATTTAATCATCCATAAATTTAATCAGTGGTACATTTCACAGCAACAATGGAGAACGCAATGGAATAAATTAAAACATATTTTATTGTGTGTGTGTGTGTGTATATATATATATATATATATATATATATATATATATATATGAAGAAGACAATATTTGTCATAGAAAATGGGACAGTTATTGGTATTCCTTTGTCTTTCAATTGGGAAACTATGTTCATTACATTAAACAAAATGTATGATTTCACAGACAAATATTTCATAAAATAAAACGCCTTGCATTGATATCCAAACATAGTGATCATCATTCTTCGCTTGAAATGTTGTTACTGCTAGAGCTACTTCCATGACTTGGGTTGTTTTTAGGAATGTTTTGTTCACGGTGTTGATTGTTTTCTTGATCTTCTTCACCTTCCATCTACAAACATAAAAATAAACTATAATGAGTGTATATACATTGGTGAGAATAATGAAAACTGCAATATTAAATAATATACATCAATGTAAATCGAAAATAAATGATGTACCATAGCAAAAATTGACTCATGAACTATAAAAATTCTTTCAAAACCATGTAGTATTCCATATTTCAAGGTTTCATATATTGGCACAGTTCCATACTTTGTTTCTTGCAAGTTTTATACCCCATACAAAATCATATATTTAATATAAAAGTTTTTTTTGTTCTATTAATTATAGACGGAGCTAAGTAAAACAAGATCGATAGATGCTTACAAATTCCATAATTAATTTCTGGTATGCCAACATATACTCACAACCCATATTTAACCCAATGTCAATCAATTCGTCTGATGGTTCTTCTTTATATGTTAGCACCTATTTGAAGACATTCATTGATGATTTTCATAAAACAACTTAAAATTACAAAAATGAAATCTAGTTAAGTTGTTATGAGGAAGTAAAAATTACTCACAAACTTAGATATCAACCATTTTCTTCCTTGTCGTCCCGTTTTATGTGTTGAATGGGTTCCATTTTATTTTCTTTTCTGCAAGAAAATACTTGAAAATTAATATTTAATGCTAAATTGTTTATTTATTGTACCTAATGATCGAAAAATTCAATGATTACATATTAAATTTGAAGCACGTTGTTGTTGAGCTGGCTCCTCCTGCGATGCAACTTTGTCCATTTCTTTGACCATCTCCTTGTACACCTTTTTGGAGATTCCTACTGGCATATTTCTGATATCAGCTTGTTCAGCTTTTGAAATTTTCATAATCTTCCTGAAAAAGTAACATGACAATAAACTATTTAATTTTTATTGATATATGAAAAGTAAATATAACAAAAGTGATATTTATAAATAATTCTAGACAAACATTTAATGGAATATTACTTTTTCATTCTTTCCTTTTTGTTGTTGTACATTTTTGCTATTAAAAGTCTGACATGTCTCATTGACCAATTCTCTTGAAACTCTTCCTGTAGTTTAGATAAAATTTGGTATTTCGAATCATTAGATTGATTTTTGTATTATAAGTGGAAATAACGTCTATACATTCGTTCCACTATATCCCTCAAACTTTTGTAAAATTTTTCCCCCTTTTGTTAACCTCCAGCACCACTCCAGATGAGCTAAGGAGCAATTCATTTTCATTTGCATGTTTTGTTTTTTTTTCTTTTCTTAGAAAAACATTCCTTTTCTGATTTGTTAGTCCCTGTAGAACATTAAATAGATGTGAATTAATATATTTTTTGAAACATTTTATCTAATAATTTTAAGTATATTATTAATGAAAATTAAAAAAATAAACTCATATTGGATCGATAGTATTTTTTCATTCACCTGATTCATCCTTTTGTAATTTTTCCATCAAGATTTTATGCTCTTCTGGTCCTAGATCAGAAATAATCTTACCGAGCTTCATCATTTTATGGATCTGCATGATACACAGTAAACAATAAATATTAGTTAAACTTACATATAGTTCAAAAATATATTTTTTTTGTAAAGAATTTACAAAGAACTTTCCTTTTTTGCTTTTCTTGATGTGTTATCAGTATTTTTGTTACTTCATCTCTTGTCAGCCCTTTTTTTATCAATATGAAACATGTACCATATCATTCATTAATTTATTTTATAAATAAATTGTCAACTTTTGAAGTAAAAAAAAAATCTCAAGAAACTAGTATGTCATTCATGGTGTACACACTGATGTCGATGCGTGGGTGTCTTATAAACGCACCACACAAACAATATAATAGACCGTATGGTGCTCTATGTCAATAAGAAACACCAATGCATTACATGTTAACCACCACACCGATTAACAAAGAGAAAATAATAAAAATCGTTTAGTGTTAGTTTTTGTAGCATAAACGCCTCGCGCAAACAAGGGACCACCATACGGTGCTCTCTGTCAACTACGAGACCCGGTGTGGTGCGTTATATGTTACATGGTGCACCGATTAACACAATAACTTTTTTTTTTTAATGAAACAACACGTTCGCGGTGCACCATAATGAAATAGCACACAGGTGCCCTATTTTACATATGGCGCACTGATTAAAAAAAAATTGTTTTAAATTTTTTATCAAAATAGTTTCGCGGTGCACTGGGATAATACAGTGCACCAGTGCACTAGGTTATGCAGGGCACACCGATAAAAAAAAAATTCCCTTTTTCAAAAATTCATGCAAGGGACGAAATGGATTGGGATCCGACTATGCAAGTCGTCCTATGGGTTACATGTCTTAAGGATATATATATAGCAATACAAAAGCCCTATAAGTCTAAAATGAAAAGCCATAATTCTGAAATCACAGAAACATGGAGAAGAAAGGGCAGAAACAAAAAGAATGCACTGTTTAGGGTAAAAATGGATTTTTTTAATTTTATTTTGTTTTTGAAAATGAAAATTAAATTGAAATGTTTTTCTTACTGCATAAAAAAAACTACAGAAAAAGTAAAAAAAACAATAAACTTTTATCATGAGATTGTTTGAAATTCTATGCTACAGGGTTTGAATCACTAGAGGTTTGGAATTCTGATTGTCTAAATACTTATATTGGAACGTATTTCGTTGCTCCACAATGTGCTCGTGCTCTGTTGCTCCATATATGTCTCTTGCAAATCTCTAGCTGAATTTTTTTACAAAAATGGTGAAATATTGAAAAGTGTTTAGTATTTAAAGAATTGTTTTATCAAATTAGATTTTCAAAAATAATTTTCTGCCTATTTTTCAATTTACCGCTTTTTTTTCTCACTTAAATAAAATAGAGTTGCATTTTTTTTATTTGGGGTTATTCGTCTCTGGTGCGTCACTTAATATCACCACACCGGTGCGTCGGTTTATATCACGACACCAGTGCGCATTAACGAAAATGCACCGGTGCGGTGATCTATATATTAGCACGGATAACAAGAAGTCCATTTTAATTCACCGAGATTATTTTTAGGTGTGTGCACTAAAATTTATTGTTGATTTTTCTCAAATGCAGGGATAAAATATCATAATGATATCGAATGGAAAATTCTTCAAAATCCAGCTCGTTCCATAATATTTCTCAAAGTCCATCATGGAGTTATCCCTATCCATCTCAAGATCACTTATTATTTACTTCATATTTTATTTATATTTTCATTATCTAATTGAATTTATGTTTTTTATTCACGTCAATCATGCACATCTTAATTAAATTTATAATGTATATAAATTTGTAGGTTCACGCAGATTCAAAATCAAGTTCAAATGCACAGAATATTCAAATGTCAGCTCCAAAACATCGAAGCTCTTATCAGGAGCAACATACCGCAAGGCGCATGCGGTAGATGAAAATGGACAACCGCTTCACCCTACCAATTGTTAAAATATTGCATTTTCTAGCCACAATCCTGGGACATTAATGATGGTAATAATTATAATTGTTTGGTATATTTATTAATCTAATTATTTCAACGTCAAATCAATTAATCATGCAATATTGTCAGCGTGGTTACTAATTGATATCATATATTTTTTATTCTAGTGATGATGAGTGACCTACCTACCATCTTTCATTGCACCCCATGGCAATTTCAAATCGAGAGAAAACCGAATTAAGAGAAAAAATTGGAGAGGAACGATACCAAGAATGGTTGAATCAACCGCCGATTCAATTCACGCTATGTTCAGATTCACCAATTAGGAATGACTACAACAATAGTAGTTCTTCACAAGATGGAAATGGAGGCAGTAAAATAGAGGTTGGTATGGATGTTTACTTAAGGGATATGACTGCCATGGAGACAATGTTGTTAGATGCATTCCAAAATGATGATTAGCTAGGGGATGATTCTCATATCGCTGACACCTTTTTTGAAAGCCTTACATTTACTTCCACAACCCCTCTCTTTGGACCTAGCCATCAGTAAAAGTCTTCCTAGTTGGGGACAACAATGTTACTATACAACTTGAAAGAAAATTTTGGCTTGTCGAATGCATGTTTCTCAAAAATTTTGAGGTAAGTTACCATAAAGTCCTCCCTTATATAAATTTGAGAAAAATAATCAGTAAAATACAATGAACATTAAAAATGGTAAATTTTATGAACGTTAATAATTATATCAGCATTAATGTACATTTATTAATATATTTTTCCATGATCACCAACTACAGGTTATTCAAAGATAAGGTTCTTCCAAGTGATAATGTCTTGCCCGATAGTTATGAAGAGGCAAAGAAATTGTTGAAAATGTTGGGTGTTGAGTACATATCATATCATGCATGTCGAAATGATTGTATTCTATATAGAGGAGAATATGCAGAAAAAGAGATATGTCTGAAATGTGGGCATGACAGGTATGATAAATAAAAAATAATAATGGTAAATCACGTAATGGTCCTCCTTTTAAGATATTGAGGCACATGCCTATAATCCCAAGGATTCAAACGCTATTTCATTGCAAATAATTAGCTATGTTGCAGGGATGGCATGCCTCACATAGAAGTGAGTTGGGAGTTATTCGAATCCCAATTGATTCAATAGCCATGAAGCATATAGAGGATACATGGCCCAAAATATTCAAGGATGAAGTACGAAGTCTACGAATCATCATATCCATGGATGGCGTCAACCCATATTCCCTCTAGAACACCAACTATTTTGTTTGGCCTGTAGTATTGATTAATAACAATATCCCCCCATGGTTGTCCATGAAGAATGAACATCTTATATTGGCTCTCATAATCCCTTGTAGAAGACAAGTGAAGAATGTGGATGTCTACTTACAACCACTGGTAGATGAATTGAAGGAATTATGGGATGGGATAAATGTATACGATGTATCAAGACCCATCACAACAGAGAGGAGTTTTACATTGTATGGCATATGTGCCTACACGACACATGATTATCCAGGCTTAGGAGTTTGCTCTGGTAAATTACATGTTTAATTTATTGATTTGTTTATATACGTAACAATATTATTTTTCATATTAGTTATTTAATTCATTGTAATTGTTCTAATCTTCATGATATTATTTAATGTGCCATGCATATTAATTGTATACAATAATCTCGCAGGTCTTGTAACAAAAGGGTATTCTGGATGTAAATGTTGTGGACCTTCTCTGAAAGCTAGATGGTCCAAAGACCTACGAAAGCCATTGTATGATTACTCTAGGCTATTCCTCCCAGAAGAACACCCTTACAGAAGAGAAACATCCACTTTCAATGGTAAACGAGAGAGAACCCAAATTCCTCCAATAACGACACCAGATGAATGGCCTAGAGCATATGAGAAATAGAAGGAGAAGGAGTTCATAAAAATGTTCGATTAAAATGGGGAGCCTATGTTCGATGATCTAGAATTCTTCGACACCTATGTTGAGAAATTGTGCATTGGGATGAAAAGGAAATTTATATTTTATAACCTCCCATATTGGGAGCATCTTAAGGTTACCCACTTATTAGATCTGATGCATATATTTAAAAATGTTTCATCTTCTTTATGGAGGCATATATCATCAAAAAAAAGTGACACATTGGCTGTTAGGAAAGATATTATTACTTCAAAAACTAAAAAGAAACATTGGCCAAGACGATTAGAAAGTACGAGATCAGAGGTAGGCACTAGTCCCTCTAATTCATGGTTTTTCAAAGAAGGTGATGTCCCATGGATTTTAAAAGAAAGATGATATTTATTTGGCAAAGGAAGTTATAAATCACATGACCATTTGAATCTTCTATGAGTACATATAATTTCAAAAGCATGATTATATTATTTGTTATATAATAAATTCTACCCCATGCGAAGATCATAAAACATAACTAATTCTGTATATTATTACATGTGTTTATAACTTTGCAGTGTCATTATCCTTTTTTCGTGCATGGGTGTGTGAAAAATGAATTCCATCAAGACCTAGGATGTGCCATATCTAAATTATCTGCATTTTTACGTTGGATCATGTCAAAGGAGATTCATTTGTCAGGCATTCCACGGTGGCGACAAGAGATAGTTGAGATTGTTTGTATCTTTGAGAAGGAACTGCGAACGAGTTTCATGCACTTACAGGTTCATCTTCTAATCCACTTAGTAGATGAGGTTGAACTAGTTGGGGTGGTTTCTTGTCATTGGATGTTCTTCTTAGAGAGGTACATGAAGAAATTGAAAGGTTTTGTTCGACAAAGGGAAAAACCCGAGGGGTCTATGGAAGAGGGGTACATATCATATGAGTCTTTCCATTATGCCAGTGAGTACATCAAGTAGATTGACAATATACTAGGTGTGGTGATTTGGGACGATGAAAGGGATGAAGACAAACTAGAAGGGGAGTTTATCCAAACGAGTGGAAAAAAGCGCTTGGTAAAGAGTAATCGATTTATAATTTTTTAAATTTACACAAAGTAAATATTCATGTTGAACTTTGATATAATGTATATTTTTATCTCTAAGTACTATATAGTGTCAGTTTGATTTCATCAATGAATGCAGAAATTGAAGCAATCAATAAATTCATTCTTTACAATTCTGAAGCGACACAACCGTGGGTCGCATTGTACAAACAAAAGAGGATGAAATGGGATAGTGAAAGGAAATAATTCAGATGGTTGAATGGTAGAAGTGTGCATTATCCTGATCATTTAAAAGAAAATATGCTAGACATATGCCCCAATGGTTGGGTTGCTGACAAAGTTAGAGAGAAATACGGTGCAATCGGTCGTTACCCATGTGTTGAATAGGATGCGCTAAACGTAGGGATTGGGTGCAGAAATTCGGTAATAATCTATTTAATTTATATGTAAATTTGAAACTTATAAGACATCTATATTTCATATTTTAGCTGTTGGTTTATTATAAGACACATGACACTATGATTTTTTTAACTTTTTTATAATAGGTGCATTTGTTCCCATCTATGTGGGCATATGGACACCATTTTTGCACAGAAAATGTCGATGCTGAAAACATCACGCAAGAATGTGGAGTGGAAGTTGAGTTCAATCAATCTAGTCGATCTAGCCACCATGATCAAAACCAAGTACGAGGGACGTTAGGTTTTTTTGGAAAGATACAAGAGATCATTGAAGTGAGATTCTCTTCTTTCCAATGTGTTATTTTTAGGTGCAAGTGGTGGGACACCTTTGATCGGAATAATGTAAAGAAAGATCGTGATAGTAGGCTAATATGTATCAACTCTAGAAAGATGTGGGATGAAGCTAAGGAGCCCTATGTTTTCCCAAAACATGACAACCAAGTGTTTTTTTTACCCAGATGTGTTGGATAGGGAATTTTGGTTCGTATTGAGACATGACACTAGATCAAAACATATTTTTGAGAAAAATAGTGTTATCATGCCATGCAAGCTAGAAGATAATGAGGGTGATCATGAGAACCAAGAGTGATATGGTACATGTGTTATTTCAACAATATTTATACTTTTTAAGATGGGGTTTTCAAAACATTATAATATGTATTTTGAATTAATTGGTAATTTGCATTGTGTTAATGTTAAAATCAATATTTCACTTGATATTTTTCAATTATGTTGATCTCAAAAACAATGGTGCACTATATAAAGTTTTTTTTTTTTTTTTTTTTGTATGTAAGATCATAATAAAATAATGATAATTCTAAAGGACATGAATTTATTTGCATTCATTTCTAAACTTTATCATGTTACAATAATTCATATTATTCTAGATTTATTATTTTACAATTATTTAAAATTTTACAAATTTACAAATTTAAATTTTTTAATAAAATCTTTTCACATTAATACAATTAAAATTTTACAAATATTTTACATACAATGAAAATTAAAATTACAATTACAATTACAATTAAAATTAGAATTAGAATTAGAATTAGAACTAGAATTACAATTACAATTTTACAATTTCACATACAATTACAATTAAAATTACAACTACAATTTTAGAATTTTTGCATACAATTACAATCAATTCACAGTGATACAATTAAAATCTTACATATATTTTACATAGAATTAGAATTAGAATTACAATTTACAATTTCACATACAATTACAATTATAATTTTAGAATTTTACATATATACAATTACAATTTTACAAATTTAAGATTTGCCATTACAATTACAATTTTAAAAATTTACATATATACCATAACAATTACAATTTTAGAATTTTACATACAATTAGAATTACAATTACAATTTTAGAATTTTATATATTTACAATTAAAATTAAAATTACAATTAAAATTTTACGAATATTTTACATACAATTACAATTAATACAAATACAATTACAATTTTAGAATTTTACATACAATTAGAATTACAAATATTACAATTTTACAATATCATGATCATTTAATATTAAATTAATTAATAAACATCACGTTCATGATAACCATCATAGAAACATCGTATTTGACTAAAAAACACATTTAAATTCGCTAACATCATCGTGATCATGATCATCTAACAATACACAATTAACATTATATAACATCATCACAACACAAACATCAAATATACATCCCATGTGAAATAACTGCTATCACATACACATCTATCTGCAAGCTACACATTAAATGTGCATATCTAACATGACCTAACAATATACACATCATGATGATCACCAACATTTACATTAAGTACAACTGCAACATGAACATAAAATACATGGAGCATAATATATATATAACCGAATAATGTCAAAAATATACAACTGTAATATAAATTTCATGGATCACCTAGTGGTACATCATAAATAACAGTACTAGTCGAGGCCTGCTCAGTAAATGATGCAGCCTCGACAAGCTCATATACATGCTAATCATCACGTGCTTGCTGATTTGGATCAAGTGTCAGCTGCTCGTCATGATGACTCGACATGGTTGATGGTCTAGCCTACTCATGATCATGAGTAGTGATGGATGCTGCAGGCTGCTGTTCGAACATGGCCGATGGTCCAGCCTGCTCTCCATGATGACTATTGCTCGATGCTAGTGGAGGCTACTCATCTGGCGTGGCACGTGGTGAACGATCATCAGATGATGCGTCACTGCTCGTGGACTGTCGATCACGTACTACGTCTCGACCATGCCTATAATGTGCAATGGTCCTCCTCAATCGCATAACTACGGTCGTAGCTCCTACAACATGCCACATCAGGCTGTAGATGTCACGTGACATGCCTCTCCACATATGTAATAGCCTACCATCCGCCTGTATGTATCTCATAGTAGCAGGCCTGATGCCCGCCTCAATAATCAATGCAGTGAGGTGGTCATCCAACTCCATCCTGTATCTGCTATAAATCCTACTGCGCCTAGCAAAAAGTGGTATCTATGCACCAACAGGAGTAGGTATCTCTGCACCGGCCTCCTAATGATCCTCAACATCTGGCATACCTTGATCGTCATCAGGATCCACACCTGGATCATGTGGTGGTGTCGGCATGTCCTCGCCATCAAAAGACCCAATGTCTGTAAATATATACAAGTACACAACAATAATTAGATAATTTCATTACACAATTTAATAAAAACAAGTTAAAGAACATGTTATAATAAATTTAAATAAAATACTAATATTACCTCTATCATCTGGCAGCTCATCATCTGTGAAGAGGATGTTGGTACACCCTCGCCAATCCAAACTAGCATAAGGACAGGGGACCAAAATGAAGGGATGCTCATCAACACTAGCTAGAAACTCGAGTGCATCATGAGATATATTCACTGGAATCATAGTCTCACCCCTCTTGGGCATCATCTACCCCCACATGTGCATCCATGCCTCGAACATCGACCTACGAGGCTGCCGAACAAATGTAGGTCTTGTCTCTAGAAACCTCTCAAAAAATAAACAAAAAATCTCTGTAGCAAAAGGGAAGTTGACCCTCCCTTGTGCATGAGCACAATATCTATCTAAGGCTATACAAAACTATCGCAAAAAAATGGAAGACCACCTAACAAGTCATGGCTCCTATACTAAAGAATCAACATAATATAGAAGCAAGAAACTAATATGTTTCCCATCACTGATGTTGTGTGAAATGGTTGAAATCAGAAGTGAGAGGCACCTCACCTCTTGAATACCAAAAGCACCAATATGTAACTGACCTCCGGAGACCTGAAAATCTGAAGGAGATAGTATATCTACGCTAATGTATCTCTAGGAGTACACAAAATGACTCCCTGCAGCATAGCCAACTAGAACCTATGGGAATGAGGGAAAATCCACCCCTCTCCTCGATACCCATGTAATGAAATATATGTCCTCCTTAGTGGGCATGTACCACTGGTTAGGACCAACTTGGAAAGCCTGTAGGTGGGCATTCCACCTAGGGATAAGATGTCTCAAAAAAAGACCATGGCCCTTTAGGGAAGTAGCGTCCTCATAGAACTTGAGGAGTCCTACCTACCTTAGGAGCCCCTGGGTAGCTACTATAATAAGGTGAGGGTATGCATCTCTTTCCCTTTCTCATGCCTCCCATAGGTGAACCATGTTATATTGTTTCGCTTGTTGTTGTTGTTGTTACCCCTCTTCTCTCCTTTCACGTCTCTGAATGATTGAAATATTAAATACAATTTTTTTATTAAATGAGACATGTATTTAGGAATATACATATATAAATTTTTTAGGAAAAAAATAAAAAGCTGGTGCACCACAAAAAACAGGCATGCACCGGTACTGGTGCGCTTCTTTTTGTCACGCACCGGAGGCGGTGCACCAGAAAATGTTCAGTACACCGGCGGCAGTGCACCTGAAAATTTTCAGCGCACTGTTGACTAAGGACAGTGTTGGGAGTGTGGTGCGTTGAATAAACTCTACGCCTCGGGGCGTATAGTTCGATCAGTGCACCGACCTCTTGAAATCATTACATTGTCAACAGTGCAGTATTTTACCCGGCCGCACCATCGACCCTATCAAAATTCAGAATGCGGTGCACAGGAAAAAATACCTACCCCGGGGCAGATACATAAGTCAACGCACTGCATTGTCGCTATTACACATGGTCAACAGTGTGGCTGGGTAACCAACCACACCGCACTTTTTTAAAAATTTTAAAATAACACGGTGTGCCTTCAGTACCTCCCTAGAACCGGTGTGGATACCATTCACACCGGTTGAGGTGCGGCCTGTAAATTTACAGGCGGCACCGCAAACCAGTGCGAGCCGAATGGCTCCAGTGCACCATGCAACAAATTTTTTTCTTCTTTTAAATGGTTAATTTTAAAATTTGGTTGTCGAGGAGGCATATTGCTTGTAGAATTTGCAAAAGAAAATTTGCCCACCATTTTGAAAAATTCAAGCTTGAGATTGGTGGGCAATGCACAGAAGCAGTGCATGTAATGGGTGCAATGGGAGCACCGATGTCAGGGTGGCTCAGAAAAGGATAAATTGCACTGGTTCTTGAGAGTTATGGAGCACTGAGAAAATTGAAAAATGTGGTCTTTTGGCCATTATTTTTTTTATTTAACCCTGTTCTGGTGCACGGGGTTTTATAGGCACATCGGTGCATTTTCTTAAGACTGCACCGGGCAGTTTTTGTTTTGGTGTGGGGTTTTATGACGCACCAATGTGGAAGATTTTTAAATCACTAGTGCGCTACAGTAATAAGGCACATTGGGTGGGTGTGTATGGAGAGCACAATGTCCAGTGTGCCAATGTTTTGTGCACAGCAGTGCTTTCTCTTGTTGAACGCATCGGTGTTAGGATGATAAGCGCACCAGACTAAAAACATCCACAAAAACCTCCACCCACCAACATCCTCTAATAACCTCCACTAGAAACAAATGTTTGGGGTATTTTATAAGGGGTTCCTCAAAAACATCTGCTAGAGGGTATTTTCCTTGTAGTGAGAGCTCCACTTTTTCTTTCAAACTTGAATTTGAAGCAACTAACACTCTAGTTGAGTATAAATATCTGCTGATTGGTTTAAAAACAACAAAGGACATGAATATTTCATAATTTTCTGTCTTTGGAGATGATGAACTTATTATTCAACAAATCAGAAATGTTATCAAACTAAGCATCCTAGACTCAGAGATTACCAGAATGTAGTATGGAGCATTGTGGAAGACTCATTCCTAGACTTTAACATTTCTTTTTTTCGAAGAGAAAGTAATATTTTGGCTAATGCACTTTTTATTTTAGCAAGCTCATATAAGATTCCAATACCTATGAATCTGAAATATGAAGTGGAAGTTAGGTTCATACCTAAAATTCCTAATACTGTCAAGCATTGGAAATTTTTTGAAGATGATCAAAAGATTAGAAGATTTATTGAAGCTGCTAAAGAGTTTGTTGTCCTAAACATTGATCAGGATGAATATTTCATGAAGGATGATGTTGATTTGCAAGACACCAAAAATATCGAAAAATAGAATATTGATCAGCCTATCATTTGCCTTCCTACCAATCACATTCTGAAGGGGTTAATCCCAATTGAGAAGCTATTTGATCACAATGATGTCTCATTCAAACCATAGTTGGATGAAACAAAAGAAGAATTGGAAGATTTCGATTTGGGCACAGAAAAAGAACCAAGGTATGTGAAGTTGTCAAAAGCTTTATCATAAGAAATAAAGACTAAATACCACAAGTTGTTTTGTGAATTGGTTGATGTTTTTTTCCTAGAAATATGAAGATCTTAATGCATATGATACAACTATCATTGAGCATAGGATACCATTGAAGGATCGTACTAAGCCATTCAGGCAGAAATTAAGGCAAATCCATCCACTATTGTTACCAGTGATGGAGAAGGAAGTTAAGAAACTTTTGGATGCCAAAATCATCATTCCATAGAGATACTCAGATTGGGTTGCTAATCTAGTTCCAATACAAAAGAAGAGTGGTGATGATCTGAAAATTGTCTAGATAACTTGTATCTAATTCAATAACCTCCCACTCAGTTTAAATTAAAATGATCTAGCTTGAACTTGACAATTTTGCGGAATTTATGCTTGAAAGTGGTGAATGAAATTTTAAATGTTTATGTGTCTTAATTTTATTTGTTCTTGCTAAAAATTATCATGTATAACAGAAATATAATGCATCAATAAAACATTAAAACACAACAGAAAAATTAATATAGGAGTTCACTCGAAATTCGTGGCTACGTCTCCTTTGAGCTTTGTCATTTTG
Organism: Pinus albicaulis; assembly: GCA_034641835.2. Lineage (NCBI taxonomy): Eukaryota > Viridiplantae > Streptophyta > Pinopsida > Pinales > Pinaceae > Pinus > Pinus albicaulis. The sequence continues at coordinate 781,101,983 of CM076582.1, forward strand.
ACTCGGCTCTTTGGGATTATGGTAAGGTTTCTTTAAAAAGTTCCACATTTAACTCCAATGAATACTAAAATTATACAAAGGGCTGAGAATACCATCTAATATCCCTCTAATGGTTGTCCAAACTCTGCAAACAACTTTAGGCTCCTGTTGACACGATTCCTTTTGTCGGTGCTCTAAGCTACCCTAAGCTTATAAATGGCACAACCTCCCTCAGAATTTTGTTTCTATCATTGAAACCACTCCTAATGTATCCAACACACATCATACACCAAATATCAACTGATAAATTCCTCAAATCGAGCACTGCATCCCCAAACTAGGCTCTCCTCCATGGTTTTCCCAGGGCTGCCAAAAAATTCACATCAGCTTCTTGAGTTTTAGAAGTTCTAAAAATGTTCTAAAACCACTTCCATTGGTTCCCAAATGCCTAAAATATTCAATTTAGACTATTCATTCATCAGAAATGGCCTCTGACTGCTCTGGTTTTGCCTCCAACTCTTGTCTGCACCCCCTGGCACTAGGGTCACTGAAAACTTCTCTGTTAGGTTTTCGACCTCTAGAAGTCCTAAAAACTTTCAAATACCTCTATCATTAGATTAAAAATTATTTTTATAGTCAATAATTACTACTGGTTCGCTGCAAATGGTCTCTACCTCCCCAGGCTAGGCCCTACGCTACTGCTAGAAAAAGCTGGCAAAAATGGCCTTTGGAACTTTACTGAAGTTTTTTGGCTTTCTAAAGTTATCTATAGGCTCTGAAAACCATATTATCAGGTTCAAAAGGTATGAATTAGCCAAATTTTACTATTCATTTACCTAAAATAGATAAATAAATCCCAATACATTGCTTTCTCCATGATGGCCCTGATGGCTCCTTCATCTTCCTCGAAGCTAAAACTTCCGAAGATGACCTCTGTTCAACCTGAAACTCATGCCAAACTGCTCTGAATGTCGAAAATACCCAAAATTGACTATTTTTGCACTCAATTTGGTTCAATAATGAAGGAGTTATGGCCTCTCCAAAAAAACTTCCCAATGTCCCCCAAAAACTCCACTAAATGTGGAGCGACTCTAGTTAGGAGCTCCAAATATGGAGGAATTCCAAAATTGGTGGAACGCACCAAAAGTGGCAGAACTATTTGGGCTCGAATTAAATGTCAAGTTTGGAGTGGTCACATGGACCTCATCTGAAGTCGCTAGAGTAGCTGCGTGTCATAACCGTAAAGTTTTTAATGCTGCAATGGTTGTGGTCACAAGGCTGAGGTCTGCGGATGGATAAGACTAACCGCCAGGGCTAGCACCTGGTCGCAACCATAAGGGCATGTGGACTATGCTGTGAGGTGGGGGCTGCCCTCATTTGCTGCCAATACAAAGTTTTATAAACTTTAAATATATCATGTCAACCATACAGGTTAAGTAACACCTGCATCCCGGTTGGTCGGGCGCTCTTGCACGTGGAGGGAGGTCAGGGGTTTGAAACCAGTACACTCCATAAAATTTTATCACCATACTTTGACTCTGGCCTGGGGCCACATGGCAGCCTTTGGGCAGGCCAAGTGGCGCCCACTGATAGGCCCTCCAAAATTTAATATAAAAATTATTTTTCAAATATGTATATATATATATATATATTTACAAAATTCTCCCATAAGGTCAAATTGAGTCAAAGGTAAATTTTTGGAGTTTATTGGATGATTTCAAACCTCAATAAATTCTTCATACAACCTTGGTTTTGAGAACCATTCACAGCGTGAGAATCGCAGTGACGAGTCCTTTCCGGTCATTCAGGATTGGCACTCTTCTGAGCACCTTGAATTTTGAGCTATCATTCTGGTCCATGATCCAGTTCTGATAACACCTCCCCACTAGGAACCTTTTGGACCCCAAAATATTAATATATTGACCTGTACAATAGATGAGAGTATAGAATCCTCTTCTCTTCACCCTCAAAACACTTGCCTTGCATGGCTAGTGACTTTGAACCACAACTAGAAAGCAATTCACACTTCCCTTCCTCGTTGCACTTCTCTTCCTGTTAAGAACTATCTTTCTTGCACTCACTCAGAATTTTTCTGGCGAGAAATTTGTAGAAGGAAAGTGAACACTGCTGCCTTGATCAATGATCCAAGGTGGCTCAAAAAAGAAAGAGATTACAACATAAAATACATGCATACAACCGAAATTTGCATATGTACAAAAATGAGTACGTCTTACTGTGCTAATAAGTCCATCCACTTCTTACCAAGCCACTTCCATGGCGAATTTTGCTGCTGCAACTCTTCTTCATGTGAAACTTCTATTTTCACATCAATAATGGAATCCTTGGTTCCACCTTCGCCAATCTTTCTGTCCTCTTGCTACATGTGCTTGGGACGACTAGTTGGATGTAAAGTCCAACAATGGGAGACAACATGTCCCTTCTTTTGGTAATATGTGAAAACCTTATGCACCTTCTTTGAAAGTTGTATTTGCTTCATCTGCTTCTTGTATGCCTTCTTCCTCATCCATCATCTCAAAACATCATGGTTAAATCAACCACAATATGTACAACAAATATTTCTTCCATTTAAGCATGCAATATTATCATGCTTTGTAGAAACATAATGAAATTGATCATGGGAAGATTTATACCTCTTGTGCTGCTTTGAATGTTCATCCTTTTTGCATTCATGAGGAGATGAACTAGTAGAGGCTCCAGCTTTCATTTGTAGACTAACATCATCATTCTTGTCTTGAAAACTGTATGAACTCGCATGCTTTCCATAAGTTGTATGTCTACCATATTCTTGCCACAAAAAAGGCTTAAAGCAATGACAATCATCTTTGAAACAAATTTGACATATTTTCATATTATAACTTGGAACAAAATTTCTCTTTGAAGTAGCCTCACATGCCTTCATGGATTTGGAGTCTTCACCATTAAATTGCACATAACCAAGAACAAGATTCTTTGGTCATTCCTCAACCAAAATAGGTTCAACCATGCCTTGTGCATGCTTGCCTAAACCCTTGCCTTCATATCCCATTTTAATCATTAACTTGGACCCTATACATCTCGTGGGCTTTTCGAAAGAACCAACACATCTTTCTAAAGAGGAAACCAAAGACAAATTAGAGTGGATTACCTCTTCCTCACGCATGTTCTTGGTCAAAGCCTCTTGGGCTTGATGGAGCTACATCTCCATTTCATGCAATATTTGAAGAATTTCTTCCTTCTCTTTCTTCATGGCAAACAATTTCTCACGAACCTCAGTGCTTTTTCTTCTGTCCTCAAACAGGATCTTTACCATGTCCTTCAATATAATAAAGTCACGCTTGATATCTTCATCGAAGAATATTTTGAATGAGGAAACCTCACTTGTAGAAGTTGTCATTGTGATGTAAATGAAAAAATTAACTTCAAAAAAGTTCTCAAAGCTTTCAAAACAAATGAAAAATATTTTTTAACCAAATGACTATAAGGACAAACACTTATTCAAGCAACCAACAACAAACGAACTCCAAGAGATTCTTAAAAAACAATCGTCAAGAGGGTTTGTGTTCTAAGGGTGACCTTGAGATCCTTTGGGGTAAGGAAAATTCCTTCAGCCCTTTCTTCTTTTTTATCCTGTCTAGGACTTAGCTAATTAGGAGCTATCCCTTCACCTCCAGCAAACTCAAACAATAGTCAATTTTCAAATAGTAAAACAATCAATCTTTTACACTGTTTAAACAACTTTCAAGCTATACAATAAAAAGATTAAGAAATAGCTTGCTCTGTCAACGAAGCAACCTAGCTCTGATACCATCTGATTTGAAAATGGTCTAAATAACTTGTATGTAATTCAATAACCTCCTATGCAGTTTAAATTGAAATGATCTAGCTTGAAATTGACAATTTTGCGGAATTTATGCTTGAAAGTGGTGTATGAAATTTTAACTGTTTATGTGTCTTAAGTTTATTTTTTCTTGTTGAAACTTATCATGTATAACAACAACATAATGCAGCAATAAAACATTAAAACACAACATCAAAATTAATATAGGAGTTCACCCGAAACTCGTGGGCTACGTCTCCTTTGAGATTTTTCATCTTGGCTCAGCGCTTTGGGATTATAGTGGATCAACATTTGCCCCATATGAGTGCCTCTGACTAGAGAATTTTCCCCATCTTCTAATATTTGATCAAATTTTTGATCCATCCTTTTTTCTGTCTCACTTCCTTTTGCATAGACACATGCTTCTCATGTCCTCCACATGGAAGATGCTTAGGAATTCTTTGCAAAGGTGCAAGAATCCCTCTAGCGGAAGCCATTGCTTCATCTCCATATCCAAATGAAAATAGATCTCCTCCTGCTATCACAGTGCTGGAGGATATTATTTGCTCTTTCTCTCCCTTCTCCTCATCATTGGAGAATGCTTCATCATCAAGAGATCCTTTTTCTTGATCTCTTAGTGAAGAAGGAACCCTCATGCCTTCTCTTTGAGAAAAGATATCTTGTTGTAGTGGGGCTTTTGTCTCTGGAAAATTGTGCAACAGATCTTCAACCCCCTCAATGTTTAGGACCGGGGTTGGCTCCATGGAATATTCCAACTTATGCAAAGATTTAGATTTCTTGGGATTTATTTTCTCTTCCCAAGAAGTCTCAAAATGTCTCACATCAAATCTTGTCACTAATCTCCTAGTGAATCTTGCATAAGAAGAGATGTTTATCCGTTTCAAGGAAGAGGACTCAATTAGCCACCAAGCATAAGCCTTTCCTTGAATATGTAGCACTGCTACTCTCAAGGCTTCTTCTTCTGACACTTGATGTAGCTGAAAGTATGTGTCAAGCTTCCTTACCCAAGACTTGACTGAGTCTTTAGGTGATCCATCAAAAGTAGGTAGAGAGAATCTGCCCAAGGTGTGTTGAAGGCACCCCCTTCTTCTACTGTAGGTGTCGGATCTTGCTTCTCTGAGTTGACAGAACACTGGGAAACTAAGATTATTTTTTAATCTCTCTGATAGAGACTCATATTCTTGGAGATAATAACCAAGATATTCCTCCTTTGGTGCTCCTCCCTTTCCTTCTTTCTTTGACAAGAAAGTAGGCATGCTCAAACATTGCAGATCAGGTTGTGTGGCTGAATGCTCACACACATGGTAAGAAGTACTGGGGCTTTCTTGATGTAAGAATCCTACTGAGGGATCTGCATGTCTTTCCCTCTTCATTCCCCAGATTTCTTCTTTTAGTGCAGACATAGCTTGAGAAAAAGTTTTTGAAAACTCTTCCCTCTACAAACTTCCAGTAAAAGGGATCTTTCCCTTTTCTTTTGTGTATTTAGTGTAACCACAATTCTTCATCAGTATTTTCTTCCCATGAAAGGAAATATTGGATCTTCAGTAAGCAAAGAACAGGCTGTGCCAAGATAGAGGCTTTGATACCACTGTAATATCCCCAAATTGGGACTGCTAGCAAGGCATGCCTGAAAAATGCATTTTTCAGGAACGTATGCTACAAAAACCAATATCAGCACTTGGATCCATTAGATCTGATAATATAATACCCAATTCCAAGAGGAGATCAGAAACAAATCAAACTAGGTGGGTTAAAAAAAACACCCAGTATGGCTTGAAAACTGCCCAAAGAAGGGACTGCAGCAACACAAAGTAACACTGCCCAGAAAATAACGTAGTTTTTGATATCAGCAGTAAGAGACCAATATGATAGCTCAAAAATAGCTTATACAATGATAAATCAGAATTACAATGTGGCCCAATCAATGTACAAGAGAAAGATGGAAGACTTCATGAGAAAAACCCTCTAAAGAGGTGTTGTAACAATATATTTCACTGTAAAAGCCTTAACAGCTTTATTTTTGAGAGCATACAACAGCTGTAGGTTAGAAATCAGATCTAGAACAGATCTGTGTACAAAGGATTAGATCTATATCATATATGTACACTAGGCTGTCTCTATTTTACATACCCCTTGGGCTTTTCAGCAAAACATGAATCATATGAAGTAGATCTGAGATCTACTGCAATAGATCTGCAAATTTCTGCAGAATTCCTGAAGCTTATAAAGGAGTATTAAGATCAGATCTAAATATGACATCGATAATAAAATAAATCCATGGATCACCATAGTGAGAGACAAATTCTCATCACTAGAATTCACTCCTCAAATGTTGCCAAAACTCCCTGCAGCTCTCCTCTTGTAGATAACGCAATCCCGGAAGACAATCTTCACTGTAGCCTTGATGAAAAGTTTTTCCTGATGCCAAGGTATGGATCTGGAGCTCTGATGATCCAATACACTCTTTCCAATGGGATAGAATACTTCCCTAGTGAAAAGAGGCACTAGAATTACTTAGATCTAAGAAGATCTAGCCTCCACTTGCTGCAGCTTACAAAGACAACCAAACCCTCAATAGGATCTGCGTTGTAGTTGGAAGTAGAAGCTTGGCCAAATGCCTAATAGTGGACATGAAATGAAATACTCTTCCAAGAGGCCTCTCAAGAAAAGAGGTGGGATTCTTGATCAAGAACACCCAAGTGCTAAACAACACTATTCTCAGCTAAACAACTAGAGAATGAGAAGTGTCTAAATAGACAAATCCTTTCAATACAATATGTTCAACAACCCTCTCCTACCATTCTCCTCTTCTTTTTATAGGATGAAAGCCTTGCAAAACCCTAAACCAACTCATAGGTTTAGCTCCTTTCACATGTGTAGCCTCCAACTAGATCTGCATTGTGCATCTAGGAGGTATATTGCATTTGGAAAACGCTGTGGATTTAGTCCTATTGACCCATTCAATTGTCACAATCCCTTTCACACATAAGGGGGATTTTATTTAGGCAGCCCAGATTTAGCCTTGTTCACATGGGCATTGATTTATTTGGTTGTTTTAGGAGTTTATTTTATCCTCTACAATTTTATTCTTGCAACAAGGAAAATAAGCAAAATTATACAGTCCTATTAGCTTGGGCTAATTAGGAATATTACAATCCTCCCCTCCAAAATGTTGCTTGTCCTCAAGCAACTGATAAGGTGAGTGTTGCAACTCATCTCCTCTTCCATTGGTGACACAGACATGAATTAATCTTCCTCCTTGTGCCAAGTCTTCACCAAACCATCCCTCCATGACTTGCTCCACCAAATTTCTCATGAGATACAAATAGTTCATCTCATAAGAAGACAATAGATCATAGGAAACAAACATGGTTTGCCCAATGTTCTCCCTGAAATATGAGACATAAAGTACATGGGGAGTAGCCATTCCATATGGCTCATGAATTCCTTCCCTCCTTCCTCCATACATCCCTATGAAAAGTACAAGTACATCATCCAGATAGGTAATCAAAACAATGTACATACAAACAGAAATTTCTGCATATGGAGGTGGGTCATAGTCCCACATGTGGAACCAGTGCAGAGTATCTCTTGTCTACATCAGATCCAAATATGGTAAGTGGTTTTCCCACCACTTACTTGTTGTCCACGTTATCTCAGTATTGCAAAAAATGTGAGATAAATTTGGTGCCTTTGGGAAGCACCCATCATGAAAATAAATCTCCCTTTGCACATCAAGGGAGTGGCCAAATTTAGAATTTTTAATGGCCCAAAAATTTCCATGAGATTTACATGATAAATTGCCCCTTTTAGGATTCATGGATTGCATACAAATGGTAAAAGAACACGTACAATCAGAAAATAAATTCTCTTTACATGAACATATCCTTTACCAACAAAGTCTCTCATACACATGGAGTTGTGCATGGATTTTTCTCCCCTTTCCAAAGAAGGAAGAGATGACTAAAATGACTCTTTCATAGAGTCCCATGGCTGCCCCAACTCCACATATCTCATGCATTCTTGAAAATTCTGATATGGTTCCGTTTTCAAGCCTTCCCAATCAAAGCTCCTCATGATGAGGTTGTAGATCCTCATGGAATACAGCTGGTTGAAACAGAATTCCTTGTAGGCTCCTTGTAGGATCTTATGCTTGAGGTTAGAAGATCTAGGAAAAAATATTCTACCATGATGATAGATGACTTCTCCTTGGACTAAGTAGCAATATTCATGAAGCTGGTCATCAAGTATCATGCATGTGTGCAGATCTTTGGAATAATCCACTAGCAGTTGGGATTTCCAATACAGATCTACACTGCTCAACAATGACAGCGCTGATGATTCATCAACAGAAATGTATTTCATGTTGTTGATCCTTCCTTTGACATATCCTATGCCAAAGATGTGTGTTGGAAGGCTGATCCTTCCCTTCTTCTCCTCCCATAGCGCAGGATCAGAAAGGAGAGTGGGTGATGATGATAGGGGAAAAAGATTGCCCTCCTCCTTGAGCTTACCCAAGTCTCTCGGCGTTGTAGCTTTGTCTTCAAGTGCTCCAAACCCTCCTAGATCTAAGTTTGGAGCAGCAAGTTGTGAGGTCCTACCCACAAAATCTGAATCAGGTGGCCTCCTAGTTGGTTTACCACTAGATAATAGGCTTTAGAGACCATCCTCATATGAAGAATAAATGGGATCCTCATGTCCCTTCTTACACTGCACAATTTCAACTTTGTTTTATGTGTGGAAGTCTCATGAAATATGAAGACCCCTCTTGGTGGTGTAAGAGTGCCTCTGACTGGAGAATTTGCCCCATCTTCTGATAGTGGATCAACTTTGTGATCCCTCCTTTGTTCTGTCTCACTGTCTTTTTGCATAGACACATGCTGCTCATGTCCTCCACATGGAAGATCCTTAAGAATTACTTGCAAAGGTGCAAGAATCCCTCTAGCGGAAGCCATTGCTTTATCTCCATCTCCAAATGAAAATAGATCTCCTCCTGCTATCACAGTGATGGAGGATCTTCTCTGCTCTTTCTCTCCCTTCTCCTCATCATTGGAGAATGCTTCATCATCAAGAGATCCTTTTTATTGATCTATTAGTGAATAAGGAACCATCATGTATTCTCTTTGAGAAAAGATATCTTGTTGTAGTGGGATTTGCCTTTGGAAAATTGTGCAGCAGATCTTCAACCCCCTCAACAATTTTTAGGACTGGGATTGGCTCCATGGAATCTTCCAACTTATGCAAAGATTCAGATTTCTTGGGCTTGATTTTCTCTTCCCAAGAAGTCTCAGAATGTTTCACATCAAATATTGTCACTAATCTCCTAGTGAATCTTGCATAAGAAAAGATGTTTATCCCTTTCAAGGAAGAGGACTCAATTAGCCACCAAGCATAAGCCTTTCCTTGAAGATGTAGCACTGCTACTCTCAAGGCTTCTTCTTCTGACACTTGATGTAGCTAAAATTATGTGTCAAGCTTCCTTACCCAAGACTTGGATGAGTCTTTAAGTGATCCATCAAAAGTAGGTAGAGAGAATCTACCCAAGGTGTGCTGAAGGCACCCCCTTCTTCTACTATAAGTGTTGGATCTTGCTTCTTTGAGTTGAAAGAACTCTAGGAAACTGATATGATTTTTTAATCTCTCTGATAGAGACTCATAATCTTGGAGATAATCACTAAGATATTCCTCCTTTGGTTCTCCTCCCTTTCCTTCTTTGTTTGACAAGAAAGTAGGCATGCTCCAACGTTGCAGATCAAGTTGTGTGGTTGAATGCTCACACACTGTTGGAAAAATACTGAGAGGGGGGGGGGGGGGGGGGGTGAATCAGTATTTAGTGCAGACAGAGAAATTTTTTACTTTTCCTTGATTTTAAACCCATACGCTACTTTAATGAATTAAACTCGCGTATACACGCGGATATCAGAAAGAAAACTAGCGTATGCCCAGAAATATAATTATGCATTTATCTTTTAACTCAGATCATTGCATCATTCATTCATCAGATATTTAGAATACAGTAAACAGGATCAGTTCAAACAGAATAAATCATCACACACATATGAACACCAGGATTTAAGGTGGAAACCCAATTCGGGAAAAACCACCGCTGCCGTCGTCTCAATATTCAATTTTATTATATCAAGAAAACTTCTTAAAACCATGTACTGGCGCAGAATCGTACCAGCATGCAGGCACCCACGTGCAGAAGGCTACAACATTCTCCTGTTTACCAGCCTCTCCTAGAAGAGAGCTACAACCCCCTGCACTCGTTTACCAGCCTCACCTGGAAGGGAGCTACTACCCTGTGATATTAACACCAGCCTCTACTGGTAGAAAGCTTCTACTTTCAGACTGAAGGCTTCAACCCTTAGATCCACTGCAGACAACGTTTCATCAATTTTCAAACTGCATCAAACAACTTCAACACAATCCTTCACTTATCAACAAACATCCTTTTCCCATTGCATCAAACAGAATAGTGAAACCACTGTAACCAGAATATCAGAGATAGCCCAGACTTCAGAATAGATATGCAGAAACTCAATCAGCTTTGAGCAACCATCATTTCAGATATCATACATGCTTTTATTTAAACATACCCACGTATACACGCGCTTTTAATGAAGTGAACCTGCGTATACATTTGTGCACTTTTCAGAAAAGCCTTAACAACCCATCCGCGCCTTTGCTTAAACAGATCTGCGTATATACGTGCTTTCCATGAGATGAACCTGCGTATAGATCTATAAAAGATGAAATTTGCAGAATAGACCAGATCTATGAGCTTACTCAGATTTCTTCAACTTCTTCAACAGATTTGCGCCAGGTCTTCATTACCTCTTTTCAGATCATCTTAGAGATTCATCATTTCCAGATCTAGAGATTTTGAACCTTCATCATATTAATAGGTGCATCAAAGATTCAGATCTATTGATTAAGAACAGGGTTCAACCATACAGATTAAATTCAGATTGAAGTATTCATTAAAGCCCAGACACTTCCTCACCCTTGAACAATGAATTTCTTCTTCTTAAATAGATTTGGCCTTTGTCAATACCATGAGTCAAAACCACACCACACCAATGGTATTTATGGATGGGATCAAATAGATAATCAAGCGCTCAAAACAATGGGTCAATACCATGGTAAATTCCCCTGGTTCTAGAGATTTAGAGAGCAATATGGCATACACGACTTGACACGTACTTTTCTGCGTACATATGCGACCTCTCCTTGACAAAACCGCGTATGCCTTGTGACATACCTTTTTCATCATTATTATTGCACATACTGAAATTCCTTTCATTATTTTATCAGAGCTGCTCTGTAGATACATCAGATTTACATCATTAATAAACAGGAGTAACTTCATCAAGTAGGTTTCCATCATCTTCATCAAGTGGGTTGCCATCAAGGACAACACTTTGCATCATATTGCCAACAATCTCCCCCTTTGGACTTGATGGCAACCACGATGGTGTTTGATCATCACATTAAGCATAATGATATTCTCCCCCTATTCAAATACCATGTCACTCTCCCCCTTTGACATCAAGGGCAAAGGTCGGATCAACACCAACACAAGGTTTTTCTCCTCATGTCGGAAGAAGAGCGTTGTAGATCTGATGTGCACTGAAGTTACCATGCTCCCACTGAGTTCATGCCGGATCTTCAAAACATGTTTTTCAATGAAGTACATGACTCTATGACCTTCCTATCACCAAGGACTCATACTTACATCAAAGATCCAACCAAGTGGATTTACAGATGAGACTCAAGTACCCAACCAAGTGGGTTTACACATTTTGACTCAGCTACCCAACCAAGTGGGTTTACACATTGAACAAGTCCTTACATGACTGAATATTACAATTTACATCATAGGTCTCAACATGACCTTTTCATCAAATTACAAATATGACTCTTTATACCCAAGACAAAAGGATCTCAAGAGAGAGATCATAATTCAGAATCATCATAATGCCAACAATACATTATTCTCAACAAGGCTAACGCTTCCCTGAATATGTGCATCCAATGCATCCTTTCCATGTGACCAAAGCTCCCCCTTTGCTTGTGCATCCTGAACACTTTCAACAGCAAATCATCAAGGCATCTTCACCCAAAATCAGAGAATGAAACAGAAATATAAGAGCCGAAATACCACCAGAGACTCCAAATAGCATCAGAGATACCAAACAGAACCATAGCTTGTGCTAAATAAATGTTGACCCAGAAAAATTGTCAGCAACCATACATACGCGGTTTTCTGTGTATTAACTCGCGTATATACGCCACTGTCTTTTAGGAAACCCGTGTATCCAAATTAATCTTCAGAATTTTAATCAGATCTGATCCTCTGCATGGCAGAGACTACTCCCAACTTATGTCTGAGATATTCGAACGCTTCCCTGGGCAGAGGTTTGGTAAATATATCAACAACTTGTTATTTGGAGGGAACATACTCCAACTTCACCTTTTGTTCAAGCACTTGTTCACGTAAGAAATGATACTTGATGGGAATGTGCTTGGTCTTGGAATGCATAAAAGGATTCTTTGAGATACTGATGGCACTTGTATTATCACACATAATGGAAATAGGAGGTGAACATTTGATTTGGAAATCTTGTAAGGTTTGCATCATCCAAAGAAGTTGAGTGCAACATGATGCGACAACCACATACTCTGCTTCTGCTGTAGATAAGGCAATAGAGATTTGCTTCTTGCTAAACCAAGATACTAACCGGGGCCCCATATAGAATGCACCACCACTAGTGCTTTTCCGATCATCAACATTTCCAGCCCAATCTGCATCAGTGTAGGCATGAAGAGTAAGATCAACATTCTTTGAATACCATAGTCCAAAGTCTTGAGTTCCTTATAGATATTTGAATATTCTTTTGACAGCCTGAAGGTGAGATTCTTTTGGATTAGCTTGGAATCGTCCAACAATCCCAACTGCATGCATAATGTCCGGTCTAGTCCCAGTGAGATAAAGTAGACTTCTTATCATAGATTTGTAATCTGGTTGGTTCACCATGGGAGAATCATCATGAGAACTGAGAATACATCCGGTTATCATTGGTGTACTTACAGGTTTGCACTCTTCCATGCCATACTTCTTCAGAATTTTCTTAAGGTATTTTTCTTGTGATAAGAATATACCATCTATAGTTTGATGCACTTGCAAGCCAAGAAAGAATGTTAGTTCCCCAAGTAAAGGCATTTCAAATTCTTGCTGCATGACAGAAGAAAATTTCTGACTCATAGATTCTTCATTACTTCAACATATACAACCATAATCAATAGTTTATCATTTTCAATTTTTGTGTACAAGTTGCTATCAGTAGACCCCTTTGAAAATCCTTGTTGATGAAGATATTTGTTAAGACGATAATACCATGCCGTTGGAGCTTGTTTGAGACCATATAGAGCCTTTTTAAGTCTACAAACAAGATTTTCATCATTTCCCAAAATGAATCCTTCTGGTTGTTCTATATAAACTTCTTCTTCTAGATCACCATTGAGAAATGCAGATTTAACATCCATTTGATAAACTTTGATGTGTTGAAAACTTGAAAAAGCAAGAAACATTCTTATGGCTTCAAGTCTAGCTACAGGAGCAAAATTTTCTTCAAAGTCTATACCTTCTTGTTGAGTATACCCCTTGCAAACAAGTCTAGCTTTATTTCTTACGACATCCCCATTTTCATTTAACTTGTTTTTGAATATCCATTTAGTTCCAATGACATTTTGTTATGAGGTCTTGGTACTAATTCCCAAGTGTCATTTTTTTCAATTTGATCAAGCTCTTCATTCATGGCTTGAACCCAACATTCATCTTTGCTAGCTTGATTGACATTGTGTGGTTCAATAGTGGATAGAAATGCTAGATAGCTAGAGGATCCTACAAGAGTCCTTCTTGTTTGTACACCTGATGCCTTATCTCCCAAAATCTGAGATTCTGGATGATTCTTTTGAACATATCTGGAAGGAGCCTTTTCAGATAAATCATCTTCAGGTTCTTCATTGGATCCATTGTCTATATCATTCCTATTTGATGTAGAAGGACAATAGTCACCATCATCTTCTTCTGTTGTTTGTTTTTCTTCTTTAGGGGCTGCAGGAGACTCATCAATGACAACATCAATACATTCAACAATCTTTCAAAGCCTTTTATTGTAACATTTGTATGCTCTGCTTGTAGATGAGTAACCAAGAAGTATCCCTTCATTTGATCTAGGTTCAAACTTGCCAAGTTTTTCATCATTATTTTTGATAAAGCATTTACTTCCAAAAACTCTAAAATGCTTCACAGAGGGAGAGTTACCATACCAGAGTTCATATGGAGTTTTGTCACTATTTACCTGAACATGTGCCTTGTTGAGAATGTTTGTTGTTGTATGTGCTGCTTCTCCCCAGAAAATGTCAGGTGTTCCAAAATAATCCAGCATAGCTCTAACCATTTCTTGAATTGTTCTATTCATTCTTTCTACTACGCCATTTTGTTGTGGGGTGCCAGCTACAGAGAACTGTCTTTTTATGCCATGTTTTTCACAAAATTCAAGGAATTCATTTGATGTATATTCTCCTCCTCGATCAGATCTAAGACACTTGATTTTTATATCTAATTCATTTTCCACCAGTGCTTTGAAGATCTGAAATTTTTCAAATGCTTCATCTTTGTGTTTAATCAACCCAATCCAACACATCCTAGAGAAATCATCAATAAATAAGATATAGTATTCTTCCCCACATGGTGAATTTTTCCTCATAGGTCCACATATGTCAATATGAATAAGTTCGAGAGGCTTACTTGATGATCCTTCTTTGGCATTAAATTGTACTCTGGTCTTCTTACCGAATTGGCAAGATTTGCATATGATACTCTCTGGTAGAGTAATATTGGGAAGACCACGAACAACTTTAAGTCTGCTTGATTTGTTGATTTGAGAGAAGCTCAGATGCCCCAGCCTTCTATGCCATAGCCAATTTTCTGAAGATTTGCTCAAGTAACATTGATCTTTGCAGTTCTTCAATACATACAGGTTGCTTGGAGTTCTTTTGCCTTTTATAATAGTTTTACCTGTATCAAGATCATGAACCACACATTCTTTTGAACTAAAGACAACTTCAGTTCCTTGATCACACATTTGACTTACACTTAACAGGTTATGCCTTAATCCATCCACATACATGACATCATTAGCCTTCACCTTTTATTTTAGAAACACGGACCCTTTTCCTTTAATTACAGCAGGATTATCATTTCCAAATGTAACTTTCTTTTCTTTTTCTAGAGCATTATATGCAAGAAGTTTGCTTTTGTCACCTGTCATGTGTCTTGAGCACCCACTATCAATGTGCCATTGATTTTCTTCACCTTCTGCAAATAACGCTATCCCACAATTTTCAACCTGTAATTCCTTCTTTTTCCATACTTTGGAACTTGAAGGAAAATCCTGTTTTGGCTGGACTTTGCTCCTGCATTCAGATTCTAAATGGCCAAATTTATTGCAATAAGTACATTCAACTTCATTTTGAAGAGGAGAAAAGTTGTTATAGGTGTTCTTCTTTGGTTCAATATCCATCCTTTTCTTTCTTGCTTCTCTTGTGATGATGGTTTTATAGGAAACACATTGAACAGCTTTATGACCAAAATTGTGACACGAGAAACATTGTCCATTGAAGTAGAAATTTTTTCGATCATGAAATCTTCTATTTGAATTTACCTGTTGGTTGTAGCTTCTTTGAAAAACATCCCTGTTAGTGTTCCTTGAATTGTGATGATCATGCTTTACCTGTAAAGATTCTTTATTCCCTTGCTGAGTGGCTGAATGTAGTAAACCAGATGTAGCTGCTTTTAGATAATTTGGTGCTGAAGCCTGAGAGGATTCTCCGGTATATCCAAGACCTGTCTTTATAAGAGGAGAATGTTGTACCTTGATAATCTCATCTAAGGTTTCAGATCCTTTAGAAAATCTAAGATTCAGAGTCTTTTCTTTCTCAAGTTCTTTTCTTAGACTTACTACTTCACATTATAAATTCTCATTGTGTTTCTTCGCTTCTTCATTCTGCTTTTTCAGAGTCTCTATGATTATTTTACTTTCTTCCAATCATATTTTGAGTTGATTGTTTTGATCAAGAATATCATTTTCATCTAGAGCATCCATAAAAACATCCTTGTCTTCTCTAGAATTCGTTTCAAATGCCATGAGAAGTCTAAGATCTTGTTCACATTCTTTCTCACTATTAGATAACCATCACTGTCTTCATTAGTATAGTAAATTTTCTTAGTGCTAGATCGGTTCTTATTCCTTCTTGCTACTTCTTTCCCTTTAGAAAATGTTTCTTTATAAGGACACTTTGCAGCATAATGACCAACTCTTCCACAATCAAAAAATTTGAAAGGAAGCTTACCTTTGAATCTTCTGGTTCCTAGTTGGAGTCTTCTCACAAAGTTTGCCTCATCTTCTTCTGAGATATATCCAGATCCTTCTACTTTTTGAACTTATTTCCCTTTTGTAGAAGCTTTAAAAATAGCTTCTTTGACTTCAGATGGTCCTCCTCTCCTCATTTCATATGCAGTCAGTATGCCATGAAGTTGCACCACAGTAAGAGTTTGAAGATCCTGTTTTTCTTCAAGAGCAGAAAATTTTGATTCAAATTTTGCTGTTAGTGATCTTAAGATTTTCTCAACCAAAGTAGATTCTGCTATTGTTTCTCCCAGGTTTCTCATACGATTTACAATATCATCAAGATGTAAAAAGAAACTAGCAATACTCTCATCATTATGCATTCTCAAGTTTTCATATTCAATTCTGAGAGTTTGGAGTTTTGCACTTTTTACCTTTGCATCACCTTCATAACTTAGGATGATTTTGTCCCATATTGCCTTTGCTGTATTTAGCTGCATAACCTTGACAAATTTTGATTCAGTTAGACTTCCCAATAGTGCATTGACCACCTTTGCATTTGTTTCATAATTCTTATTTTCCGTCGGATCTGTTGGTACTGCGACTGGATATTGATATCCTTGTTCAACAATGGCCCATATATCTGCTCCCATAGACTGAAGATAGGATCTCATCCTTATTTCCCAGAATATTAAATTGCTTCTGTTAAAGAGCGGAGGCTTGATAGATGCTGTTCCATCTTGATTGCTCATCTTGCTTGATCTTCCTTCTAGCGGCTAAGCTTTTTCAGAAGGACCTGCTCTGATACCAATTGTTGGAAAAATACTGAGAGGGGGGGGGGGGTGAATTAGTATTTAGTGCAGGCAGAGAAATTTTTTAATTTTCCTTGCTTTTAAACCCATACGCTACTTTAATGAATGAAACTTGCGTATACACGCGGATATCAGAAAGAAAACTAGCGTATGCCCAGAAATCTAATTATGCATTTATCTTTTAACTCAGATCATTGCATCATTCATTCATCAGATATTTAGAATATAGTAAACAGGAGCAGTTCAAACAGAGTAAATCATCACACACATATGAACACTAGGATTTAAGGTGGAAACCCAATTCGGGAAAAACCACCGCTTCCGTCGTCTCAGTATTCAATTTTATTATATCAAGAAAACTTCTTACAACCATGTACTGGCACAGACTCGTACCAGCACGCAGGCACCCACCTACAGAAGGCTACAACCTTCTCTTGTTTACCAGCCTCTCCTCGAAGGGAGCTACAACCCCCTGCACTCATTTACCAGCCTCACCTGGAAGGGAGCTACTACCCCCTGATATTAACACCAGCCTCTACTGGTAGAAAGCTTCTACTTTCAGACTGAAGGATTCAACCTTCAGATCCACTGCAGACCACGTTTCATCAATTTTCAAACTGGATCAAACAGCTTCAACACAATCCTTCACTTATCAACAAACATCCTTTTCCCATTGCATCAAACAGAACAGTGAAACCACTGTAACCAGAATATCAGAGATAGCCCAGACTTCATAATAGATATGCAGAAACTCAATCAGCTTTGAGCAACCATCAGTTCAGATATCATACGCGCTTTTATTTAAACATACCCGCGTATACACATGCTTTTAATGAAGTGAACCCGCGTATACATTTGTGCACTTTTCAGAAAACCCTTAACAGCCCATACGCACCTTTGCTTAAACAGATCCGCGTATATACACGCTTTCCATGAGATGAACCTGCGTATAGATCTATAAAAGATAAAATTTGCAGAACAGACCAAATCTATGAGCTTACCCAGATTTCTTCAACTTCTTCAACAGATTTGCGCCAGGTCTTCATTACCTCTTTTCAGATCATCTTAGAGATTCATCATTTCTAGATCTAGAGATTTTGAACCTTCATCATATTCATAGGTGCATCAAAGATTCAGATCTATTGATTAAGAACAGGGTTCAACCATACAAATTAACTTCAGAGTGAAGTATTCATTAAAGCCCAGACACTTCCTCACCCTTGCACAATGAATTTCTTCTTCTTAAATAGATTTGGCCTTTGTCAATACCATGAGTCAAAACCACACCACACCAATGGTATTTCTAGACGGGATCAAATAGATAATCAAGCGCTCAAAACAATGGGTCAATCCCATGGTAAATTCCCCTGGTTTTAGAGATTTAGAGCGCAATATGGCATACGCGACTTGACACGTACTTTTCCGCGTACATACGCGACCTCTCCTTCACAAAACCGTGTATGCCTTTTGACATACCTTTTTCATCATTATTCTTGCACATACTGAAATTCCTTTAATTATTTTATCAGAGCTGCTCTGTAGATACATCAGATTTACATCATTACTAAACAGGAGTAACTTCATCAAGTAGTTTGCCATCATCTTCATCAAGTGGGTTGCCATCAAGGACAACACTTTGCATCATATTTCCAACACACACATGGTAAGAAGTACTGGGAATTTCTTGATGTAAGAATCCTCCTAAGGGATTTGCATGTCTCTCCCTCTTCATTCCCCGGATTTCTTCTTTCAGTGCATACATAGCTTGAGAAAGACTTTTTGAAACCTCTTCCCTCTGCAAACTTCCAGTAAAAGGGATATTGCCCTTTTCTTCTGTGTCTTCAGTGTAACCACACTTCTTCATTAGTATTTTCTTCTCATGAAAAGACATATTGGATCTTTAGTAAGCAAAGCACAGGTTGTGCCAAGGTAGAGGCTTTGATACCACTGTAATATCCCCAAATTGGGACTGCTTGCAAGGCATGCCTGAAAAACACATTTTTCAGGAATGTATGCTACAAAAACCAAGATTAGCCCTTGGATCCCTTAGATATGATAATATAAGACCAAATTACAAGAGGTGATCATAAAAAAATCAAACTAGGTGGGTTAAACAGAACACCCAGTATGGCTTGAAAACTACCCAAAGAAGGGACAGCAGCAACACAAAGTAACATTGCCTAGAAAATAACGCAGTTTTTGATATCAACAGTAAGAGACCAATATGATAGCTCAAAAATAGCTTATAAAATGATAAATTAGAATTACAATGTGGCCCAATCAATGTACTAGAGAAAGATGGAATACTTTCATGAGAAAAACCTTCTAAAGAGGTGCTGCAACAATATATTTCACTGTAAAAGCCTTAACAACTTTATTTTTGAGAACATACAGTAGTTTTAGGTTACAAATAAGATATAGAATAGATCTGTGTACAAAGTATTATATGTATATCATATCTGTACACTAGAATGTCTCTATTTTACATACCGCTTGGGGTTTTCAGCAAAACATGAAGCATATGGAGTAGATCTAAGATCTACTGCAATAGATCTGCAGATTTATACAGAATTCCTGAAGCTTATATAGGAGTACTAATATAAAATATGAATATGACATGGGTAATAATATAAATCCATGGATCACCATAGTGAGAGACCAATTGTCATCAATAGAGTTCACTCCTCAAATGTTGCCAAAACTCCCTGCAACTCTCCTCTTGCAAATAACGTAGTCTTGGAAGACGAACTGCACTGTAGCCTTGATGAATAGTTTGGCTTGATGCCAAGGTATGGATCTGGATCTATGATCATCCAATACACTCTTTCCAATTGGATATAAGACTTCCCTAGTGAAAAGAGGCACTAGAATGGCTTAGATATGAGCAGATCTAGCCTCCACTTGCTGCAGATTACAAAGACAACCAAACCCTCAACAGGATCTGCATTGTAGTTGGAAGTAGAAGCTTGGAAAAATTCCTGATAGTGGACATTAAATGCAAGACTCTTCCAAGAGGCTTCTCAAGGAAAGAGGTGGGATTCCCGATCAGGAACACCCAAGTGCTAAACAACACTATTCTCAGCTAAACAGCTAGAGAATGAGAAGTGTCTAAACATAAAAATCCTTTCAATAAAATATATTCAAAAACCCTCTCCTACTGTTCTCCTCTTCATTTTATAGGATGAAAGCCTTGCAAAACTCTAAACCACCTCATAGGTTTAGCTCCTTTCACATGTGTAGCCTCCAACTAGATCTGTGTTGTGCATCTAGGAGGTACATTGCATCTAGATAGCACTGTGGATTTGGTCTTGTTAACCCAGTCAATTGTCACAATCCCTTTCACACATAAGGGGGTTTTATTTAGGTAGCCCAGATTTAGCCTTGTTCACATGGGCATCGATTTATTTGGCTGTTTTAAGAGTTTATTTTATCCTCCTTCACAATTTTATTCTTGCAACAAGGAAAAGAAACAAAATTGTACATTCATATTAGCTTGGGCTAATTAGGAATATTACATGTTGTATCCAACACACATCAAACACCAAATATCGACTGATAAATTGCTCAAATCAAGGACTGCATCCCCAAACTAGGCTATCCTCCACGGTTTGCCCAAGGCTGCCCAAAAATTCACATAATCTTCTTGAGACTTAGAAGTTTTAAAAATGTTTGAAAACCACTTCCATTGGTTCCAAATGTCCGAAATAGTCAAGTTAAACTATTTATTCATCAGAAATGGCCTTCGGCTGCTCCGGTTTCGCCTCCAATTTCTGTCGGCACCCCCTAGCACTAGGGTCACTAAAAAATTATCTGTTGGGTTTTCGACCTCTAGAAGTCCTCAAAACGTTTTTAAACCTCTTTCATTAGATTCAAAATTATGTTTAAAGTCAATAATGACTACTGGTTCGCTGCAAATGGCCTCTAGCTCCCCTGGCTAGGGCCTGCACTACTGCTCGCAAAAGCTGGCAAAAATGTCCTCTGGAAATTTACTAAAGATTTTTGGCTTTCTAAAGTTCTCTACAGGCTCTAAAAACCATATTATCAGATTCAAAAGGTATGAATTAGCTAGATATGACTATTCATTTACCTAAAATAGATAAAGAAAGCCCAATACACTGCCTTCTCCATGATGGCCCTGATGGCTCCTTCATCTTCCTCTAAGCTAAAAATTTTGAAGATGACCTCTGTTCGACCTGAAACCTATGCCAAACTTCTCAAAATGTCGAAAAGACCAAAAATTGACTATTTTTTCACTCAATTTGGTTCAATAATGAAGGTGTTATGGCCTCTCCAAGAAAAATGCCCAATGTCCCCCAAGAACTCCACTAAATGTGGAGCAACTCCAGTTAGGGGCTCCAAATATGGAGGAATTCCGAAATTGGTGGAACACGCCAAAACTGGCAGAACTGTTTGGGATGACATTAAATTTCAAGTTCAGAGTGGTCACATGGACCTCGTCCAAAGCTGTTGGAGTAGCTGCCTTTCGTAACCATAAAGTTTTTAATGATGCAACGGTTGTGGTCACAAGGCCGAGGTCTGCGGATGGATAAGACTAACCGCTGGGGTTAGCACCTGGTTGCGAGTGTAAGGGCATGTGGACTGTGCTTTGAGGTGGGGGATGGCCCCCTTTTTCGCCAATACAAAGCTTTATAAACTTTAAATATAACCTGTCAACCATATAGGTTAAGTAACACCCGCAGCCCAGTTGGTCAGGCGCTCTTGCAAGTGGAGGGAGGTCCAGGGTTCGAAACTTGTGGACTCCATAAAATTTTATCACCCCACTTCCACTCTGTCCTGGGGCCACGTGGCAGCCTCTGGGCAAGCCACGTGGCACTCACTGATAGGCCCTCCAAACTTTAATATAAAAATTATTTTGCAATATATATATATATATATATTTTACAAGAATTTTCCATAAGGTCAAATTGAGTCAAAGATCAATTTTGGAGTTTATTGGATGATTTCAAACCTTAATAAATTCTACGTACAACCTTGATTTTGAGAACCGTTCATGGTGCTATAATTGCAGTGATGAGACCTTTCCCGTCATTCAGGTTTGGCACTCTTCCGAGCATTTTGAATTTTGAGCTATCATTCCGGTCCATGATCCAGTTCTGATCACACCTCCCCAATGGGAATTTTTTGGACCCCAAAAGACTGATATATTGATTTGTACAGTAGATGAGAGTACAAAACCCTCTTCTCTTCATCCTCCAAACACTTTCCTTGCATGGCTAGTGACTTTGAACCACAACTAGAAAGCAATTCACACTTCCCTTCCTCGATGCGCTTCTCATCATGTCCAAAATTGTCTTTCTTTCACTCTCTCAGAAATTTTCTAGTGAGAGATTTGAAAAAGGAAATTGAACATCACTACCTTGATCAATGATCCAAGGTGGGTCAAACAAACGAGAGATTACAGCATAAAATACATGCATACAACTGAAATTTTCATATGTACAAAAATGAGTACGTCTTACTGTGCTAAGAAGTCCATCCACTTCTTACCAAGCCACTTCCATGGTGAATTTTGCTGCTGCAACTCTTCTTCATGTGAAAATTCCATTTTCATATCAATAATGGAATCCTTGGTTCCACCTTCACCAATATTTATGTCATCTTGTTGCATGTGCTTGGGACGACTAGTTGGATGCAAATTCCAACAATGGGAGACAACATGTCCCATCTTTTTGCAATATGTGCAAGTATTATGCACCTTCTTTGAAAGTTTTCTTTGCTTCATCTGCTTCCTGTATGCCTTCTTCTTCATCTAGAATCTCGAAACATCATGGTTAAATCAACCACAATATGTACAACAAATCTTTCTTCCATTTAAGCATGCAAAATTATCATGCTTTGCAGAAACACAATCAAATTGATCATGGGATGATTTATACCTCTTGTGCTACTTTTCATGTTCATCCTTTTTTCCTTCATGAGGAGATGAACTAGTAGAGGCTCCAGCTTTCATTTTCAGACTAACATCATCGTTCTTGTCTTGAATACTGTCTGAACTTGCATGCTTGCCATAAGCTGCATGTATACCATATTATTGCTCCAACAAAGGCTTAAAGAAATGGCAATCATATTTGAAAAAAAATTGACATATTTTCATATTAGAACTTGGAACAAAAGTTCTCTTTGAATTAGCCTCACATGCCTTCATGGCTTTGGAGTCTTCACCATTAAACTGTAGATAACCAATACCAATATTCTTGGGTCGTTCCTCAACCAAAATAGGTTCAACCATGCCTTGTGCATGCTTGCCTAAACCCTTGCATTCGTAGCCCATTTTAATCATTAACTTGGACCCTATACCTCTCGTGTGCTTTTTGAAAGAACCAACACATATTTCTAAAGAGGAAACTGAAGACAAATTAGAGTGGATTACCTCTTCCTCACGCATGTTCTTGGTCAAAGCCTCTTGGGCTTGATGGAGCTGCATCTCCATATCATGCAATCTTTGAAGAATTTCTTCCTTCTCTTTCTTCATGGAAAACAATTTCTCACGAAGCTCAGTGCTTTCTCTTCTATCCTCAAACAGGATCTGTACCATGTCATTCAATATAATAAATTCACGCTTCATATCTTCATCAAAGAATCTTGTGAAGGAGGAAACCTCACTTATAGAAGTTTTCATTGTGATGTAAATGAACAAATCAACTTCAAAAAAGTTCTCAAAGCTTTCAAAACAAATTACAAATCCTTTTTAACCAAATGACTGTAGAGAAAAACTCTTATTAAAGCAGCCAACAATAAACAATCTCCAAGACTTTCTTAACAAACAATTGTCAAGAGGGTTTGTGCTCTAATGGTTACCTTGAGGTCCTTTGGGGTAAGGAAGATGCCTTCAGCCCTTTCTTCCTTTTTATCCTCTCCAGGACTTAACTAATCAGGAGCTATCCCTTCACCTCCAGCAAACTCAAACAACAGTCAGTTTGAAAATAGTAAAACAGTCAATCTTTTACACTGTTTAAACACCTTTCAAGCTATACAATCAAAAGATTAAGCAATAGCTTTCTATGTCAATCAAGAATTATGGCTCTGATACCCTCCTAATCTGAAAATGGTCTGGATAAATTTTATGTAATTCAGGAACCTCCCAGTCAGTTTAAATTAAAATGATATAGCCTGAACTTGAAAATTTTGTGGAATTTATGCTTAAAAATGGTGTATGAAATTTTATTTGTTTATGTGTCTTAAGTTTATTTGTTCTTGCTGAAACTTATCATGTATAATAGCAACATAATGCAGCAATAAAACATTAAAACACAACAGAAAAATTAATATAGGAGTTCACCCGAAACTCATGGGCTACGTCTCCTTTGAGCTTTGTCATCTTCACTCGGCTCTTTGGGATTATGGTAAGGTTTCTTATACAAGTTCCACACTTAAGTCCAATGAATACTAAAATGATTGAAAGGGCTGAGAATACCATCTAATATCCCTCTAATGGTTGTCCAAACTCTGCAAACAGCTTTAGGCTCCCATTGACACAATTCCTTCTGTCGGTGCTCTAAGCTAATCTGAGCTTCTAAATGGCACAAACTCCCTCAGAATTATGTTTCTGTCATTGAAACTTCTCCTTATTTTTCCAACACACATCATACACCAAATATCAACTAATAAATTGCTCAAATTGAGCACTGCATCCCCAAACTACGTTATCCTCCACGGTTTGCCCAAGGCTACCCAAAACTTCACATCAGCTTCTTGAGCTGTAAAAGTTATCAAAATGTTATAAAACCACTTAATTGGTTCCAAAATGTATGAAATAGTCAATTTATACTATTCATTCATCATAAACGACCTCCAGTTGGTCTGGTTTCGCCTCCAACTCCTGTCGGTACCCCCTGGCACTAGGGTCACCGAAAACTTCTCTGCTGGGTTTTTGACCTCTAGAAGTCCTAAAAAATTTCTGAAATTTCTGTCATTAGATTCCTAATTATTTTTACAGTCAATAATGACTACTGGTTCGCTGAAAATGGCCTCTAGCTCCCCTGGCTAGGCCCTACACTGCTGCTGGCAAAAGCTGGCAAAAATTGCCTCTAGAACTTTACTGAAGATTTTCGGCTTTCTAAAGTTCTCTATAGGCTCTTAAAACCATACTATCAAATTCTGAAGGTATGAATTAGCCAAATATGACTATTCATTTACCTAAAACAGATAAAGAAATCCTAATACACTACCTTCTCCATGATGGCCCTGATGGCTCCTTCATCTTCCTTGAAGCTAAAAATTCTAAAGATGACCTCTGTTCTACCTGAAACCTATTCCAAACTGCTCATAATGTCGAAAAGACCCAAAATTGACTATTTTTGCACTCAATTTGGTTCATTAATGAAGGCGTTATTGCCCTTCTAAGAAAAATGCCCAATGTCCCCCAAAAACTCCATTAAATGTGGAGCAACTCTAGGTAGGAGCTCCAAATATGGAGGAATTCCGAAATTGGTCGAACGTGCCAAAATTGGTGGAACCATTTGGGTTGGCATTAAATTTCAAGTTTGGAGTGGTCACATTGACCTCGTCTGAAGCCACCAAAGTAGCTACCCATCGTGACCGTAAATTTTTTAATGCTGCAAGGGTTGTGGTCACAAGGTTGAGGTATGCGGCCGGATAAAAATAACTGCCAGGGTTAACACCTGGTTATGAGTGTAAGGGCATGTGGATTGTGTTGTGAGGTGGGGGCTGGCCCCATTTTCTTCCAATACAAATTTTTATAAACTGTAAATATAACCTGTCAACCATACAGGTTAAATAACACCCGCAACCCAGTTGGTCGGGCCCTCTTGCACGCGGAGGGAGGTTCGGGGTTCGAAACCCATGGACTCCGTAAAATTTTATCACCCCACTTCGAATCTATCCTAGGGCCATGTGGAAACCTCCGAGTAGGCCACGTGGCACTCGCTGATAGGCCCTCCAAACTTTAATATAAAGATTATTTTGCAATATATATATATTTTTTTACAAAATTTTTCCATAAGGTCAAATTGAGTCAAAGGTCAATTTTTGGAGTTTATTGGATGATTTCAAACCTCAATAACTTCTACATACGAACTCAGTTTTGAGAAACATTCATGGCACCAAAATCGCAGCGATGAGACCTTTCTGGCCATTTAGGTTTGTCACTCTTCCGAGCACTTTGAATTTTGAGCTATCATTCTAGTCCATGATCCAGTTCTGATCAGGTGAAGTCAAACTATCTGTATATTTCCGAAATCTTAACAAATGCTCCAAGAAAGATAATTATCCATTGCCAAAAATGGAGCATATTCTTCAAAAGGTAACTGGTTCAAAAAAAATTTCCATGTTAGATGGTTTCTGTGGGTACAATCAAGTTTCAGTTTGGCCAGAAGACCAAGAGAAGACAAAATTCACTACTCCTATGGGAACATTCATGTATGCAAAGATGCCATTTGGGCTTATGAATTTCAGAGCTACTTTTCAGCGTGCTATGGAATTCGCATTCATTGGAGAAGAGGACAAATTCTTGTTCATGTATTTAGATGATATTACTGTTTATTCAACTTCAGCTCAAGAATACCTTCAGCACTTGAGACAAGTATTTTTTAAATGCAGAAAATATGGTATATCATTGAATCCAAAAAAGTCTCATTTTTCTCTCAAGGAAGGTAAGATGTTGGTTCACATAGTGTCTAAGGATGGAGTATGTTAGTGTCAGTCTAGTCATACTGCCATCAGTGATCAAAATTGCTCTTTTGCATTTGCATATTAGGTGTCTCATAGTGAATAAGTTTCACCATTCTGCTAGGTCATGGATTCGTTGATGGTAGTAATTTTTTTCAGTTTTCCCTCATGAGGTACTTGCTGATTCTCCTCCCTAGGGTCTTCAGTCATTAGTCACTTTCATTCTCAAAATCATATCAGTAGGTCATAGGATGGGTCTCATTAGTCTCTAAGGTCTCACCACGGTAAAATTAAATGAGTCAAGTGGCAATAAAGATCAGCAAGGTCATGAGGAAGTCAATAAATACAAAGCATAGCAAATAGGAAAATCATAGATATCATTTGTTCAGTTTGATGCAAGCTTCACCTCAAAACCATGTTTTGAGGTGAAAGCATGATTCTTTGCCTTTCAGTCAAAATTCAGAAGCTTTTATCTCCACAAAGTGATGTCCCTGCCTTCAGAGAAGTTTTCCGCAGCCTGTTCAGTGCCAGATCATCTTCAAAGTAGATCCGTCAGAAAGAGCCCGGAAAGAGCTTTCCAACAGTATACTACACTCTCAAAACTTATTTCTGGATTGAACTTTATGCTTAAGTGAAGTAAAAGCCCTCTATTCCCTAAGCTCCCCCCTATTTCCCATTTTCCCTTTTAACTTTATGATCATTTCCCTTTAAAAAACCTTTTTTTCCCCTTTCCGATCACAAAAATCGCATTATAAAATCTTCAAATACATATGCGATCTAATATGAACCACTTCCCCTTTTCTATACCCATAGAATTTATAAGCAAAGTTATATCATATATAACCCCCCCCCCGCCATATAAACCACTTCCCCACCACGCATATAGTAAAAAATTTATAGTATAAAGTTTAAAGTTTTATTTATAAATTGCAATCGCAAAACTCCTTCGACCACAACATCTATATGAAGAGCTCCGATCAGTCCATCGTAAACACTCGCGATGCGATTGATCGCACAGAACTCTAATCATCGCAATCACAAGTTCCCCCCGATCATCCGATCCACTCCCCCGATCACGACACCCCCGATCATCCCTCCACCGTTGATCTCCTCATCCAAATCCAACGGTCCTTATTCAATCGGAACTTTTCAATCGCACCATCACACATCCCTACCTCCCGATTGTGATTGTCCTTGCTCCTGATCTCCGATTGCGATTGACCCCGGGCCCACCATACTATACATCTGCCTGCTCCCCGATCCCGATCCTGATTGCAATTTCATTTCTCCACTGTATATTATATATCCTGCTGCCTGTCCATTCCGATTGCGATTGTAATATGAGTCCCGCCTCCATTTCCCTTCCCTTTTCTCATTTAAATGCATTTTTCCCTTCACGAAAAGCAGGTTTTTTCATTCTGTCTTCTTTCAACGACAGATTAATAAAAAGTCAGTTTTCTTCAAAGGGGCCAAAGGAAAGTGAAACGTCAGAGGCCGAGAAACAAAATTGTAACAGTCCATCTTCAGCTATGATTTCTCCTCTTCCCATCGATTTGTATTTCCGCATAATCTGTCTATTTATTGTGAATTCTAATTATTTGCGAGGGCTGAAAGTCTGAGGTCTGAAAACTCAGAAGAGAGGAATAGTGTGGCAGTGAGCTCTGCGCTCCTTTGTACAGTTTGGCAGGGAATTAATAAATTGATGCAGCTCTGATTTGTGGGATTCATGTGGTTTCAGTTTTAGCATATGTCTCGCTTTTGTGTTCATATGTACATTGTTATGTTTCATCATTCATTCATAAACATTTCCAATTGAATGTTTCCAAGTTATAAAGGTCAAATCCATTTTATATGCTCTGCCTTGGGGAATCATTCATACTCTGTGTATTTTCTTCTGTTTGAAAAGGATTCATTTATTATGCCCTTTTCAGCTTCTCAACAGTCTTTCCACTCCATCTTATTTCAATTTGATTGTTAAACCTCCTGCCTACCTTGCCCCATGAAATATTCTGTGTTCTAGATTTAATTCCTCAGCTCATGTTGTCCATTTGTCGCATACATCCCTGAAAATTTCAGTCATTTATCAAAACCCCTTTCATAGTCATATATCTAGCCTAAAATCAATTTATTATTGTGTTATTGAATATATATTCTACGGAGAGAGCCCTCTCCTATCCTTGTAGGGCTAGCTACAAGGCTGAGCGTGGTTTGGTTGTTACCCTGATTTGCCTTTTCAGCCTGAGGTTCAGATTGGGTGTTAACATCTCTGGCGACCATACTGGGCAACATTACAAAATTTTTGCATAGAAAGCTTATCACCCCAGTAATATTTTTCTTGTAAAAGTCTCGATGATGATATTTCAGAGTTTTCTAGGCTGATATAAATATTGTACAGTAGTAAGTTGACCACACTGGCTTCAAGAAGATATACGAGGGCTAATCCTGATCCAAATCCTCCCCCTGTGTTTGAAAATCCAAATCTTATCCCCAGAATAGTCAGAAGACAAGAGGGATCGCTAAGTCCTACACCTATTCTTAGGTCCCATACTTGGCCCAATGAGTGGTTTTCTGTAGAAGAGCTTTCTTTTGATGAGAGTTTTGAGCTCTCTTTGTTTAGAATTCTGAAACTGCAATTGAAGACACGATTTTAGATCCATATTTTCTTGTAGATATCGAAGTTCAGAGAGAAAATTCTTCCATTGATGACTGCATTTTGAATTCTCCTCACTCCATCACTGCAAACTATATTCCTGAGCCTTCAGAGTCATCAGGAGCAGCATTGCCTCCTCCTAATTCATCAGTATCCCCTTCAGTCAACTCCCGGTTATCATCTCCTCCAACAAAACCTCCCCCAAATCCTGCAAATCCTATTGTAAACCCACCCAGAGTCATGGCTGCCTGTTATGCACCCTTGGTGTTACCTCAGGTTCTCAATGATATGCCTACTGCCTATCAGAGTAAAATTACTATCTTTGATTCCACTCAGGGCATTAAAGCCCAGTAGCATGTTGACAAGATGAATGAATTTTTTGACTTGCATGAAGTAGAAGAAGAGAATGTAGCTACCAGGTTGTTTGTTCAAAGCTTCAGAGGTGAAGTTAGAAAGTGGTTTAGAGCTTTACCAGCAGACTCCATTCACACTTTACAAGAGTTACACACACAGTTCTTAGACCGGTGGGAAGTTAAAAGAAATCCACACCAAATTCTGTCTGAATATGAGAATATTAAAAGAAATGTGGGTGAAATAGTGCAAGACTATTGTTTTAGATTCAATGCGGTATACAATGCTATTCTGGCTAACCTCAAACTTCCCGTGGATTCAGCTATGCTAAATTTTCCGGATGGTTTTGATGCCGATATGGCATATCAACTGCTTGACAGAGATCCACCGTCACTTGAAGAGATGCAAAAGATAGCAGTAAGTGTTGAAGCTAATCTGTTGGCTAGAAGAGCTCAAGCCAAAGCTGAAAAGAAAGTCATGGTGAAAGAGGAAGCCTCCCCTTTGGACAGCAAAATGGACGCACTAATTTGTACAATGGAAAGGATGGTTGATCGATTAACGATTTTGAATAGACCGAAACCCCAAATAAAAAATCCGAATTTTAGAGGACAGTAGCAGCCACAATTCAGAATTAGACAGAGAGAACAGAGGGCGCAGGACCAAGCGACACCACAATAGCAGATTAAAACGCCATTACAGTAGAACTACGTGCAAGGGACTGACTTAGATGACGATGGTCCCCTGTTTGCAACCAATCATTTTTTCGCAGC
Source organism: Pinus albicaulis (assembly GCA_034641835.2). NCBI lineage: Eukaryota > Viridiplantae > Streptophyta > Pinopsida > Pinales > Pinaceae > Pinus > Pinus albicaulis. Next base: position 781,132,447 of record CM076582.1, read on the forward strand.
TGATGGTGAGCCCATTTTCCTCACAAAAGACAAAGAATACACAGTGGCGACTCTAGACATTCGAGGGGACGAAAAATTCATCCTGGCAAATGATCTAGTGTTAGAAGAAGAATCTGATGATTACCAGAGAGGGTATATGAACGCTCTATCATCCCAGCAAAGGAAGTATTCTCTGAGGAATAGAAAATTCACAATCAGTCCCATTCAAAAGAAAAAAGAACTCCAAATGAAGGACAAGGCACAAAAGAAAGAAAAAGAGCCTGTCAATCCTTCATCCAGCAAAGCACCCGCAGCAACTAACACAGCAAATGGAAAAAGCCAGCAAAGCATAGCGAAGGAGAAAACAAAGAAGAAAGACCCTCCCATTAAAGAGGTAGAAAAATCTCCTTCCTTTAATTTAGAAAATGAAATTTCCAAACTGAAAGTGTCTATGCCCCTAACTGAGTTGGTGAAGAATAGTGTGTATAAAAGTCAGGTGTCTAAAGTATTGCAAATTGACCCTCTTTCTGATATGGTTAATGTGGAATATGACTACCCTGAACTTATTTTTGGTCCAGCCACACAAGAATCTGAAGAAAATGAAGTTCCCCCCTTTTACCTAAGTCTTAGGTTGCATGCGTTTATCTTGCATAACACCATGTTGGACTCCGGGGCCTCGCATAATTTGATGCCCAAAGCTGTCATGGAGAAGTTAGGCCTTGACGTTACTAGAAAATACCATGATTTGTATTCTTTCGACTCAAGTAGGGTCCATTGTATCGGTCTCATCAAAGATTTAGTAGTGTCTTTAGATCAAATCCTAGCCAAAAATGTCTTGATGGATGTAGTTGTTGCTGATGTCCCACCACGGTTTGGAATGCTTCTGTCTAGGTCTTGGGGTGAAAAAATTAAGGGGACCATACAGCTTGATTTCTCCTATGCCACAATCCATATATTTGGTCAGTTGAGAAATTTATATCGGAAAAAGAAAATGAAATACATGATCACCAGCAAAGACAAGCTAGTAAATCATCCCATCAGTGTAGTTCACACAGATTTAGAGTCTTTTGTCTTATATTCGGATGGTGGTTTAAATGATGAGGATGTCCAGTTGGTACAAGTGGAGGAGATACCTGTGATTTCAAAAAATTTCAGAGAAGTCCTCAAATAGGGAAAGGAAAAAGTGGCAAGTATTTCTGAGTCTCCTGCCTGCCAGTAACAAAGAAACAGCAAACAACCAGAAATCAGCCAAGGTGAAAATAAGGAAGAAACTAAATTTCAGCATCTACAAGAAGAAGAAGAAGGCCTATGGGGTATGGATTTTGATGGAGCTGTTGGTAAGGATGGAGATGGCATTTGAATATGGATTAGGAGTCCTGTTTTTCAACCTAAGAAGGTCCCTAGTAATGTTAGAGCATGTGCTTATAAGTTGGCTTTTGACTACTCTAACAATGAAGCAGAATATGAAGCTCTGATTGTAGGCCTCAAAATCTTGAAGAAGTTGAAGGCAAAAATGATTTTTATGTATGGTGACTTGGAGTTAATAATCAAGCAGGTGAAAGGAGAATACCAAGAAAAACATCCAATACTGAGGGCATACATAAATGCAGTTCTGGACATTTTGAAGACATTCCCAAAGTACACTTTGACAGCAGTGCCCAGGATGCAAAATATTATTGCTGATTCTCTGGCCACTACTGCAAGTAACCTGAAGATTCCGATGAACTCCAGCAACAATTTTGAGATCCATGTAAAACATAGGCCTAATGTTCCGGACAATTTAAGGTATTGGAAAGTATTTTGGGATGATAATGAGATAAATGCATTTTTGTAGGGTAATGGAAAATTCAAGGACACTCCCATAGAAGGTGAGTATGTGATTGATGATCAAGAATTGGAAACAAACTAGACGGACATATTTCAGCTGAAAGATAATGTAATTCCTAGAGGTCTCATACCTCTAGAGGAGCTGTTTGATCAGGACGATGTTGCAAAGAAGCCAAGCTTGGTGCCCACAGAGAAAGGAGTTGAAGATGTGAATATTGGAATAGCTGATCAGCCCAATTTTGTCAAATTTTCAAAGACATTGCCCCCTAAAGTGAAGGAGAAGTATGTGAAGTTGCTTTCCGAATTTTCGGATGTATTTGCATGGGATTATATAGACTTGAAGGTGTATGATAAGAACATAATCCAGCATACTATTCCTATCAAGCTGGATCAGAAGCCTTTCAGCTAGAAGCTGAGAAGAATCAACCCGAAGCTGCTGCCATCAATTGAAAAGGAAGTAAACAGGTTGTACAAAGCAGGAATCATAGTTCCTATTATATTTTCTAATTGGATTTCGAATTTGGTCTTGGTGTGTAAGAAGACTGGAGAGATAAGGTTGTGTATAGATTTTCGGAACTTGAATAAGGCCTCCTTGAAGGATAATTATCCACTTCCAAAAATGGACCATATTCTGCAGAGAGTAGTTGAAGCATCTAGGATGTCACTACTTGATGGCTACTCAGGCTACAACCAAATCTTGGTGCATGAGAAGGACCAAGATAAAACTGCCTTCACAACACCCTGGGGAACCTTCCAGTATGCCAAAATGCCTTTTGGACTGAAGAATGCAGGAGCTACTTTCCAGCGTGCAATGGACATCGCTTTTACAAATGAAAAAGATGTTTTTTTGGTTGTTTATTTGGATGATTTGACAGTGTTTTCAGGATCAGATGATGAGCATTTGCACCATTTGAGAGTGGTTTTTTAGCGATGCAGAAAATTCAAAATTTATCTCAATCCCAAGAAGTGTCTCTTTGCCATGGATGAAGGCAAGCTGCTAGGGCACATCATCTCCAAAGATGGTATTCGCATCGATCCAGCTAGAGTGGAGGCAATTCAGCTCATAGACCTGCCACAAAACAAGAAGGAGATCCAAGAATTCAATGGTAAGATGAACTTCTTACGTCGATTTATACCCAATCTGGCTGAACATTTGAGGGAAATGACTAATATGTTGAAGAAAGACAGCACTGTTAAATGGAGTGAGGAGGCCATCAAATCATTCAATATGGTAAAGTTTGCTTTGTACAATGCCCCAGTTTTTATCAGTCTCGACTACACTCAAGACTTTATCATATTTTCATTCGCATTAGAGCATACTTTAGCTGCTGTTTTAATGCAAAAGAGAGACGAGATCGAAAAGCCAATTCAATTTTTCAGTAGAACTATTAGAGATGCTACTTTGAGGTATAACATTATTGAAAAACAGGCATTGGCTCTAATCAAGGAATTGAAGGATTTCAGGGTCTATATTCTGCATTCACATACTATAGCTTATGTCCCTAAAGTAGCAGTGAAGGATGTGTTGATGCAAACTGATCCAAAAGGTCAGAGAGGCAAGTGGATAGCAGCTATGTTGGAGTACGATCTGGAGATCAAGCCCACGAAGTTGATCAAACGCCAAGGCTTGGCGAAATTGATGGCCCAATCAAATCTACATGCTTTATATATAAACCTCATAACAACAGTGGCAGAAGATGAAGATGAAGGTTTGCTGGTTCCAATTGTAGATATTTTTCTACAATCCCCGTGGTATTCAGATATCGTCTAGGTCCTTCAGCATTTTTCACCTCCTACGAGCATGTCCAAGAGTAAAGGTAGATCTATGAAGCTAAAATCCTCAAAATACTGCATTTTAGACAGCGCTCTGTATTGGAAAGATCCGGGAGGCGTTCTGCTCAATTTTTTGGTTGAAGAAGAAGCGCAGAAATTAATGCATGAGTTTCATAAAGGCGACTGTTGCGATCACTTGTTTTGGAAGACTACAGCTAACAAAATATTGAGGGTAGGATATTATTGGCCCACATTATTCTCTGATTTATATAAGACCATGATGAAATGTCATGAATGCCAAATCTTCCAAGGAAAGAAGAAATTGCTTCCACTCCCTTTGAAACCATTTTCAGTGAACGCACCCTTTCAGCAGTGGGGGCTCGATTTCATTGGAGAAATTCATCCCACATCCTCAGCACATCACCGATGGATATTGACAGGGACATATTACTTTATGAAATGGATCGAGGCCATCCCAGCTAGGCAAGCAACAGACACGGTAATCATTCAATTCCTAGAATCGAATATTTTATCTCGTTTTGGCTGCCCATGCAAAATCGTAACAGACAATGCAGTCGCGTTCAGATCCAAGAAAATGATTGATTTTTGTGACAAATACAACATCACGCTGGGCCATTCGAAAACGTATTATCCACAAGGAAACGCCCTGGCTGAGTCCTCTAACAAATCACTGGTGAATATAATTAAGAAAATGTTGGAGGCAAACAAAATAAACTAGCACCGAAAGCTCATCAATGCACTGTGGGCAGACAGAGTTAGCATTAAAAGATCAATAGGTATGTCACCATTTGAGCTGGTTTATGGTACTGATGTTGTATTTCCTACATCTCTTACAGTCCCAGTTATGATATTATTGCAAGAATTTGGCAGTGAGGACAATGACAATCAGCGAAGGATCAATCAAATGATCCACCTTCAGCAAACAAGAGAGGAAGTATCACAGAACGCTATTCAGTTGCAGGAGAAGATTAAAAAGATCTATGACAGAAAGACAAAAGTAGAAAAGTTTCAGCTGGATGATATAGTGTAGAAATGGGATGCCAGAAATGAAGGCAAAGGGAAGCATGGTAAGTTCGACAATATGTGGAAAGGACCATATAGGATTTCAGCATACAGAGGACGGAATGCCTTCTTTCTTTTAGAAATGGATGGCCAAGATTTCCCTGGAGGAGCAGTAAATGGTAGGCTTTTGAAGCACTACCATTGTTGAAGAAAAAGGATTAGAATATATGTCATCATCATTGTATATACTATGTTATGTTTATCAAAGTTCAGAGTACACAGTAAATGAAGTTTGGGGCCCGAGGTGAAGGCTATAAAACTTGAATGTTATGTGTATAGTTTGGTTTTATTTCAGTCCTTCAGTCTTGAGTCAGTGTCAGTCTGCATTGTGTTATTTTTTCAGTATTTTTGACTCCATGCCCAATGAATAAGGCTACTTGGTCTACGGTGTTCTTGGCACCTCCAAGGAGCTACCATCCCCATTGGAGCCAATGTTAGTGTCAGTCTAGTCATACTGCCATCAGTGATCAAAATTGCTCTTTTGCATTTGCATATTAGGTGTCTCATACCGAATAAATTTCACCATTCCGCTAGGTCATGGATTCGTTGATGGTAGTAATTTTTATCAGTTTTCCCTCATGAGGTACTTGCTGATTCTCCTCCCTATAGTCTTCAGTCATTAGTCACTTTCATTCTCAAAATCATATCAGTAGGTCATAGGATGGGTCTCATTAGTATCTAAGGTCTCACCACGGTAAAATTAAATGAGTCAAATGGAAATAAAGATCAGCAAGGTCATGAGGAAGTCAATAAATACAAAGCATGGAAAATAGGAAAATCAGAGATATCATTTGTTCAGTTTGATTCAAGCTTCACCTCGAAACCATGTTTTGAGGTGAAAGCATGATGCTTTGCCTTTCAGTCAAAATTTAGAAGCTGTTATCTCCACAAAGTGAGGTCCCTACCTTCAGAGAAGTTTTCCACAGCATGTTCAGCGCCAGATCATCTTCAAAGTAGATCCATCAGAAAGAGCCCGGAAAGAGCTTTCCAACGGTATACTACACTCTCAAAACTGACTTCTGGATTGAATTTTATGCTTAAGTGAAGTAAAAGCCCTCTATTCCCTAAGCTCCCCCCTATTTCCCATTTTCCCTTTTAAATATTTATTTTCCTTTTAGGAAGATTCTTTGCTCATTTCCCTTTAGCCTTTTTCCCCTTTGATCTAAAAAATCATTATCAAAAATCTTAAAATACATATGCGATCCTAAGCATGTCATCTTCCCCTTTCTATCTCACAAGACTTTCTTAAACAGGTCTCTCGGGCTCTCAACCCAAACCATAAACATACCATATAGTCAAAAATTTATAATATAAAGTTTAAAGTTTTATTTATAAATCGCAATCGCAAAACTGTTTCGATCGCAACATCTATATGAAGAGCTCCGATCAGTTCATCTCAAACAGTTGCGATGCGATTGATCGCACAGAACTAGTCACTTGCCATCTTGAGTCCCCGGTCATCAGATCGGCTCACGTCGTGCCCCAGTGTCCTCTGGTTGATCTCTTGTCCAATCCAACGAGTCTCAATTATTGAACTCCATGTGCATCACATCTCATCCCGATTGCGATTGTCCCTACTCCCGGTCTCTGATTACGATTGACCCCGGGCCCACCATACTATACATCCACCCGTTCATATAATAAAGGCCTTTTCCCTTTGTAATCCGAAATTTTTTATTATATTTATTCATACAAAGGCTCTTCCCATCCAATCGCATCAGAAATTTGTATCATATATAATATCGCTCCGCCTGCTCCCCGATCCCGATCCCGATTGCGATTTCATTTCTCCACTGTATATTATATATCCCGCTGCCCGTCCATTCCGATTGCGATTGTAATATGAGTCCCGCCTCCATTTCCCTTCCCTTTTCCCATTTAAACGCATTTTTCCCTTCACGAAAAGCAGGTAATTTTATTCTGTCTTCTTTCAATGGAAGATTAATAAAAAGTCAGTTTTCTTCAAAGGGGCCAAAGGAAAGCGAAACTTTAGAGGCCAAGAAACAAAATTGTAACGGTCCATCTTCAGCTGTGATTTCTCCTCTTCCCATCGATTTTTATTTCTGCATAATCTATCTATTTATTGTGAATTCTAATTATTTGCGAGGGCTGAAAGTCTGAGGTTTGAAAACTCAGAAGAGGGGAATAGTGTGACAGTGAGCTCTGTGCTCCTTTGTACAGTTTGGCAGGGAATTAATAAAGTGATGAAGCTCTGATTTGTGGGATTCATGTGGTTTCAGTTTTAGCATATGTCTCTCTTTTGTGTTCATATGTACATTGTTATGTTTCATCATTCATTCATAAACATTTCCAGTTGAATGTTTCTAAGTTAGAAAGGTCGAATCCATTTTATATGCTCTGCCTTGGGGAATCATTCATACTCTGTGTATTTTCTTCTGTTTGAAAATGATTCATTTATTATTCCCTTTTCAGCTTCTCAATAGTCTTTCCACTCCATATTATTTCAATTTGATTGCTAAACCTCCTGCCTACCTTGCCCCATGAAATATTCTGTGTTCTAGATTTAATTCCTCAGCTCATGCTGTCGTTTTGTCCCATACATCCCTAAAAATTTCAGTCATTTATCAAAACCCCTTTCACAGTCATATATCTAGCCTAAAATCAGTTTATTATTGTGTTATTGAATATCTATTCTATGGAGAGAGCCCTCTCCTGTCCTTGTAGGGCTAGCTACAAGGCCGAGCGTGGTTTAGTTGTTACCCTGATTTGCCTTTTCAGCCTGAGGTTCAAATTGGGTGTTAACAGAGTAAAATTGATGCTAAGATATTAATTTCAATTCAAGACTTAACACTCCCAAGATCCAAGGAAGAGGTTCAATATTTCCTTGGTAAGATCAATTTCTCAAGAAGGTTCATTCCAAATTTCTGCTGAAGTGGTGAGTCATGTTACTTTCATGTTGAAGAAGGACAAAGAAGTCAAATGGACCATTGAATCTAGCAATTCATTTGAGTTGATCAAAAAATCTATCATTGAATAACCTCAATTGGTAAGCACTGAATACTCAAATCCTTTCTTGATCTTCTCATTTTCCTCCCAAGATACTATTGATATTGTTTTGTTACAAAAAGATTCAGAAAATAGGGAAGCTCCCATAGCAATTTTCAGAAGGGCTCTTAGAGATGCAGAATTGAAGTATGAAATTTTGGAAAAGCATGCCTATGATAAACTCTTAAGGCTCTTATATTTTATATTATGCATGCTCAAGTTATTGCCTATGTACCTTCATCTATTGTTAGAGATATATTATAGTTTATATTCTGCATGCTCAGGTTATTTCCTATGTACCTTCATCTACTGTTAGAGAGATATTAGTTTTCCCTAATATTGATGGAAAAATAATGTAGTGGGTGACTAAAGTTCTTGAGTTTGCTTTAGAGATAAAACCTACTAAACTAATCAAAGGTCAAGGATTAGCCAAACTACTAGCTGAAAAAAATTGTAAATTTTTGGGCTTGAATTTCATGGATGAAAACTTTGAAGGGCATATTTATAAACCTCTATACAACATGGCAGTGGATGTAAATATTTCTAAATGCAGCTGGTACAAGGACATCATCTATTTTCTGCAACATTTTAAACCTCCTCCAAATTATGATACAAGAAGAGTAAGATCTTTGAAGCTAAAAACTGTTAAATTCTACATTAAAGATAATTTTTTAGATTGGAAAGATCTTACAAGAGTTTTGTTGAGATGTATTGATCCAAATGAGTCCAATAAATTTATCTTTGATATGCATAGTAGTGTGCGTGGAGGACATCACTATTGGAGAACTACTGCATACAAAATATTGAGAGCTGGCTATTTTGGCCCAAATTATTTTCTGATGTATGTGTTGAGGTGAGAGCATGTGAAAAATGTCAAAAGTTCACCGGTAAGAAAAATTTGAAGTCCTTTCCTCTCAAGCCCATAGTTGTTTTGGCACCTTTTCAACAATGGGGCTTAGATTTCATTGGATAAATTAATCCACCTTCAAGTGGACAACATTGTTGGATTCTTGTTGCAACTAATTACTTTACCAAATGGATTGATGCGATACCTACCAGGAATACTACTCATAAAGTTATCATTAATTTTCTGGAGGGAATCATAACCATATTTGGATTTCCATCAAGATTAGTAGCAGATAATGTAGCTTCTTTTAAAGCTACTCCATTAGTAAATTTCAGTGAATATTATGGCATTCAACTCAATCACTCTATAGCTTACTATCCTTAAGGAAATGTTTTAGTTGAATCATTAAACAAAAGTTTGGTAAGAATCATCATTAAATTTTTGGAGCAAAACAAGAAAGCTTGGGATTCAAAACTGAATTTTTCTCTATGAGCAGACAGGGTGACAATAAAAAAGTCTATTAATACATCAACTTTTCAAATGGTTTATGGAACTGATGTTGTTTTTCCAGTCCAATTAGCCATTCCTGTAGATAAATTTCTACAAGATCATGAAGTTGAGACAAATGATATGACCAGGATAATTGATCAAATAATAGAAGTGCAGAAAAATCGAGAACATCAATATGATTTCGTAAGAAAATATCAGCAAGTTGTAAAGCAAGTTTTTGATAGAGGAACTAAAAAAGGAGATTTTCAGATTGGAAATATAGTGCTGAAATGGAATGCACAACATCAAGATCCAGGTAAGCATTCCAAATTTGATGCTTTATGGCTTGGTCCTTTCAAAATCTCAAATATTCTGCAGAACAACACTTTTTAGTTGCAACATCTTGGTGGAACAGAACTGTTTAGCGGCCCATTTAATGGGTGCTTTCTCAAAATATTATTTTACTGAGGTTGTTGGTAGCCTGAGTTCACTTAAAATACTGGTTTATTTCACAATAATAATCCATAGCCCAACGACAAAGCACTGAAACTACAAAATATTCCTAGAGCCTCGCAGTGAGAGCTCTATCCCCTGTGGAGCCAATGTTAGCATAGTTCTTTATTGAGGCATAAGTCCATTTCATATTTTTGTTTTTAGGATTAAACTTCGGAAATTTCAAAATTTTAATTATTTTTTTTGGTCACTACTGGAAATTCCGAAAGCACCAGTTTTAGTCTTTTTAGACAGTCTATTATATTCCTATTTCTGTAGTTTTTTTTTTATTCCAATGTTGCTAGAATTTCTAGAAGCATACTCTGTTTTTAAAAAATAAACAAAAAAATGCATCTGATTTTACCAAGCCATGTGTTGTAGTGTAAATATGCCTCAAACCTCTTTTAAATATTTTCATATCTATTGATAGGTGTCATATGTAGTCAGTATAGTTCAATTCAAGTCGTAATATACATTATGCCTATGTGTCAACTAGAGTAATGCACTTAACCATTAATCTGGTCTACCTTTCAACTCTAAGTTAGTTAGACATATGTCAAAGTACGTGTTTTTTAGAATGGAGGAGATCATGGTCATCACTCTTAACACCATAACCGTTTGGTTAGTTGCACAACAGTGTTGCCAGAATTTTCGGCCAATTATCAGCAAGACAGCGGAGGTGACTATTAGACACAGATCCGCTTGTATCAAGCCATATCGAGTTCTCCATATGAAAATACGCAACCAATGGAAGGTAATGACAGATTATCACATGGCACACGTCATGGTGAGGTATATTTTCAATTATGAAGGTTGATTTGCATGGGGTGATGAACCGTAGTTTGATTTTAAAACCACTGAAAAAGTAGGAGCACTATCATTTGATGTTTTAGCTGTTGGAGATCGAATTTTTTAGAGTCATAGTTTGAGGAGGTGTTTGGATTTCAGATAGGATTCCAAAGGTGAATAAAAGCAACACTTGTAAGGTAAAAATCCTCCAACTCTGCCACCTATCATTTGCAAGAGACAGGGTCATTTCTTTTCTGAAGATGACCAAAACAGGTGAAAAAATAAATCGAATTGAGCCACAAGGTTCAAACGTAGTGGATGAAAATTCAAGGGTAAGAAGCTTGTTTATTGAGTTAGGGTGGTATTCTCTATGCACTAGGTTAGGGAGCTCTCAGTCAAGAGTAGCTAAAGAGTTTGCTAACATTTTTAATGGACAAGAAGCCATAGTTTATGTCCTTACCTTCTAGATTTCTGAAGACTCGATTGCTGAAGCCTTTAACCTTCCACAGGAAGGAGAAAGGTGGTTTAAAGGGTAGGTTATCACATGAGGATATCTCAATAGCTTCCTCAAAGATGAACATAGATATCCAAATTGGGAAAAGGGAATTCTAGGAAGCTATTTTAATAATGACTAGGAAGAAGCTGTTAAGCTTATTAATATATACCTCACTTGTGAAAGGAGGTATACAGCTGTGTTCCTTTATCACATAAGGTTTCTTTTCATGTTGCAGGTATGAAGACATTAAATATTCCATATTTCTTGTTGAAAAACCTGACAAAGATGCCAACAAGGATTCAAACTCACACTGTTCGTTAAGAGTATAGCTTGTATCATCAAGCTTTAATCAAATTTCTAGTTGAAGAGGAGTTGGGGAAGAGAAATCAAACTTGTGACCACTTTTTGTTTTACAAGGCAGGATGACCTGCACCTACACCTCCAATTTGACAATCACACCCTCAGCCTACAAAAAGAAGAACAAAGATAAATGCCAGAAAAGAAAATATCTATAAGAAGGCCAAGGGTAAGAAAGAAAAAGTCTATGCAGTTAAAATTGAGAGAAATATGGAAAAGGGAGAGAGCTCCTCTGCAAGTAAACCAAAATCTATGAAAATAGTGCCCCCTGTTCCTCTTTTTCATAATGTCTACACTAGAGCCTGAAGAGGAAGGTCTGAAACTATAGATAAATCAAAATCTCAGGTGTTACAGGAAATTCTGAAAGCACATATTCAACAAAATATGCAGAAATATTATCAACCTACACAATGAGATGAAGAACTCAAGGATGTTGGATATGACATTCGTAGTAAGAAGAATAAAGAAGAAGACAAACCTATTTTTGGTACCAGAAAGAGGCATAACAGAGACAAAAAAAAGTTTAGGCTTAAGTCCAAGGCTCTACATAATCCAAGCCTAATGATCGAGGTCATTGATATTGAAGGTAAATATGAAAGTTGAAAGACAATGAAATCCATGGAGAAAAACAAGAACAAAACCCCTTTAGAGTAGGAATCAGAGCCCTCAAAGAGAAGAAAAACACAAAAGGGTTCTAAGGAGGAGAAATACACTATCAAAGAAGGAGCCACAAGAGAAACCAGATCTAGATTATCAATAATATAAAAATAGACTTGGATAAGATTGTCGAAGCTACAACACACATAGAGGGAAGGTAAAAAGGTTTTTTGATACAAGTACCTTTTTACCTATCAGTTACAATTTTGAACATCAGATTAAGTGTTAAGGAATATAAGTTTGCACAGGTTTTTCATAATTTTCTGTGTGTTTTTGAAAAATAAATAGGGCGCTACCAAAAATTCCGGTAGCATTCTAGGTTTTGCGTAGCTATAGGTTTTTACCGGAATTTCAAGTAGCACATGTTTTAACTGAATTTTGACACCAGTCAGCAAATTTTCCTGACCCATTTAAGGATGGATAAGAACCCATAACCAAATGGATAATACAAGTGATGGTAAAATGTGGTTATGAGGTTGTTGTAGGTCTTATTAAATGGAGCTACATGGTTATTAAAGACCCAAGACACAAGGAGATAAATCCACAGAAAAAGTGGTGGCATGACAACACACTCAGCATTTCAGCCCATATTTCTTCTCTTCTTTCTCCTCCATATGTATTTTCTTTTAGATTTAGATAGGATAAGGTTGTAATGTCTTTTGACGCCTATGTAATGTTAGAATTAATTTTTCCTTCTTTTTATAAGAGATGGAGTTGGTGCCTCTCTTGATATATATACCACTTGTAAATACCATTTCCAGGTTAGATGTTGGTCTATGTGAAGACTGAATATAATAAAAAGCCTTTTTTACTTCAAGCTGGAGGATTTTGTGACTCAAGGAACATCTAATGTGTGGTGTGTCTCTTTTCTTTGTTAATTTCTTCTAAAATATGAATTGCAACAACTAGTAAGGTGTGAGTGATAAATCGTTAAAGGATTTAACAGTAAATTATCTACTTTTAGTTTTCTGCAAATTATATGTGTTATAGAACATGTCTGTTAATATTTCATAAAGGATTTGTGGAATAATTTATACATGTAATCTATTTTCTTAATTTCGTTTACTTTGATTTGCATAAACAGAGTTTTTGTAAAGAGCCATCGTCATAGATGTGTGACTGATTTAGGATATGAATATTTCCTGGAATAGGTACCAGCTATCCATATTCTCCATTTGTACACTCTTCTCCCTATAATACCAATTTAACCACACAATTTATACTTTCCACACCTTTCCAAATGCATGAAAGTTTCAAAGAATATAAAAGTTCATTTCAAAATATTTGAGAAGCCATCCCACCACTCAAACAAGCCTTTAAAATTTTAAATGAACTATGATGTGTAAGGCTTATTCCTTATGCAGTCAAGGAGTGACTCCTTGCGCTAACAGGTACTTTATCACCCTCCCTATACATTATTTGATTTTTTTTTCAACTTAGTATGTTTTTTGTTCAGTGTTATTAAACCAACTCAAAAAATAGAAGAAAAGAGATATAAACGACTTATAAATCAACCTTTTCGAGGGGGAAACCTACTTTACATTACATAAATGAACAATTCTTGGATGATACAAATAACAAAACCTCCTTTATTTTTATAGGAGTCCATGGGGTCACAATATAATCCTAGCCAACCTAATAATAATAATGTAAGGGCACAACAATAACAATAGTGGGCTTTTATGGGGCACAATAATAACAATATGGGGACTAGAGGGGTACACCAATAACAATAAGGGGGCTACACTAACAACAATAAGGGACTACACTAGTAATATAGGGACCTAACATTCCCCTCCCCTTAAAAAAAGTGTTTTCCTCAACGCTTGAGTAGTTTTGGATTCTTTTGTATAAAATTCCCATCCTCCCATGTGGAATCTTCAGTGGGTAAGTTCTTCCACTTGATGAGATACTCTGAAATTGATCGATTTCGTAGCTGTCTAGTTCTTGTTTCTGTGACTGCTTCAGGTTCAAATATTATTTTTCCTTCCTCATCAAATTCTGCCAATATTGTTTGAACTAGAATTTTTTCACCTATAACCTTCTTTAAGCATGAAACATGGAAAAATGGGTGCACTCGAGAAGAAGCAGGAAGCTCAAATTTGTATGAAATAGTACCAATATTTTGCAACACCTTGTAAGGACCATAGTATTTTGGCGAAAATTTGTTATCCTTCTTAGCTTTCTTGAGGGACATTTGTTTGTATGGTTGTAGCCATTAAAATACCAAGTCTCCTACATCAAAACTTCTCTCACTGTGATATTGATCTGCCTATTGTTTGATTTGATTTTTTGCCAAATTTAGGTTATCATTTAAGAGTTGGAGAATTTTTTTTATGCTCGATGTGATATTCCACTGCTTTAACCTTAGAATTTTCTCTTAAATATGACGTGATTGACAGTTAATGATATCCATAAAGTGCCATAAATGGGTTCATTTTTGCTGCAGTATGGAAGGAAGTGTTATACCACCATTCCACCAGAGGTAACCACTTGGCCCATTGTGTTTGTTTATCAGATACAAAACATCAAAGATATCCTTCCAAAAAAAATTTCACTATCTCAGGTTGTCCATTATATTGAGGATGATAAGATGAGCTATGAGCTAGTTGAGTACGCAAACAAGAAAATAATTTTGTCCAAAAATTTCCAGTGAAAATAGTATCTCTGTTGCTTACAATAATCTTTAGGTTTCCATGTAGGTTTTGAATTCTTTCCATAAATGCAATAGCAACTGTACTTGCTTTAAATGGATGAGATAATGCACAAAAGTGTGCATACTTGGTAAGTCTATCAACTATGACCATGATGACACTCTTTCCTTTGGACTTAGGTAAACCTGCAATAAAATCCATTGAAACCTCCTCCCAACATTAGCTTCGAATGGATAAATTTTGTAGCAGACTCAGGGTCTTAATTGTCTCAACTTTATTTTGTTTGAAGATCAAAATTTCCACCAAAAAAAATGAATATCAGATTTAAGTCCATCCTAAAAAAATTCTTTCTTCACCCTGTGGTCAGTTTTTAAAAATCTCGAGTGTCCTCCTAAGGGAGAGGTGTGCAATTCCAAAAGAATATTTTGTTCTAGTTGGGAATTCTTACAAATATATAAGTAGTATTTGTATCATAAGCAATAATTTTTCCAAATAAATGTATTAGATGTACTAGGATCTTGCTGATACTTTTGAATGAGTGTCCACACTTCTTCGACATTCTTTGATTCCTTCCTTGCTTCAGTTATCCAATCTGGTTGGATAATATAAATGACACAAAGAAATGCTTCCACCTCCTCATCCTTTCTTGAGAGTGCATATGCAACAACATTTAGCTTCCCTTTTTGTAGAAGATTTCAAAGTCATAACCCAACATCTTTTTGACCCATTTTTGTTGCTCTTCTAAAGATATTATTTCTTCCAAAAATTATTTAACACTATCATGATCAATTTTTACCTTGAAGTGTCTTCCCATTAGGTGAGGTTGCCATTTCTTTAGTACATGTAGTATTTCCAACATTTCCTTCTAATAAATAGCTTTATGTAAATACTTTCCTTTGATTGGACGACTTTAAAAAGAAATGGGTCTTCCTTCTTGCATTAAAACAACACCAATTTTATTTCCTGAGGCATCACATTCCACAATAAAGGTTCTTGTGAAGTTTGGCATATCAAAGACCAATGCTTGGCACATTGACTCTTTATGATTTTCAAAGGGCTTAGTTGCTTTAGGAGTCCATCAAAATGCATCTTTCTTCAATAAAGTTGTTAGAGGTGTTTCTATTCTCCCATAATTATTAACAAATTTGTGATAGTACCCTGTTAACACGAGAAATCCTCACAGTTGTTTTATGGTTGTGGGGACTTTCCATTCCTTAATGGATTTAATTTTGTTAGGGTATACCTTAACACCCTCCTGAGATACAATATGACCCAGATATTCCACCTCTTGCACTCCAAAGAAAAATCTAGAGGTTTTTTGCATATAATTGTTTCTCCTCCAATAGTTTAATCACCCTATCAACATGTTGAACATGATCCTTCCAAGACCCACTATAGATTAGTATATCATCAAAAAATACTAACACAAATGTTATAAGGAAGGGTTTGAAAATGGAATTCATCAACCCTTGAAATGTAGAAGGTGCATTGGTAAGGCCAAAAGGCATGAAAAAAAATTCTTAATGACCCTCATGAGTTCGAAATGTTGTTTCCGGAATATCTTCAGTCGTCATTCTAATTTGATGATATTCTTAAATGAAGCTCAAACATGGTAAAATAAATTGCTCCATTTAATTCATTAATCAGAGGAATGGGAAATTTATCTTTAATAGTTAGATTATTGAGCTCCGTATAATCTCGACACATGTGCCATGATCCATCCTTCTTGTGCACCAATACTACTGGAGCAGAGAAAGAACTTTTACTAGGTTGAATCATACCAGCCTAGAAATTTTACTAGGTTGAATCATACTAGCCTCTAACATTTCTGCAATCATACATTTAATTTTTCCCTTTTGGACATAAGGATATCTGTAATGCCTGATGTTTGGTGGAACACTTCCTGGAATAAAATGAATAGCATGATCATGATCACAAATAGGTGGGAGTCCTTTGGGAGTTTCAAACACCTTGGAATTATTGTCCAAGACTTTTTGGAGATCTGGAGAAATAGTTGATTTTGATTTCAGACCTTGGTTCACTACATTTTCATAGATATGATCTATGGAAGTTAGGGTTTTTGTAGGCTCCGGAATTTCATCTCAAATAGGTGACCGCAATAAAATTATCATAACTTTCATTTCATGCATCATATTTGAATTTTGTAGAAAGAGACTTAAATTGCACAAACGTTAGTTTCTTGTGTATGAATTTTAGAGCTAAAGGTAAAAACAATGACACATGGAACTCCATACAAATTCACTCTACCGAACCTATCCATAATTAGTACAATGTGGGAGATAAGGCATTATAACTTTATCTTGAAGAATCCAAATTAGGTCTAACCTACGACATTGGAAAGAATAATCAGTGGGATACTAAAATACTGAATTTAATATCTTTAATATGTGAAATCATTGAGATACATCACATTCAATATCGACCTCCTCAAAAGCAAGAAAAAGGTGTGTATTTGTTTTTTAAAATTGCATTAATTTTGTTTGAAAAAACTGTTTGAAGTGATTCCAAGGGCATATTTAAGCATAGTTATAAGTATTGGATTCTAAAATTCCTCCAAAAAATAATTCCACACCCATTAATTCCTTAGAAAACTCTACTATGACACATGAAAAAGAAGAATTTTAGCATGATATATCAAAGTTACGTGATCAAGTCCAAGAAATTTCACTCTCACAAAGAGCAACCAAAGATGAACTAAAATGTGACATGGATGGTTTAAAAGTAGGCTTGGAAGTTAATATGGATGGTTTGAAGAATGGGATGGAAGCTAATATCGATGGTGTAGAAGAAAAACTTGAAGGTTTGGAGGAAGGTTTGACAAATTTGATACAAGAAAAGCTTCCTAATGGTGAAAAGGTAGTAGAGGATACTCAATATGAGGAAGTTTTATGGAAAGGATCTAGTAACATGGAAACTACAAATGGAGAAACATTTTGATATCCATAATGTCCAAAACACACAAAAGGTACGCATTACAACTTTATATTTAGGGCCCAATCAGTATGTATGGTATTTATGGCTTTGTTGTCGTAAACCACTTGTCACTTGGTCAATTTTTATGGAGGAAATGACAGCACATTATGAGGATACAAAGAGCAAGGCCTTCTTTAGCCAATTGATAAATCTCAAACAAAAGGGTTCAATGGTAGAGAACATTGATGACTTCCAAAAACTGAATATCATGGTAATAGATATTCCAGAGGAGCATAGAATTTATATCTTCATAGGTACTTTAAAGGATAACATCCAACATGAGTTCGCCTTTGGGAACCTGATTCATTGGAGAGGGCATTCAGGGTGGCAATAAAAGTAGAAAGAAAAATTATGACAACAAGGAAGTCTACCAATCACAACTATAAAGATGGGAATGTTGCTCCTCCTAGTCCTCCACAACCTACAATGTTGACACCACAATAATTGGAGGAAAAAAGAGAAAAATGGTTTTTTTACAGTTGTGATAGAAAATTAACTAAAGGTAATAAGTGCACCGGGAATAAATTATTTTACATATATTGTGAAGAGGAGAAAGAAAATGAACAAGAAACATCAAAAGAGGAGGATATACATCAAGAACCAACCCCAGAGAAGGAAGAAATGAATACAACCATATCTTGTAATGAATTGGCAGGAATTACCACTCCTCAAACTCTCAAGATAGAAAGATATATCAAGAAAAAAGGTAATAGTGATGATTTATTCTGGTAGTACACATAATTTTATTAATTTTAAGATACCCAAGGAATTGAATTTCTTCCTATATCTAGAAATAGAATGTCAAGTGATGGTTGCAAATGGAGGCACTATAAATTTCTCTAGAAAGTTCCATAATATCAATATAACCATGGGGGAATATGTATTTAATAGTCCAATTATTTCTATTCCAATGGGTGGGGTTGAAGTTGTACTAGGGGGCTATGACTTTTAATTTTCAAGAAAATTTCTTTAATTGTTTTTGGGAAGGAAAGTAATTTTAATTACGAGGTATCACAAGGAAATGAGGAAAGATAATCAGTTCTAATGCCACGACAAATATTCTAAAGAAAGAACAACGAGGATAAATTGCACAATTATGCTCACTATAGGTTCAAACATCAAAATCCGCTATTTCTCTAGATCTCCAAAAATCCTTGGACAATCATTCTAAGGTGTTTGAGACTCCAAAGGCCTCCCAACTATTTGTGATCATGATCATGTTATTCATTTGATTCCAGAAATTTTTCCTCCAAACATCATGCCTTACAGATATCCCTATGACCAAAAGAGGAAAATTGAACGTATGATTGCAGAAATGCTAGAGGCTCGTATAATTCAACCTAGTCAAATTTATTTCTATACTCCAGTAGTATTGGTGCATAAGAAGGATGGATCATGGCACATGTGTCCAAATTATAGGGATTTGAAAAAACTCACTATTAAAGATAAATTTCACATTCCTATAATTGATGAATTATTGGATGAATTACATGCAGCAATTTACTTCACCAAGTTGGATCTCCATTCAGGTTATCATCAAATTAGAATGAAGATTGAAGACATTCCAAAAACAAAATTTAGAACTCATAAGGGTCATTATGAATTTTTGGTCATGCCTTTTGGCCTTACCAATGAACCTTCTACATTTCAAGGGTTGATGAATTCCATTTTCAAACCCTTCCTTAGAAAATTTGTGTTAGTATTTTTTGATGATATAATAATCTACAAAAATTCTTGGAAGGATCATGTTCAACATGTTGATAGGTGCTCAAACTATTGGAGGAGAACAATTATATGCAAAAACCTCCAATTGTTTCTTTGGAGTACAGGAGGTGTAATATATGGGTAATATTGTATCTCATGAGGGTGTTAAGATAGACCCTAAAAAAAAAAATTAAGGAATTGAAAATCCCCACAACCATAAAGCATATGTGAGGATTTCTTGGGTTTACAGGGTATTATCAAGAATAGCAGCACCTCTAATAAAATTATTAAAGAAAGTTGCATTTTCTTGGAATCCAGAAGCAACTAAGGCCTTTGAACATCTTAAAGAGGAAATGTGCGAAGCACCGATATTAACTACACCATATTTCACAAAAACCTTTATTGTGGAATGTGATGCCTTGGGAAATAGAATTGGTGCTATTTTAGTGCAAGGAGGAAGATCCATTACTTTTGAAAGTCGTCCAATCAAAGGAAAGTATTTAGAAAAATATATTTTTGAGAAAGAAATGTTGGAAATACTACACGCACAAAAGAAATGGTGACCTTACCTAATGGGAAGACACTTCAAGGTAAAAATATATCATGATAGTCTTAAATAATTTTTGGAACAAAGACTTTCATCAGAAGATAAACACAAATGGGTCACAAAGATGTTGGGTTACGACTTTGAAATAATCTTAAAAAAAGGGAAGCTAAATGTTGTTGCATATGCACTCTCAAGAAAGGATGAGGATGTGGAAGAATTTCTTTGTGACATTTCTATTATCCCACCAGATTGGATAACCGAAGCAAGGGAGGAGTGGAAGGATGAAGAAGTGTAGACACTCATTCAAAAGTTGTAGCAAGATCTCAGGACATTGGATACATTTAGCTGGAAAAATGATTCATTATGGTACACATATCGCTTATATCTTTGTAATAATTTCCAAGTTTGATTTCTCTTTCCTAATTATTCCTCAACTAGAAATTTGATTAAATCTTGATGATACAAGCTATACTCTAGACAATAGTGTGATTTTGAGCCCTTGCTGACATCTTTGTCAAAATCTTCAGCAAGAAATATGGAATATTTAATGTCTTCATACCTACAACATGAAAAAGAAACCTCATGTGATAAACAAACACAATTGTATACCTCCTTTCACAAGTGAGGTATATCTTGATAACCTTAACAACATCTACCCAATCATTCTTAAGATAGTTGCTTGGAATTCCCTTTGCCCAATTTGGATCTATGTGTGCATCTTTGAGGAAACTATTGAGGTATCCTCTTGTGATAACTTGCCCTTTAAATTACCTCTCTCCTTCCTATGGAAGGTTAAAGGCTTCAACAATGGATTCTTTAGAAACCTGCAAGGTAAGGCCATAAAATATGGCTTCTTGTCCATTAAAAGAGTTAGAAAAATATTGAGCTACTCCTGAGTGAGAGCTCCCTAACCTGGTGCATAGATAATACCACCTTGAATGGATAAACAAGCTTCTTACCCTCGAATTTTCATCCACTAGGTCTGCACCCTGTGGCTCAATTCAATTTATTTTTTCACCTATTTTATCCATATTCAGAAAATAAATGACTATTTCTCTTGTAGCTGATAGGTGGAAGAGTTGGAAGAGATTCACCTTACAAGTGTTGCTTGTATTCACCTTTGAAATCCTCTCTGAAATCCAGACTCCTCCTCAAACTATGACTTTAAGCAATTTGATCTCCAACAAATAAAATCTTAAATGACATTGCTCCTACTTTTTCTATGGTTTTAAAACCAAAATATGGTTCATCAACACATGAAAATAAACCTTCATCACGACAAATATCCCTCACCATGATGTGCACCGTGTGATAACTATCATTACCTTAAGTTGGTTGCGTATTTTCTTATGGAGGGCTCTAGATGGCTTGAGACAAGTAGATATAAGACTGGAAGTCACCTCTGTTGTCTAGTTGTTAATTGGCCAAAATTTCAGGCAGCACTGTTGTGAGATCAACCAAATGGTTATGGGATTAAGCTTGATGCCCATGATCTCCTCCATTTAGAAAAACACGTACTTTTACATACGTCTAACTGACTTGGGGTTGACAGGTGGACGAGATTAACGACTGAGTGCATTACTTTGGGTTGACACATAGGCATTAACACATACCATGACTTTACTTCAACTAGAATGACTTGATATGACACCTATCATGAGATATGAAAGAATATAAAAAATATTTGAGGCATATTTACACTACAAGACGTGGCTTGATAAAAGCAAATGCGATTTTTCGTTTATTTTTATTTTTTTTAAATAGAGTGTGCTTCTAGAATTTTTGGCAGCATTGGAATAAAATGAAAAATATAGAAACAAGAATATAATAGACTATTAGAAAATAATAAAATTGGCGATTCCAAAATTTCTGGTAGTGACTAATTATTTTTTTTTTTTTTTTCAAAATTTCAAAGTTTAATCCTAAAAAAAAATATGAAATGGACTCATGACTCAGAAAATAACTGTGCTAACATATATGATTAAAAAACACAATGGGTTAAGTGGTTACCTCTATCTGAATGGTTGTATAACACTTACTTCCATACAACAACAAAAATGACCCCATTTGTGGCACTTTATGGATATCATCCACCATCCATCACATCATATTTAAGAGAAAATTCTAAGGTTCAAGCAGTGGAAGATCACATCGAGCATCAACAACAAGTTCTCCAAATCTTAAAGGATAACCTAAATTTGGTGCAGAATTGAATGAAACAATAGGAAAATCAACATTGCAACAAAAGATGTTCTGATGTAGGTGAGTGGGTATTTTTACAGATACAACCATACAAACAAATGTCCCTCAAGTAAGCTAAGAAGGATAATAAATATTCACCAAAGTACTATGGTCCTTACAAGGGGTTGCAAAATATTGGTACTATGGCATACAAATTGGAGCTTTCATCATATTCCCGAGTGCACCCAGTTTTCCACGTTTCATGCTTAAAGAAGGTTATAAGTGACAAAATCCCAGTTCAAACAATATTTCCAGACGTTGACGAGGAAGGAAAAATCATATTGGATCCTGAAGCAGTCACGAAAACAAGAACTTGAGAACTACGAAATTGATAAATTTTAGTTTATCTCATCAAGTGGAAGAACTTACTAGCTAAAGATTCCACATGGGAGGATGAGAATTTTATATAGAAGAATCCAAAAATACTCAAACATTGAGGACAACACTTTTTGAAGGAGAGGGGCATGTTAGGTCCCTACAATAATAGTGTAGCCCCTTACTATTATTGTTAGTGTAGCGCTTATAATGTTATTATTGTGCCCCATAGAAGCCCACTATTGTTATTTTTGTGCCCTTACATTATTATTGTGCTACATAGAAGCCCACTATTATTATTGTTGTGCCCTTACGTTATTATTGCTATGTAGGATCTGATTATATTGGGACCCCTTAGACTCCTATATATAGAAAGTAGGTTTTTTTCATTTTAATCATCCAAGAATTGTTCATTTATGTAATGTAAAGGAAATTTTCCCCTCAAAGAGGTTGATTTATAAGTTGTTGATATACATTTTCTTCTATTTTATGAGCTAGTTGCATAAAAATTGGACTAATCTTTGATCATAGGGCACTACTTATTTGGGTTCATATTTATTTATTGACCATATATATTTCTACATGTATGTTTGGAGATTGAATATATGTGGTTTAGTTCATTATTATATGGCTTATACTATATAAGGCATAAGAATTATTGGTAATGGTAAGGTCATTTTTCTACTGGGCCTTTTAATCTTGTTCCTCTGATGGTTTCTCACTAGTATGTATTCTATAGTAGTGAAAATTTGGAAGGACCTTTTTCTCTCAAGGTAATTGCTTAAATGTGATTTTTAATCAAGTTATAAATTAGTGCAACAGATTGGTCTTAGGATGAGAATTGATATGTTCTTTGGTTTGTAAAATTAGTTTGGCATTTAAAGCCCTGGTAATTTGTGGATACCACCTACCATACTTTGCAAGCCAGACAATGTCTATATAGTGTTGGTGGTTATTGTTGTGACTGGGTAGTACTCTCTCTCATTAGTAGATAGTTGCAGTTGAGTGTGCCATCCATTTTGAAATGGTTTTGAGAGTTTCTTGAAAAAAGGGAGTAATAAAGATGGATTTGTGGCTCACATTTCTTGATGTTGTCTCATTGTGTTGTATTATAGAGTGTAACATCATGATTATATGCTATTTACATGGCTGATTTGATATATTCTATTTAAACATCCAACTGGAGAAATAATTTATCCTTAGGGATGTTGGTCATTCTTTCTTTATTAGAGTAAGAAATGTGAATTGCATAAATAATATTCTTATCCCCCAAATCATTAAATAATTGATCCTTGGGATGTAGGCCATTCCTTATTTATTACAATAATCAATGTGAGTTGTAAAAATGATAATTTTATCCTATTTTATATTAATTCTCTCATTATGAATCTATGGAAGTGAGAAAGGGACTAGGTTTTGATAATATTTATGGGTTTCTCATCTAGTGTTGTGGCAGTTTTCTGTAAGATACATGCGAGTAGCTATCATGATAGTCATAAGAATAATGAGTTTCATATGTTATGAGTTACCCACTTTATATTGATATCAAGTTATATATTAATTGGTTGTAAGTGGTTTAATAGAATTCAACATGTCTACCTATGAGTTGAATTGTGAGTTGTAAGTGTACCTATTTTGGGATTTGATATAGTAGTGCCATCATTGAGTTTTGTAAAGTAATTTCCATGGGATAGTGAATTTTTACATTGATATTTTCTTAAAAATGAAGTAATATAGATGAAGTTGTTTATATCTTTCCACTATATCATTGTGTTATGTTAATGTGCAGTAATATTAGGTTTCCACAATATTTCCATGGTTGCATTGGGAAAGAATTGGTTCTTGAAATATAGGTTAATCCTCCTTAATTATTATATGTAAGTAATTCAAATGATAAAAACCAAAATTTTATCCTCTAAACATTTATTCTCTCAATATGGATACATCCATAAAAATTGGGGAGTAGGTTTTGATTCGTTTTCATTGATTTATGTTTATCCGTCAACTGTATTTGGGAGATTGTATTCAAGTTTACGAAGGGTTAAAATTTTCACAATAAGTAGTTTTATGGTCCTCATCAAAGTGGTGAGGTGAAAATTTTAAATATATAATTGAATTACTAAAGCAATATTCAATGAATGGTTGATTAAAGGTGTTTTAACATCGTTCAAGGTTATGTAATATCCTTTATTTGTGGCATCAATTTAAGATATATATTTGAGACTTCTATTTGGTTATATATAAGTCCATTGCATATATTTTGTGAACCAATTTCTAGGAGGATCTACTGCATTGGATTCTATTTGTGGATTATATGAAAATGGTCCACAGAGTCATTCAACCATTGTCTTATTATGATAATTGTTTTTTATTATACCCTTGGTTTATATAAGTAACTTTTCATTTAACCCCTTGATAATCTAAGGTGGATGCTAGAAGGAGTATTGTGAGCCCTTCCTGCATGTGCAACACAATTGTCCTGTCCAACAATATTTCTTGCTTGGAATTTTTTTTTAAGAAATTAAGGTGCTATATATACGATTATTAAAGCTCCATTTTGTATAGTCAAATATCACGGGATTAAAAATAATATATTATGTTTATGGTTGTGAGTTGAGTTGTGTGATATCCTTGAGTTTATGATAGTATGTGTTCTCAATATTGTTATTGTGATCCTGTTGGGAAGCGAAGAGGGCTTGATCATTGTTGATTTGCTTTGGGGAGGGACATAGGTTTTGATGGAGTGAACATTTTTTTAAGGATTTTTTGAGTGTATATAAAATGTTTTTGTTGAAGGTGGGACCTTGTGATGTGTGTAAGAATTTTTTAATTGGTACTTTTGGATACAAACAAACATACACAATGTAACCATGGGTGAGTATATGAAAACTAAGTTTCATAAACTATTTTGTGGATGCCCTCATTCTATAGAACAAAAACTTTGTTACAGGATGTGTTTTCATGTTGAATGATGTTCCCTAGCTTGTTGTTTGATGGGCTATTATGATTGGATCACACAAGTTGCAAGGGATTCTACAGACTAGTCTTCTAAATTACCTATTTTCTAATATGAATTTGACTATATAAACATTGTTGTGTATTGTAGGTAGTTTGGTTTCGATATATAAGTATAAGTTATATTTTGTATGAGGTGTGGATTTGTTTAAAGAGATTTTTGGTTTAAAATGTACACACTTGAAGAAATATGTGCATTGTGGATTTTCAGAAGCATGGATCCATTTGAAGTAGTGTATGGTTACACTATAGAAGAAACCTATGTGTGGTATATTTCTTGTGACATTTCATAGCTTTGTTTGAATGATTGAAGAATTGACTAAGACATCAATTGATTGAGGTTTTTTCCTTGATCTGTTGTTGATATGCTTTAGTTCATAATCTAAATCTCCTTATTAATAAGAGATAACAATTATATAAATATTGTTTCATTGAATCTTGAAACAATTTTAGCTTGGTGTAGAGGCTACTTAACAAGTTCATAACTCACTTCCATTACTGTCAATATCATGATACATCTAAGATTTATTGAATTTTCTTGCTAGGAAAACCTTAGGGTTTCCTAGATTCCCAAGATCCTTCAAGCCTTAAGGAGAGCTGCTTAACTCCAATAGCCCAATAGGATATGCATTTGTATTTATCCATCATTCCTCTCATTAAGTTTCAGTTTCATTTTCATTTATTTATTTTAAAGTATTGTTGTGCTTATTTTGATCAATTTCCAAATGTGGGTTGCTTCCCTTTCAAGTCTTGAACTTAAAAAGTTAAATTTGCATATCTTTTGAATTTACAACAATTCATAATTAGTTGGAAATATGCAATGACTTGAAAACCATAACTTCATTTAGTAATTGGTCCTAATGTTTTAAATTTGAGTATGCATGGGTTGGTTTCACTATCCAAAAACATAAACAATTAAATCAACACTTCATAATACAAAACACTTCAACTCTTTATAAGAATGATTCAATATTTATTATGATCTAAATCTATTATATGAGGGTTTGACTTAATCTGAATATGGTTTGATATGTAATTCTGCAATTTTTTTCTTCGAAATGCTTAATCACACTTAGGAATCAAATAGATACAATATGAGTCCCAGTGACTCTTTTTTAGGATTGATTGACACCTCTTTAAAAATTTTGAGTTTTTCAAGTGTTTGTTGGTTCAAATACGAGTATTTATATTTTTGTAAGTGTGGGCGATTTTATTGCTTAATTTTTCTGATCAAAGGATAACAAGAGAATCTTATATTACATACTTTAAGATATATTTCTTTACTATTGGTAGTTGCATCTACTGCACTTGGATTATTTTCTAGACTCTCTCTTTTGATTTTTCCTATTGGTTTAATGTCTTATTTTATCGCTATTTTGCGAAGAACGAAGTTATTAACATTTTTTTTAGTACTGAAACACTACATAGTTTGTTCATTCGTATAAAAAATGTCTTTTAAAGTTCCGGGAGAAACAAACTTATTTTTTTATACTATGGAAATGTTGTGATTGAGAAGGGGCACATAAACATAGATTTTGACCTATTTCAAAATTTAAACACTTGAACATGCACATAGTTATGAGCCTCTAAAATAAAAAAATTGTTGGAATTACTTAAATGACATGATGGTTATCAATACTTTAAATTTTTAAAGACATTAATCTGAAGAGAACTCAATAATGCATTATTTCACAAATCATGATCAAAAAAAATTTAAATTTGAGCCTCTGGTGCCCTAATTTGCACAGTCTATATGGTTGACTATTTTCACAATATTTTTTATTTATTCATTCAAGGCTACATCTACGAGTTTCTTTTTTTTCACTTTTTTAATTAAATTATGGGCCAGGTTTACTCCAAGAGGGGGAGTATGTAATGTCTATTTTTTTCCTAGTACAATTTTGTCACACTTAATGAGGGTGATTTTTGATGGATTATGTATAACTAAATTATATGTTATGGAATTGGAATTGTCACTTGATTGAGGAACACTTTTGTATATATTACATAGTTTCATTTCTTCTTATGTGTGGTTATATGACTGATTATGAATATCTAATAAACTTTGATGTATGTATATTTTTTTTGTGTCTAGCTTATGACACATGATTGTGGATATTGTTGAAAGCTACTGTGTGAAATAGTTAACTAAATAAAATTTTAATGGTGATACATAATTTACATGATTTTGTATGCTTGACCTTTTATTGAGTATGATTTGGAAGGGAACTTAGTTACTTGATCAGAATGATGCTCAAATCAAGAGTGAATATGGAGGTAACACACACATTTGGGTAAAAGATGATTAATTTAATTCAATATGAAATTTTAATTTATTCTCTTAACATATGATTTTGTGATGGGTGCAATTCTAGGGAATCAATACCTTTCCACCAAGAGCATAAAACGGGTAGAGCTCACAATGAATTCCTTGAAATAAATGTGGAGTTTTAGGAAGAATATAAGAGAAGCCTTGAAAATTTTGGGGCACAAATTCATAAATCTTTGAAATATCAAGACATGAAGTCCTAGATCTAATGTGATAGATGAAAGTGTGGAGTCTTGAATCTAATGGGACATGGAATCCTAGGTAAAAGGAAAGGATGTGGCATCCTATTAGGTGTGGAGAGGTATACAATGGGGGTATGGAATCCCTGTTCTCAAGAAGAAAAGCACCACTCAGGGGCATAAATTAAGTGAGTGAACCAACCTAGGATTAAACTTAGATCAATTTGATTTCACAATAACAACATTGAATGGGATTTTATGTTAAATATTGTTTTAACAAAATGGTATATTATTTATTTAAATAATAATAAATAATAACAAATTATGAAGAAATGAAATACGGGGAAGATGAATATTAGATAATTTAAGTAATTACATAATTAAGAAAAATTTAGGGACTGTCACCTCAATCGACAGTGACAAATAATAGGGAATTTTGAAAATTAAAAAGAAATTAATTTTTCATGGGAGGGATGATGTGTCACCCCACTTAGAGGCTATAAATAGATAGGGAACCCTATGGTTTTTTTTTTGCAGGGGGGGGGGGGGGCGCAAGAGAGTACCTAAATGTTGTTGGAATGACTTTGGAATTTCTAAGTTAAATATGTAGGCTATTTTACTTGGTTAAGTGTGACCTGAGTGGTGTTAGAAGGAAGAGAGGATTATTACTTATTCATACATCTCTCTTCTATTTCGTTACTATTTGTGAGCTCTACATCTCGGGGATATCAAGGGGAGAAGTTATCCCTTGATAACATTGGGTGGAGTTAGGGTCATATGATTTATAGGATAAATTTTTGATCATCTGTAAAGTTTGGATTTATAAAATGATGTAAATAATATTCAACTCTCTAAATGATTTCCAAATAAAAATAAGAAGAGAAAAAGAAAATAAAAAAGGGGATACAAAAATATAAGAAAATTGTCAAAAACAAAATCAAATGTGAAAAAATAAAAATGATATGAGAAAAATGAAAAAAAAAGAAAAAAGAAAGAAGGATGAAAATACCCCAAAAAGAAAATTATTCTGCAAGTCTAAATGCCACTTAAAATATTAGTTTCAGTAATACTTTAGAAAAGTTTGAAACAATGTGCTACTAGTTAAAATGGCACATTGCATTTTGATATATAGGAATAGAAGCTTACTCACACCACTTAAGCATGATTAAGCTTGATTAGATATACTTAGTATATATAAGTAAACTTTTAATCACACAATGTAATCATGACTAAATAGATTAAGTTAAGATTGAATAAATTAAACCATATTGCTTAAACGTGGTTTAATTAGATTAATGATTTAAATTATATTAATTTTATAAAGAGTGCTTTCTATATAATGTAAGCACAAATTTTTATGTATTAAAGGTGGACTTGACAAATCTTTGGTGTCTTGCGATAAAGCATGTGCAACATCTAATGGCCAGGATTCGTCCCGCCCAGATCAACAACAGACCATCCACTTCGGACCCCCAAGTGAACCACAAGGGGAGGGGTATAAAAAGTGGTTTACCACTCCACGACGTGGCAAACACTCATATTATTCGCACCCCCCCCCCCCTTCGTAATAAAATCCTACCACCCCGGCCCCCCCTGAAAACCACCCTTATCACTCTTGTCTATTGAAAGAGTCATTAACCATCGCATAACCACTCCATCACCTTGCTGCCACATCTCCCCCTCCCGTCCACTCCCCTATTTCCACGTCCCCCCCCCCCCCTTTTTTCGAAATTCCTCCACCATTCCTTCCCGACACATATCCAACCCTCTCCAAAGACTATTAAAATACATATTCACTATGTGAACGTTGTCCCTGAAGACAAACCTTTCTCCATATCCATTTCACTATAATAGTGAATTATATAAACATCTGCAACCCCAACTGGTGGCCCCCTTCTGCACTTCATTTCCAAGACATCCTAAGGAAAACTAGTTCTCAAATTCAAGTTGTTGTTGCATCCAGTTAGGTGAACTAGATGTCCTGTTGCATCCAGCCAACCAAATTACCCGCCATAATCACAGAACAAATACCAAGCTCCATTTTTTCCCGGGTAGCTTAGTAATTCCCTTCCTCTCTCTGAATTATCATGGCCCCTAAATGGAAATCAAATAAATGATAAGAAAACCCTATGCTACCTCCCAATATTGACCTAGATCCCTTACCCCTAGTTGATGAACACTATAATATCCTTGAAAATTCATATGAATTTGACTTACATGATATGAATAATTGGTTAAAAAAAAACTATATGGGATCAGAGTGATGAATTAGGACTATGGTACTCCCTCCTTCCTCAATTCATGTTTCCCAAAACTCACCATTTTCCATAATTTGTAATATGGTGCCATTCCAGGTACATTCCAAACCAGAAATCCATCGTAGCCCAAAATGGTAATGTTATGTTCACCATTACAACTAAATCAATAAATCAAATACCGAAAATACAAAATAATGAAGCCCTTAAGAAATTATTAGAGGAAGCCCTCATGGATTTGTATAAAACCCTTACTTTCCCCAGTAGATCTAAAATCTTTGAAATTCTCCTACCAGAAGATTCAGAATTACCTAAAAAGAATCCTCCATACCCATCCTACATGTTTCCTGAGATGAAAAAACAATTCATCTCCATAATTTCATATCCCTTTGGTTACCAATTAGATCAATGGGTAAATGAGGTGATTATGGGTTTCTTGTCAATCTTCTCCAAGGATGAAAAGCCTTCCATTTTATTTAATTAGAGTGAATTTCTGGCTAACACTATCAATGATCAACTATTGAAATGTTCTACAGAATGAAGTTTCAAATATGTTTCAGTGTCGGTTTATTTATTCATGTTCAAGCAAGAAAATAGATTTCAATTTGCATTACAAAAGTTAGATGAGCAGGGAGAAGCATATGCGGTGATTCATTAGACCTCCCTAGTGAGGGAAAATACTACTAAGTTCACCTACATTGATTTTACTGACCAATTTCTATATACAGATGCTTTCTTGTTAAACAGTTACATTAAACCAAGGATAGGGCCAGAGATAAAGATATTTCTACACATTACTGAGCGAACCAAGACAGGGGATTGGTACTTGCACCAAAAATACATAGAAATCAGGGTGTATGGATGTGAATTTCCTCCATACAGGCTGCCAAAATTTGTCCTTGTCAGGATATTTCATTAGAGTATATAAGAAAAATGATCAATCTGGATGATCTCCATTTTTCTGGTAGCAAAGAAGAAGTCTCCGTTAAAAATAAAAACAAAAATTGGACCATTCATTTGCAATACCAGGGCAACAATCAAGGAAGCTGACTCACTCCTAAAACATATGAATTTTAAGGCTATTTTTACTTAATACTATGACCAAGTTTGGACTCATTCTTCATTCTAAATCTTGTCTTGAAGATGGATCCCTGTTGGGATTCAAAACTTCGACCAATGTTTTTTAACACTATGGATAATCCGGAGATTTCTTCAATAAAATATAAATACAGAAGCTTGAAAATTATTTCCAAGCTCAGAGTAGAAAAAAAAGTACTCCATATACCCACACTACAAGACCAAAAATAGAGAAGGCCATGAATCAAGAGCAGTGGGAAGAAAACACTCTGCAGGGGGTAGAAGAACAAGTGTTATCCAAAAAAACTTCACAAACTCCAGTGCCCCAAGAGAAATATGGAAAAATACCAAGATAGGATCTCTCTCCTTTAGTTACATATATTGGAGCAAAGGAATTTCATATCTACAAGAAAAGAAAAAAACTGATATATTAACAGATTTTCTACGGGAAGGATATCAACAATCCATTATATTCTTGATAGGTACTTGTGCTACCAGTTTCCTAGGCATTGAGGATATTTCATAGGATCCCCTTCCTCAATCTCTCAAGATCCTTTGATCACATCTCAAACATCAGAAATGGTTCATGATCGAGCTGAGCCAATTTTTTTTTTCTAAATACAAGGAGATAAAGAAATGAAATGAAATAATTAAATCATCTACTTATGCAAAATTTTGGAAGAAAACAAAAACTTCTCAACATAGGCTTCTCTTAGCCTTTGGCACAAAAAAAGGGAAAATGGATATTTCCTTTCTTCAAGCAGTAGTCCCTTTTAAAAAGATACCAGATGATTACAAGAAGTCTTTCTTCACCTTTGATGCTAATCAAATTCACCTTATTGATCAGATGGATATGCACAAGAAAATAAGAGAAATGTCATATTCAAAATTAACAAATACTGCCATGAGAAATTCAAAGTTGCAGATTTCAGTTAACAATATACAATCCCAGCTCAAGCTTGAAAATATCTCCTCCTTGGACAAAGACACAAAGATCAAATCTCTGGAGGATTTAGTAATAAAGTTGGGATATGATCCCAAATATGTAGGCAGTTAAAGAGATTATAAAAAGAAAGAATGCAGACATTGCAACACTCCGAAAGCAATTAAAGTTTCCAACAATAGAATATCCTCAAACGAAGGAAGTTGGGCATTCAGAACAAGAGAAAGAAGAAATGTTCAAAATAATTATTGAAAAAATGCTTAGATCAGGCAGATGGAAGTTGAGATACAAAAAATATTAAAGGAAAAGGAATAATCTTCTCAACTGGCTGATGTTCCATTAAAAATAGTTCCTATTCCAGGAACAGTTCCAATTACAAGTAGAACAGAGGAATCTACTTCATAAACAATTACAGCAGGGATATAGTCTAAAGATGAATCAGAAGATTTGGTCAAATACATGGATGACCTATCCATCAGAGGACAGGAAATTGAGAAATTAAAGGCCCAACTAAAAACTTTGCAGGAACATAAATTAAGAGTGGACAAATAATATATAGCATAAATGAAAAAATATCACAGGTTGACACAAAGAATTGATCAGCTAGAGGATAAGTCTACAATGGCTCAAACATTAGCACAGGCCAAGGAAAATATATGGGTTGAAATCACTGAAGCTATTAAAAAAAATTGGCCTTCAATAAAGACAATTTTTGAACAAGAAGAACTAGTACCAAGGTCAAAAGAATTAGTTGAACAAGTCAAAAAGAGTTTAGGACAGATGTCAGGAGAGGTAATAAATCAATAAAGGTCCTAAATTCAGAAACTAAGGATGAGTTGCAAAAATTTGAAATCACAGACATGACTTAAAATATTCTTGAGCTTAGGAGTGTAACCAAAAAGAAAAAATTGATGTTTCAGCTGGAAAATAAGTGCCATAACATGGAGGTCACTATTCGGAAATTCCATAAAAAATTTATTGTTTTACATGTAAAAGGAATTTTGGGGCTGAAAGGAATGGGACATAAACTAGTAGAGTTAACGAATTATTAGTAGAATTTGTAAAGAATAGACAAAGATAAATAAAAAAATTTTGCTATCAAAGGTACAATTACAGGAAAATCTCTCTTGGAGGGTTTGGAATTTGACTTGCACATCTGATCTGAAATCAAACGTATGTTTTTGGTCAAGCCAACTTTTGAAACATATACCGATGTAGATTAAACCTATACAAATTTTTTCAAACTTCCCATCCCAAGAGCAGATCGATGGGATAAATTATTGCAAGTTCTAGAGTAAAAAAGAAGTTTTGAGTTAGAAATAGAGAAACATATTCTTAGGCTGAGTCATAATAAACAACCCTGAAAAATAGTGCCAACAGCTTCAATATTTTTGGAATTCCTACATTTTTTAATCTATTTTTGCATAGAACAATTTTTAGATATTTGTAAAAAATCTTGATATTTTAAATCAAGATATTTTTCTTAGAATTAGTATAAATACTTCATAATTCAAAGTAATGGAGGTTGGGATTCATATGAAAAAATAGACTTATGATGTAAAGGTGTTCACCAAACCAAAGGTGATCATTTTCAGTAAATGCATAAAGTTGTTCCAAGATTCATGAGTAATATAAATTGGTGACGTTTTTCTTGATGTCAAATTATTGTTTCACTGTTATTTCATGTGTTTTTCTCATCTTTGTTGTTTAAGTAAAATTATGTGTTGAACTTGTTTAATTATGCTCATCTTTGGCTTATAAAAAAAATTATGTTTTCAACTAAAGTTAAATATAGAATTCATGTAAAAATTCTCTATGTTTAACGGAAATCTAAATATTTTCTTCTAATCCACTGCACAAAGACTTTAAGAGATCCAATTTTCTGCCTACCTTGCCCTGTTGCACTTCATCTGTTATTTATGCAATTGATATTCTTAAGCTTTGGACTCCATTTACCAATGGTATTATATTCAAAGGCTAAACCCACAAAGGTGGGTTACACTTTTGTGAGAATCGGGGGTGGAAAATTCATTTTCCCAATAGTTCGGCTGAACATTTTTAAAAGTTTGGCCAAACTGTTTTAGAGTTTGGCCGAACTTTCGAAATTATTTTAGCTGAACTAATTCTTTCGTTTACATTGACGACGTATTGATGACATGGGCAAAAAAAATTTTGGTTGGAGATGGGAAAACCGACAACAATAGTTCGGCTTAACTTCTAAATTAGTTAGGTCGAACTTGTTCTTATAAATATATCGGCCAACAAACCTTAACAGGTTTTGGGTGTATTACCATTTTCTATTTGTTGTCTCACGTCTGTGTGCTTTCTTTGTTACGATAAGGTTTCTGGCATATTACC
Source organism: Pinus albicaulis (assembly GCA_034641835.2). Lineage (NCBI taxonomy): Eukaryota > Viridiplantae > Streptophyta > Pinopsida > Pinales > Pinaceae > Pinus > Pinus albicaulis. The sequence goes on from CM076582.1 coordinate 781,166,853, forward strand.
GTTGTCTGTTTGTTGTCTCGCATTTGTGTGTTTGCTCAGTTGCGGTAATGTTTCAGGCGACGAGGTGAGGTGAGGTGTTGTTCGTCGGTTTCGGGCGACGAGGTGAGGTGTTGCTCTGGTATTTTTGTAATTTTTTTTTGTTGATTTTTTTTGTTTGATTTTAATTTTAATTTTTTTTGTTCACAGGGAATTTGTTCTACGTCCTCCATGATGTCTTTGATGATGTCCTGGCTCATCTTCTCGTTGTGGCTTCGTCCTCTTGTCGTCTGTGAATTTCTAGGTATGCTATCCTTCTCCTCTGTCATTGAATTTACAGGTATGCTATCATCTATGAATGAATAATCAACCAAAAAAAAAATTATTTCTTGTTTAATCATAGTGGAAATTTGAGAGTTTGTTATTAGTTCCTTTCAACTATAATTATGTTGGTTTGGTTTGTCTTTAGAAGCTTGTTTGTAGAACTCGACTAAAAAGAATACATGTTCTAGAATCCCTTACTTGTTGGCTTATGTTTTATGGGGAATATGGAATCACTGGAATAAGATTATTTTTGAAAAATCTCAAACTAATCCCTTTATGATTGTCATCAAATTTATGAAATATTTTAATGAATAGGTTCCTAGTCATATTTCAGCTAAGCAAAAATTGGACAAATTTTTTATTAATATGAATGTCTATGTGAGAGGATTCTTTTATGGAGCCTATGCCAATGGAAATTTTGGAGATGGTATGGTAATTGAAATAATCCTCTATTATAGTATGCAAATTAAGTTAGGAATTCAGTCGGGTACTATCCATCATTTGGATAGCACTTAAACCCTTTGTACTCAACTTTAACCACTTACCAGCATTCTCAATTCACTACCCAACCATTCTCCATTAGATACACAATAGGAACCAACACATCACATATACTACATAGTCACATCACCAACCAGAACATCACGTACATAAGATCATAACATCTAAACCATAGGAACTCACTCAATTAGATACCTTCAACATAGCAGGACTTTCTAATACTTATACTCACTGATATCTTGTACAGCTATATACTACAAGTGCTAATCACATTGTACTAGTATAACAGCTTGGAACTGGTTAAGCAAGAGGTAATATAGTATAAGCTTATTATAGGTATATGCAACTTCCATGTTTATGTGTTCTTTCATTACCATTACAAGATATAGTACTCATCTACGTTGGTTCATATAAGCTTATCTACTATGTTTCCATAATAAGCTTGATGTTGGTGGTATAGCTTCTACTTACAAAGAGCTTTAGATCACCTTCTCATGGAAAGCTTACTAGTCTGAATACATATGGTACTTACACTGTTCACATATAAGCATATAAGTTTGTACATAATTACTGGTAATGATGTATATAGTAACACTTTGTATTCATGTAAAAAAGATTATAGTAGAACTTATATTATTCATAAGCTAGTAGTTTCATGTTCTTAGCTTGTAGTAACTACTCATGTTATAGGGAAATCATTCACCTTATTCATATTGATATCATAGAGAAGAGCTAATATGTAATCAGATTACAAGGCATACATGGTGTGATTACCATTCATTATGGTAGTTCGATCTCATATATCTTGTTATCACCAGTGCTATTCATTACTCTATCTGTAATGGCCATATCTTAACCATGGTAAAAAAAGTACCTAGTATAAGAGTGCATACAATACAACTTAATCATGTTATACTTATGATGATATACGTATTATCCATATCTATTCAAGATGAGCTAATTGATTACATAGAGCTTATATCACTAGAGTAATGGTTGTAATTGATTACCTATATACCAATGTGTAATATAAGAAGATACAACAACTAAGCTAAGCTCAGTATTCCAATATGATATCACCTATCCATGATTATCATTATTTATATAATACCACTATTGAGCTTTCAGGGGGACAAGCTTACAGATAGAATTGATTTATTTAGGCATCCAAAATTTCTAGGATATGCTTCCATGTTAGTGCCTTAACTTGAGATTTACTCGCCTAGAGATAGATAGATACTCGCCTGCCTTAATTTCTTTATTTTTTTCGTTAATTTTCTGTTTCCCTTATTTCAATCCTTCATGTCACTCTTGGAAACTATAACAAAGATCTACAATTTCTTTCTTTTCAAGCTTCTGTTGCAGAAATCGATAATTTATATCCAACTCTAGATTTGATAAAAAAAGGTATATAATTTCGTTTATTTCATTCCATTTGCCTTTCAATCTTATATATATTTACATCCTAAAATTCTAGGATTTTTAGAATCACTACTTTGAATTTCTTAACTCAGTTCAAAGTATAATTAGATTTATATTTTCTTACACAAATCTATTCTTTTATAATTTAGGAAAAACTCTCTTGTACAAATATCCTTAGTCTCTTATACTTTATGTTTTCCCTCCACACATGTACTGTACATATTTAATTTTTTATAATTACATTATAAATCTTTCTATGTACATCTTAATTATGATACTTAAATTAATTCAGGTATTTTGTGCAATGCATTTCCAGATTACATTTTATTTGAGTTAATTGCAACAGAATGAAGACTTACTTTACCTCATTATTAATGAAATTCGATTTCTGGAAAAAACTTTCTATTTCTCAATCCAGTACCCTCGTACTGATCGTTAATGGAAATTATGATATTCTGTATGAAATTTTGAATTCTAATAATAATACTAGAGAAGACTTACTTTACCTCATTATTAATGAAATTCGATTTCAATTTCACTCTTGTGTATTTCCAATTTTGTTATTTTTAATTTCTTTATTTTTTTATTTGATTTTCTATTTCCCTTGTTTCGATCCTTCATGTCACTCTTGGAAACTATAACAAAGATCTAGAATTTCTTTCTTTTCAAGTTTCTGTTGCAGAAATCGATAATTTATATCCAACTCTGGATTTGATAACAAAGGTATATAATTTCGTTTATTTCATTCCATTTGCCTTTTATTCTTATATATATTTACATCCTAAATTTCCATGATTTTTAGAATCACTAATTTTAATTTCTTAACTCAGTTCAAAGTATAATTCGATTTATATTTTCTTACACAAATCTATTCTTTTATAATTCAGGAAAAACCCTCTTCTAAAAATATCCTTAGTCTCTTATACTCTGTGTTTTCCCTCCACACATGTACTATACATATTTAATTTTTTATAATTACAATATAAATATTTCTATGTACATCTCAATAATGATACTTAAATTAATTCAGGTATTTTGTGCAATGGATTTCCAAAACACATTTTATTTGAGTTAATTGCAACAGAATGAACTGAATTAAGAAACTCACACAGAATTCAACAACAGAATGAATAGAAACTCACACAGAATTCATCAATAGAATGAAGAGAAATTCACACAGAATGAACATAATTAAACACTGCAAAGAAATTCACACATATAATTTAGCAGCTCATACTTCTTGTAATATTTAAATCAACCCAATGTGTTTCATTAATGTACCTAAATTTACACCTTCCATGATGCTTGTAATCTTGTAAAATGTTAAAAGTGGAGTGTTTTATGATATAATGGATATTAATAATCTAGATTGTGTACAGTGATATTATGATAGTGTAGGTTGATGTTCAAGTTGTAAAATTCTTGTACATATCAAGGATGACTGATAGTACAAGCCAAACATGACATTATCATAAATTAGTAAACAATCTGTTAGGTGCTAAATCATACTTCTTATTAAGGACATAACTAATGCAAGTTGAAAAGTATTTTTTAATGTTCTTAGCCTATTTATAGATGTCAAAGTAAAGGTTTCTAGATGTGATTTCTCCCATAAACTTCATGGCAAAATAAACTTTAAGGAAAACCATGTACATGTCATTTCTCCCACAAACTCATCAAGCCATGACTTTTGACATAACTTCATCAACCACTACCACTATTTGTTTTAGTAAGTGCATAAAATAATTTCGCAAACCATGTACATGTCATTTCTCCCACAAACCCATCAAGGTGTGATTTTTGACATAACTTAATCAACCACTACCACTAGTTGTTTAAGTAAGTGCAAACCACTACCACTTTAAGGCAAACATTTAAGTAAGTGAAAACCACTACCACTTTAAGGAAAATTGTGTACATGTGTCATTTCTCCCATAAAATTTTAGGAAAACTTTAAGGCATGTGTCATTTCTATCTTAAACTCTAGGCACTTGTGAAAACTTTAAGGCATGTCATTTCTAGATGTGATTTCTCTTTCTATGTCATTTCTATCTTAAACTCTAGGCACTTGGGAAAACTTTAAGGCATGTCATTTCTAGATGTGATTTCTCCCAAACTTTAAGGAAAACCATGCACGTGCCATTTCTCCCACAAACTAAATAATTTCTCCCATTGATTCAATGCAAACTTTAAGGCCTAAAAATTGAACCTAAAGTGGCTAAACTCTCATAGGATTTTGAACTTCCATAGGATTTTAGTTCTTATGTTGAGTGTTAACTTCTACAAGCTCTAAAGGCAGATTCTGTAAAGGGCTAGGTAGCCTCTGGATCTCATCTTTTCTCAAAGGTGACATATCCAATAAATTCCCCTATAGTCAACTCTGGAACAGAAATAGAAGTTCTTCATTTTAATATCCATAAACCACTACCACTTTAACATGTGTCATTTCTCCCTTCTCCCATAAAATTTTATGCAAAATTTAAGGCATGTGTCATTTCTATTTCATTTCTCCCACAAACTCATAAAGGTGCATGACTTTTGACATAAATTCATCAACTACTACCACTAATTTTTTTAGTAAGTGCATAAAATAAATTTTCAAACCATGTAAATGTCATTTTTCCCACAAACTAAAGGCTTTCTCTCATTTGGACTACATTTGGCATGTGAAGTAATGTTGTGTTATAATATTTTTTTTTTTAACTCAAGTTTTGGATGGTTGAACTACATTTGGAATGTGATTGCACGATATAATGTTTTGTTTTTATTGGATAGTTGATCTACATTTGGCATGATATACTGTTTTATTTTTATTGGATACTTGAAATAAATTTGGCATGTGAAGTAATGTTGTGATATAATTTGTTTTGTTTTTAAAACTCAAGTGTTGGATGGTTGAACTACATTTGGCATGTGATTGTGATAGTTAATGTTTTGTTTTTATTGGATAGTTGAAATACATTTGACATGTTTAGTAATGTTGTGATATAATGTTTTGTTTTCAAAACTGAAGTCTTGAATGGTTGAACTACATTTGGCATGTGAAGTAATGTTGTGATATAATGTTTTGTTTTTAAAATTCCTGTTTTGGATGGTTGAACTGCATTTGGCACGTGATTGCATGATATAATGTTTTGTTTTTATTGAATAGTTGAAGTACAATTGGCATGTGAAGTAATGTTGTGATACAATGTTTTGTTTTTAAAACTCAAGTTTTGGATGGTTGAACTACATTTGGCATTTGTTTTTAAGATTCAAGTTGTCATTTTCCAAACAAAAAAAAGTTCACATGAATATATATGTACATGTAGAAATGATTTAAGTACATGTTTGAATATATATATATATATATATATATATATATATATATATATATATATATATATATATATATATATATATATATATATATATATATATATATATATATATATATATATATATATATATATATATATATATAAACAATCATAAGATTCTAGTTCTGTTAGATGTGTCAAACAATCATAAATTTTTAAAAAATTACATTCTATAATGTATATATCCAAGTGGTGGCAAGTAACATTTTTCATCAATGCATGTATAGGAAAAGCTACTTTTAGTTAATTGCATTCTAGAACATATATATCCAAGATGTGCAACATTTTTCATCAATGCACATAGAAAATCTACTCAGCTTAATTGCATTCTAGAACATATATATTATCCAATACTTGCAACATTTTTCATCAATGCAAATAGAAAATCTACTTTAAGTTAACCGTATTCTATAATGTATATATATCCAGTACGTGCAACATTTTTCATCAATGCACATAGAAAATATACTTTCAGTTAATTGCATTCTAGAACATATATATACAGTACTTGCAACATTTTTCATCAATGCAAATAGAAAACCTACTTTCAGTTAATTGCATTCTAGAACATATATATCTAGTATGTGAAACATTTTTCATGAATGCACATAGTAAAACTACTTTCAGTTAATTGCATTCTAGAACATATATATCCAATACGTGCAACATTTTTCAACAATGCACATAGAAAAAACTACTTTCAGTTAATTGCATTCTAGAACATATATATATCCAACACGTGCAAAAATTTTCATAGATGCACATAGAAAATCTACTTTTAGTTGATACTAGTGTGCATGTACCAAAACAATGTACATCTGAAAACACTTTCACATATAACATAACAAGGTAGTTCAATTTTTAGTTGAGTTCTAGAAGTTATAAAACATGAATCCAAAGAGAAGAAAATGTTGGGTAGTTCAATCAAAAAAATTCCAATGGAATTCCATCTTCAATGATCCGTTCATGATCAGATTTTGACATTTTCCATTTCTTAATTTTCATTTTTTTCTTTGATTGAACCTCTATCAATTTTATGCGTGCTACACACACCAAGTGACTATATTGACAACTTATGACATCAGGTTCATAGTCTTCATATTAAATAAAATCCCCACTTTGATTAGTTTTTCTAAAAAAATAACCTTTCAGTATAATAGTTCCTCTGTCATATGGAAACCCGTGATCATTATATTTTTCTAATAATTTCATCTTTCCTTCAGTGCAACGCTCAAATAATACTTCAAATTTTCATTGTTGTCAGTAAGTGCAATTACAACAAAAACATCTCCTTCACAATAAAACAAACTTATGTATTTAAATCTAGATCATAATTAACATGAAAAATTAACTTTAAAATAATTTTAGTATCTATTTCTAGATCTCTATCATTTGAAAGCAATTCAAATGTTACCTTCTCTAAAAATATCAGAAACTCGATCACCATCAGATGATATTGTAGTTTCTAATTTCATTTCTTCAAATATTGCAACAGACATTTTCCCCTTTGTATTTAGCTCTATATGTTTCCAATATTTTACATACATTTTGTTTTCACAAACATCATTGGATTTTGTGTTGTCTATTCAAACATGACAAAACCAATAATATTTTCTTTTATCCAATGCAAACACATTTGTGGACAAATTTGTTTTAATTTAATGCAATTTTTTATTCCCTTTTATTGTTTCAACGCCATTTCTAATCGATCTATCTACATATTCGACCCCAATATGCCAAAAAAACCTATATATGGAAAATTAAAATAAGAATGTAAATATGATATCAAAATACCATAAAAAATAATCATTGTGATAAATGTACACTATTTAAAATTGGATATCCAATAAAAATTAAATTGAATGTACCTTCGCACTTCCCTTGATCAGTTAATCCCATGGCTTAGTGCAATGATGCACCATTGAATAACTTCTTTAGCATCCACAAGTCAATTTGCAGAGGGGTTCAGTTGATATCTTCAAAGTTCTCGTTTTATGCATGCCCCTACACCGTCATGTTCTCCTTTTCCATGGCCAGTCTTAAAGAATTTCCAACAATTTTTAATGCAAGTTTTCTTATGAAAACAACACAACCAAAAGAATGATCATGAAGATTTGAATTGACCTGCGCATACATCTGACCATATCAAATGTTCATTCAATTTTATTCCACGACTTTTCAAGGAGTCATAAATCTTTCCAAAACAATGTTGTACAAAATATGTATCATGTGTGTTGTACCTTAAGAGACAATCCCTTAGCTGTGATAAGGAATCAGTGCTTAAGACAATTATATGATTATGTCACAAAATTATTTGTCTCTGATTAATCACCCTCAAGTATTTATCATTAAACCCTTAAATATCAAATATAATAAATGTCTCACAATGCTATCATTTGTTGATGTTGAATGAAATGACCAGAAGAAAATGAAAGAAAGAAGCCCAAACTGATATGCTGTTACGCAGAATATATCATCTCAAACTCCAGAAGAATTATATGAAGGAAATAGTTAAAATGAAGGAGCGCCAATTAAGGGTTTTAACTCTTGCTTACCTAAGTAAAAGAGACCTGCTGTTCATTACTTTCTTTTATTCAAAAATAGAAAACACAAAATGTAAATTTGAATACATATCAACATCAAAATATGCTAGAAACTTATTTCTCATTCATTAATATTTGAAATGCATGAGTACAAAATTATATCTGAAGGTCCAAAACTCAGAACCATCCTTATTCTGAACTATTACATTAAATACAATAAAAATCAATTTGAAACTACTATAACTGATCCTAACCACCTCAACTCTTGAGGACTTCGTAAGCTAACTATTACATACCCTCAAAACGTCTTCTTTACATTTACATCGTCTTTGAAAAATTACAATAACATAAAAATTAACATCCTAATCTATATGCTGAATGTGAATAGACGACGATGCTGCTACATTTCCTAGATCAGTTGATTTGTCTTTCTTTGAAGCCGAAGGGCCTTTTGGCAAGTCTATCATCCAAGCTTTGCACTTCTTCCATATCTCTACTCTTGTCCTGGGTGAATGTATCAGATTGTGATACTCCAATCTGAAAGCAGTAATTCGGTTATAGGATGGTCTTTCTGCAAATAGATTTTTTACCAACCACAGCAGCTGAAAATGTCTCTGAAGAAAGTTGATCATTGTTGCTCCCTTGAGCACCTGAGTCTTTTCATGTGTGTTGGCAACTTTACTTTTTGTCAATACTAGTAAGTTTTCATAAGAATCCCATGACAATAGACCTCCACCAATTCCCCAACATGAAGGCAGACCTGCTCTTGTCACCTTGTTCAATGACTTATCAAACTGACTTACTGCTTCTTTAATTTCCATCAACTTCTTTTCTGAGGCCTTCCTGTAATCGTTCTTGACAATCATCTTATTAATCTCCACTGCATATAGGATTCTATCTTTAATCTCATTTTCCTCTAACTCTTGATCTATTTTAGAATTAATAAATTCAATGAATCTTCTTGCCCAAATACCCCTATTGATTGTCTTCTGTCTATCTTCCATGACTTGTTCTTCAAATTCCCTGATGAGACTTTTCTCTTCTGCAACCACCATAAAAAAGCTCCAAATTGATTTCATTTCTGAAATGATATCATTCCAAATGATATCTTTTTCCTGAGTTAAATATATGTTGCCTTTCAATTTTTATTTGAGACTTTTGATCTTAGCATTAGCATTTTGACTATCCACTTTATATTTACTGGCTTCATTCTCTGCATCTTGAATAATCTTTGATGCAGTCTCTAAATCTGCTTGAGCCTTTTTCTGATCTCTTTCTACCATCTGCAATTCAGTATTCAATTGAGCAATCTGTGCTTGTGGATCTTTATTACCTGAAGGAAAAAAAAAAGTACAATTATGATTATCAATATGATTTTGCAGTGATATTGCAGTTTTCTTTATTTTGGAAATTTCTTCCTCCTTTTGCATAAGATTTTGTAGAAGCTTTTCTTTCTCATTCTATAATTTTTCAACCTCTGCAACCGTTGAATTCTCTCCTGTAGGAAATTTTAACTTTTTCTTCAATGTAGATATCTCTGCCTCAGCACTTTGTAGAAGTTTCTGCACAACAGTCTTATCATTAGGGTCCACTCCATTCTTTACTATGATTTTCTTCAGCTCCTCATTCTGAATTATTAAAACCCTAGAGTTGGCTTTCTCTAACTTTAACTGCTTAATTACTTTTCCAAGAATATTCTCTTCCTTCATTGCCACTGCATTAGTCTTTTTCAGGTCATTTACAATCAACTGAATTGTTTGCATATGTACGTTCACCTTATCCAACAATGGGATTTTCTTCACATCCACAGTCACATTTACAGTATTGAAATTGCTAGAAGAACCAATTGACATGTCTGTACGGTGTGACGGGGCAATTATAAATTGATCTTTCTCAAGATCCATGGCAGTCAAAAGTCTTGTTTGATCTAGAGAAATTTGATATTCAGCTTGGGCCTCCATGCTAGCCTTCATCTTCTGGTTCCTCTCTGCAATTTGGGCAAACATCTGTTTGATCAAAGGAACTAATTCATGAAAGTTCTCGTGACTCCTGGGTGAAGTAGGAATGTTTTCTTCCTCTCCCAACTGTAAATAAAAACCAGGTTGATTATTTGCAGGTTCTTCACTAAACTTTGTCCTCTTCTCAGCTCCCTGCTCCTCATCCTCTAAATCAACCACTGTCTCTTTTCCTCTTTTATTTAACTTTTCTGATATGATGGTGTCTGAATATTTGAACCTGTTGAACTCATTACACCTTTACTTGCTATCTTCTCTAAATCTAGCATGCTTTCATGAATGAAATATGAATACCCATTCTTAATTCTTCTATCAGAAATTACACTGTGAGGGTCATAAGCCCACCTTTCCCCTAACAGAAAATGCATCTCATCTAGCATTATAGTAACCTCTTCAAATTATTGTCTCATATTAACTATGAAAGGACCTACAGTCATGGGAATTTTGAACATATGCCAATTTTTCATGGGAACAAAGTGAACTTGATCAACATTTAGACTTTGTCGAACAAACTCCAAAGCAAATATTCTCATAGGTACAAACACTGGAAGTCTATAAGGCTCAACACTTGCTCCATACAACCTAATTTTGGAGTAATCCTCGAAAGCAAACCTATCTCTAAATTTTCATTTTTCCCCTAAATGCAAGAATTGGGTAAGAAACAGGGGGGAGGAACTCCATTCAAAACTTTATATGCAATTGACATGAAATAACTGGCAAAATCAAATAGTCCAGTTTCATTTTGTTCTCTTCTTACTACATATGTCTAGAACACTACTGATTTCCTTTTCTTATTCATATCCATAATGTTCAGACCCAGATGCATGAATTCCTCCACATTTTGATATAAGAACAATTAAATAATTAATGAAGGAAATCCAAAAGAACCTGTTAATGATAAGCTCATGAGTTGTGAATTGAATGCTTCCTGCCAATAGGATGGAATATCTAGCACCATTCCTAGCTTCATCATCATCGAAAACATCCCCAAGATTAATTTATCCATTGTTTTGTCATCATCTTTACCCAGAATCTTTGCAATGTTGCTTAGTACTGGTTGAACCTCAGTATCAAAAATTTCCATAGGAAAATATTTGTTGTCAAGCTAAAATTGTTGTGTGTTAGGCTTCAGAAAATGAGTAAACTAATTTAAATCTTGACCTACAAGGTTTTCATAACACGCTACCAAAGAATCATCGAAGAATTGAACACATGACTATGACTCCAAATAACAAAGGGCTTGGCGAATTAGCTGGGAAAACACTTGCAAAACATTCTCTCCCTGACAGTTCATCACAAAAAAATCCCAAGATACATAATTGATACCAACCAATATATAAATTCAGGAAAAATATGGGTTTTAGGGATACATGCAGACAACACACCAGACTTGGCCATGGCAGTATAAACCGGGGAAGCTTTTCCATTTAGGAGAACTTGCTGGTAAAACGGAAGGTGAACCAAGGAAAAATTGGTGTCTTGGATATCCCTCTTGGTATCTATGAGAGGCATATGACTAGCAGAACCTGACAAAGATGAGTTTTTAGCCATGATTCAAAATTATGACAATGGATGACTTACAGGGTGGCAAATTTTTGATAGGGTGACGAAAAGCTAAACAGGACGCAGCACATGCCAATTACAAATATCAACTTAATCACAAATGACTTCGGAAAGAATGTGAATTTCATTTAAATAGGTGGCGTGGCTTTAAACTTAAATGCTAACATGATGCGCCAACGAGCTGTTAAGTTCACCTAACATGGAAGACAACTGTGAAAAACTCAGTATCTTACGTCATTGCGGGCGGTTTCGAAGTATGGAGGATTATTTCAACTTGCGCCCCTACAATCAATCTCCACCGTTCATTTTTCTTGCCCTTGCAGTCAACCTAGTCAATTGCAGAGGCACCCTTCTGTTGTGCTATACAACAACCCCCATTTATTTTTCATAAATAGGGATCCCTTAGAAATAAATAGGGAAAATCCGTTTTAAAATTTTCTTTTAAAAAACACTTAGAAAATAAATTTTTCTGCCTAAAGCGCATTTCTTATCACATATTTTATCCGTAAAAAAGAATTCTAAGTCATAAAATCTGTGAATTGCGAAATGCGCTCTTTAAAAAGGATTTCCAAAGAAATAAAAAGATTTACTTTCCTTTTTTCGCATCGCACTTGTTTTAGTTAAGACTTAAACAAACAAATTAATATTAGCTGCAACAACCGCAGACCCGACGAAGTGAATAAACTCAAAAATATAAATCCTTTTTGGCTATCACATTCACTTTAAGCTTTCGCAAATCGTATCGTGCGCTAATTATAATATATCCTTAAACATATCTTTTAAATCTTGCGATCTGTGATTTGCGCAAATCGCATTTTGCAACATTTATGAGACAATCATGAAATATTATAAGGAATCATTTTGATTTGCGCAGTTAATGATATCAACGTGTGAAAAGAAACTTATGTCATATCAAATTGAATTTCAGATCTTAATGGCTTTAAACAATTGATAAGTATTGTGTGCAAAGTCATGTGAAGCCATGTAAAGCATTAAATTTTGAAATCATAAGAAATTATGAAGAGATGATTGATAATATTGACATTTTTCGCGTGAATTTGAAATAAATCCTTGATATATCTTTGTAATGCTCGTTATATGATATATTTCACTTTACTCTCAAGAAATCAATTATTGAGTTAAGAAATTCAAAGATGAGTAAAAAGGTTAAAGAGGTGTCTCAAGCATCATCTTTAGAGGATACATATATGCCTTCATTGTTTTCAGACACTGTCTGTAACAAAGATTGTGGAATTTCTTCATGGGAACCTATGTACAAACTCTTTGAGAATGAAGGACCAAAGGTGATAACAAAAAAATCTGCGACATGTACTGATTCCACTTTTGATGCAACCATTTTCAATGTTGTATGCTCGTTTCTCCACAGAATAGCTGCGAGGTCAAAGATTATGCCTTACACGAATATGATTAAGTAGGAAGTTGAGAACTTAAATATTGAAGATAGAGTTTTCAATAATTCCATAGGAGAGATTATGGGCTCTTTCAAAGCCGAAGATTTGATAGCCATGTATCATCTACCAGCTCCGCAACAGAAGTATGATAATAGATATGTGCAAATGTTCAGAGCTAAACATCTAGATCTTATCAAAGTCATCCATGAATGGAAAGGCAATGAAGGGAAATTGAAGCAAGACAAATCTGGTACGTACCCCATTACACAAATCCCTTACCCTTATTGCTATGCTATTGGTATGTTGTGTAAGCTATTTTCCCAACCTGATAGGACTAGGTTCGCTAGAGATTGGGTTCCCTTAATTGAAACAATATTCAATTCATCCATTTTGAATTGGGCATAACTTTTATCCAATTATTTAGCCAAACATATTTCCGAATATAGGAATAAAAGGAGTGCTTCATCACAAGAAAATTCACCCTTTTACATGTCTTCTTATGTTATGGATCCCATCTATTTCACTTCTATGTTTCCAATCATGGGTTGGAAATGGACCATTAAAAACCCTACCCCAATTCACATATACCATGAAGAACTCTGGGACTCTAAATTCCACCTACATTTCTACAAATTCTGTTATGGAGTCATGTTTCCTATGTATCAAATGATTTTCAATAAAAATATCCCTAGGGTTTCCAACGAAGTCAGTAAAGATATTCTTCCTACAGCTAGATGGTTTGCTGAAGAGAAATTCACATATGTTCGAGTATTTGTAAGTTCTTCTCTTCCACATGTTTTACCATATTATGTTCCAGATAGTTTGTTTGGGAGAGAGATAGCTTATCAGCTCATCAATGGTGTCACAAAATAGTTAAAAGATGATAAAAAGGCTATTTGGCCTTATTTCCCTCTACAGTGCAGAACCTTCACTTTGGCTAATATCAACCATACATACAAAGAGGCTCCTCATATTCATATGTTAAATATAGCATTCAAAGATGTAATTAAAAATTACATGGCAAAGCTCAAAACAAAGCCTTTCATAAAGGAAGAAGATAAAATTTGATGACTTCTTCCAAGGAGTCGAAGATTTTTCTGATATTGTTAAAAGGATTTCTACTCAATCAAGTCAAGAATAGGCTGAAGCCTTTCAGGTATATAGAAATGAGAGATTGAAAAATGTCCCTTTGAATTTGTTATTTATTGAAGAAGAAAAACATACTCCAAGTTTCAGTCTTGATGAAGAAATGAAAGATGGCTCTGAAAATGAATCTGGTCAGTCTCAACAACATTCTGATAGGTCAAATCAATGTGAGGATGAATCTGAATCTATAAAAGAAAATTTGGAAGTCAACCTAATTCTTCAAGAAATAGAGTTGCAAGAGAAAACAAAGAACAATGGCACTAAATCAAATTTAGAGGCAATTCAAAAGGATCAGAGCATGGTATATCAGTCTAAATCATCTCAAGGTAAAGATTTGGTGAATGAATGGGAGCAATTTTCTCGAGCAATAAAGACTCCTAAAGAAAAGGTCAATACTGACCAAGCAGCAAGTTTTCAAACACTAGAGCCTTCTCAGAAAATAGTTGAAAATGTCAACCCTCTACAGAGAATCCTAACAACACAGAGCAAAGAAATCATTCCAGCTTATTCTACAGATCAAATCATCCTACATATTGAAGACATTCCATCATTGGATATTTTCTACAGTCCCAGCCACAGAGCTGTGATTAAAAGGAATAAGAGAAAAAGAACTGATGAGACAACTCCTAAAATGACAGATGAATCAGTTGACGTCCTTTGGAAGGATTCATTAGAATATCCCACTGATCATCTGACTAAATTTTTACAATATGTAGGAGCTTATGCCACAACCACTGTAAATAAGGCAACTGAAGTTAGAACCTTGTTGAAGCAGAAAGATTCTAGAATACAAGAATTAGAACAGATGTTAGATGTAGAGAAAGTTCAGCACAATTCCATAAAGATATTGAAAATATTAATTTAGAACATCACGCAGAGCTTAAACAGAAACAAACATAGCTAGAGAAATCCATGGTAGAGTTACAGAATCAATCACAATTAGAAGAGTTCATTAAAGAAGCACTTGAGATAAATGCTTTGATAAATAAACAACAAAAAATATTTTGTCATAAAGCTGCTACGGTTGATTCCTATTGTGATTCCAATAAAATAATGATTCAGAAAATTGCAATCCAAAAAACAGAATGTGAGAAAATTCAAAAGAAAATTGAAGAACACATTCAGTGGCAAGACTCAGATATGGGAAAGCAAGCTAATCTACCACAAATAGACAAGCTTCACAAAGAATTATTATTTACAGAATTGGAAGCACAGATCACCCGAACCAAAAGAGCAGAGACCAAACCAGCCATCAAATCAAGTGAGGTTATACAACTCTTATGTGACCAATTGATTAAAACAGGACTTCTTGAAGAAAGCACGTCTGATGTGTTTTCAATTACAAAAGAAGTAGAATTAAAATGGGCATAGAGAGCAGAACAACAGGAAGAAATAATCAAGAAAGTCAATAACTTTGATCGGGAAAATTATTGGAATTTTCTGATCAAACCTTAACATCAATAGCAAACTCTTTATTTCTCACAAAATTAGCCAAAAAGTTTCAGTAGACAATCTCAAATGCTATCTTCAAGGACCAAATTCGATCACGAATATCTCAGCTAGCTCAGCTCAAGACAATGCTAGATATCTTCCAACTTCGTGATCACACAGAAATGTATGATCCATAAAGTCAAGATTATTAGTTCTAAATTCCTAGATTATTATTCAAGTCACGTTGTAGAGAAAGGTTGTTTGAAACTTCCTGTACATTTTTGTACATCATTTAATTATTTTGTAGTTAGTTTTATTTTTTAAACCCTTCTCATGCATTTAGAGAAGGGTCCAAGATTTTTTTAAGAACATTTACAAAGAATTCTTATTTCTAAGTAAAGTTTGTGGATGCCTTGATGAAGTAATGGAACACGACCTTTTTCAATTATAAATATCATTTTTTCAAATCACTGTTGGTGCACTTTTGTATTCTTTGAGTGACTCTTTGATTGAAGAATTGGATATGGCCTATTATCACTAATTCGATAAGCAAAAGTAATACACATCTGGTACTATTATCATATATTTTATTTTTGTTTCTGAATGTTAGTGCTGAACTCAGCTTTCATGAATTATATATGGAATTAATTATTTATGTCTAAAATATCTGTTGCACTATTGTACGGTATAAAGATAAAAATTAGTTATTTCATATATGGTCATCAGATAAATGCGATATATCTTTCATTTTCTTTTGATTAACTATTTTTCAAGAGAATCATCTTACACGGTAATAATTCTATTAAATCTGTGATGATTTCATCATCACAGATTGACTAGATATATTTTTAGATTGCATTAAATTATTATCCCTGAGTTAGATTAAATTTAATTCAAAGCTTTGCATTTAGAAATAAATTTATCTTAGTTTGTAGTAATTCATCATTGCAAAAATGTTTTGAAAAGAAATCCCACAAATTATCTTAAAAAACCCAAATTTGGGAAACTGGTCCCATCACACCCAGTCATAGCCACTACCCCAAACGGAAAAGGAACTGCTTTAAGGTTTGGACCGAGTGGTTATCCCCTTTTGTTGTTGCCACAGATTTCCGAGGCCTGAAAATTTTTGGCGCTAGAAGGAGGGTTTACTATGAATGGCAGATAAGTCTAAAAATCAAAACCCTCATAAGAGTCGATCTCCTCAAAAGTATTCTACGATTTCCTGATCACAGTCTAGATCACCAACTTAGAAATCCGAAGTATTAGAAACCTTTCCATCATCTCCTGAAGTATCATGTTATCCACCTACTTCAGAATTCATTCCTGAATCTCCCGAAGTTCAATCTTTAATTCAGCAATTAGAAGGAATATCTTTTTCTGCTGAAAAGCCTATTAACCGAGAAACTTTTGAGGAAAGTGTTACTTCTTTATTTATACAAACTGGTATTTTAAATCTATCTAAAGGTGAGAAGCTTGGAGTTCCCCCTTTTGAGTTTCCATTATAATCTCATCGCAAAAAAGCTTCTATATCCAGATATAAGTCAGAAACAAGTGAAGTCACATCAAATTTTCCTCAAGTCATTCCTCGACATTCTTCTAATCAATCTACATCCCCACCATCTTCCATTTCTTCTACTCAAACAATCAGTGATGTGACAAGTAGTATTGTTCCAGTTGTAAGTTCTTCATTCATTACCCCTACTTCTGGATCTACTTCTACATCTTCACAAACTCCAAATCTAGTTATGGCTAATCGACCCTGGACGAAACCTGGTGTTGTATTAATAAAAAATCCTAATCCTCTTCCAGATTATCCAGAAAAATGGTTACCTAAATATAATCTAGATGATGGTCTTCCTCCTGAAGAACACATCAATAATTTTATGTTAGCCATGAATTTAAAAGGAATCGCTCATGAAGATGTTGTAGTTATATTGTTTCCATACACTTTTCAAGGATCTGCGGGATCCTGGTACTTCTCTCTTCCAGTAGGATCTATTTCCAATTGGGAAACATTTGAACAAGTTTTCCTTGCAAAATTGGAGATGATAGGACTATTGCATCCTTAATCAATGCTCTCTCCTATCTTAAAATGAATTCAAGTGAAAAGATCAAAGTTTTCAACTCCAGATTTAACAGGTTATTAAATAAAATGCCAAATGCTTATAAACCTACTGTTGAAGTACAAATAGAATGGTATATTTCTTCTTTTCCTTCTAATATAGCTATTTTTGTAGATAGAGCTAATAAATATACTCTTTTAAAAAACTTGAAAGAAGCTCTCACAGTAGAGAAAAGAATCTTAGCATTAGAAAAACGATCAGAGACAAAAGAAAGGAAAACAAAGAAAGTGACATTTAGTCAAGATTCTAAAAAGAAAGTTTCAAAAGATCCATTTAATCTTGAAGGTCTTCAAAAAGTGCTAAAGACTATGTCAAATGACATGATTGATATAAAGAAACAAGTTGCTGAAACTTCAGCCACTAAAAAATCATTTCATCCATTTAAGAAGAGTCCTCCTTCAACATCTCAACCTCCAAATGAGATTTCAAATGCTAAATCTAATCAAGATACTGAAGATCCCTCACCTTCTGAAAATGAATTAGAGTTTGAAGAAGAAGTCGAATTAAATGGTTTATGGGATTTTATTCTTCCCACAGAAGAAGAAAATGAAGCTATGTTTGTATCTACAAGAAGAAAATATTCTTCAGATCCAATTGTGTCAAATCCCAAAAAAAATTCTATTCCCACGAAAGAAAAAATAAAAAAATCTAAAACTGTACAGACAGATCCGATTTTATTAGATCCTTCTACAACTTCCAAAACTTTGATCGTTTCAGATACAGTTGAATATAGCATAGTTGAAGACATGAAAAATATTAAATCAAATATTTCATTACATGAAATGACCAAACTCAAACAACAACATAAAATCTTGCTTAGAGAACTCAAAGCAATTCCTGTAGAACATATACAATCGCCAGTTATAGCACAAGCTTCAAAAGATATGGGAAAACCTCCATCATCTACCAATAAATTAAATTCCAATGATCTTTCTTTAATTGGTGGTAGATATATCTCCCAAACTCCTCCTTTTCTTTTGACTTATGAAATTTAAAAAAAAAAAAATTCATAATTTTCTTATTGATTCAAGGGCTTCTTCAAACATTATGCCAAGAATAGTATGTACAAAATTAAATATAACTCCTCAAAAAAATCCGTACATTGGATAGAACAAAAGTTGAAGTTATTGGATAAATGTTGTCAGTATCCGTCAGGTTATCATCTAATCCAAAAATACTACAAGTGATTGATATTCTAGTCGCAGACATCCCTGAATTCTATGGCCTTATTCTAAGCAGGGATTGGTCTGAAAATTTACATGGATATTTTGCTACTGATTGGTCTCATATGTGGTTACCATATAATGGAAAACCAAATCAAATAAGAATTGAACGTGAGAAATTTATGAAACATATAGTTACTGAATTGGAAGGATCAAATGAACCTGTATCTTTTACTAATAATATCATAGGAAATTATTCAGCTGAGTCATTTCTTGGATCATTGAATGCTCAGGTCTCACCTTTTTCAACAAATGCGGTTATTTCTCAAGTTGAAAACTTTTCTCAAGTAGATTCTTCTAGATGTGTTAATTTGAGCAATCAAATTCCAAAACAATCTTTATTTTGGACTCTATTTTTTGATTGTTCGAAATCAGAAGATTGTTCAGGAGAAAGTTTCATTTTAATCAATCCACAAGGAGAGAAAATGATCCTAGCTTGTAGACTCGAGTTCCAGTGCACGAATAATACTGCTGAATATGAAGCATTGATACAAGGTATGTATAAAGCTATAGGATTAAATGTTAAATATTTGCAAGTATATGGGGATTCTGAAATAATAGTTAAACAAGTTAGAAATATGATTCATTGTATTTCTGGACACTTGAAAAATGATAAAACTTTAGATCAGAATCTTATTTCTCATTTTATAGCATTCAATATCTCTACAATTCCTAGAATACAAAATGCGAGCATTGATTTACTTGCTAATGTAGCATCTAGACTTATACCACTCGAAGAATTTAGTCCAGATAGATTTTTGATTGAATTAATTTTTAGACCATCCATTGCGGACAATATAACAAATTGGAGAGTATTTAACAATGATGCAGATATGGTAGACTTTCTTACATCAGACAAAGCTTATGAAGGTCAAATCTTAGATGAACATGAACATGATTTACAGATTGAGGATAAAGCAAACAATAATCCAATTCCCAAATCTGTAGTCAAAATGGAGGACCTTTATGTTTTGAAAGATAGATTTAAAAAAGTGACCAATTTAAAAGCTCAAAGTTCTACTTTAAAGTTTGAATTTATTAATATTGGTACTCCAGAAAAGCCTCAAAACATCAACTTAGACCTTGGCCTAAAACATGAAGAAAGGATATCATTTATTAAATTGCTGAAAAAATATAAAGAGGTCTTTGCATGGGATTATTCAGATCTTAAAACATATGACACTTCCATAATTTAGCATACCATTCCTATGATCTCAAATGATAAACCTGTCCAATAAAAACTCAGAAAAATTCATCTAAATTTAAAAGTCAAATTAAATCTGAACTGAATAAAATGCTCAAAGCTAAAGTCATCTTTCCTGTTAGACATTCAAAATGGGTGTCAAACATGGTTCCAGTTAGAAAAAAGAATGGAGACATTAGAATTTGTATAGACTTTAGAAACTTGAACAAATCCTATCAGAAAGATAATTTTCCCTTACCCACCATGGAACAAATATTGCAATCAGTTGCAGGGTCTAAATTGATGTCTTTTCTAGATGGATTTTCAGGGTATAATCAGATCATGGTACATCCTGATGATAGATTAAAAAAAACGTTTAGAAAAAAATGGGGAACATACGCATATCAAAAAATTCCTTTTGGACTGATTAATGTTGGTGCCACATTTCAACGTGCTATGGATATAGCTTTCAGAGGAGTAATCAATAGCTCAATTGTTATATACTTAGATGAAATTTCTATTTATTCTAAGCATAGGAACCATCATATTAATCATTTAAAAAACATTTTCGAAAGATGTAGAAAATATGGCATTTCCCTTAATCCTAAAAAGTGTTATTTTTCCTTATCAGAAGGTAAATTATTGGGATTCATTATTTCTAAAAAAGGAATTCATATAGACCCTGATAGGATTCAAGAGATTGAAAATATTCCTCTACCACATAACAAAAAAAAATGCAATCATTTTTAGGACAAATTAATTTTGTGAAAATATTTGTTCCAGATTTATCCCAAATTTTCCTACTCCTACAGTCAATGATTAATAAAGATTCAACCTTTAGATGGGGAAAAGAAGAAATAAATTCTTTTGAGTTAATTAAAAAAGCTATTATTGAAGCTCCCTCTTGAACAACTCCTAGTTTTCTCAAATCTTTTTTGTTGTACACATTTTCTTCTGATACATCATATGCAGTTGTTTTAACATAGTTGAATGATCAAAACATTGAAGCACCAATAGTGTTTTTAGCTCTAATCTTCAAGGTGCTGAGTTGAATTATTCAGCTATAGAAAAAAAAGCCTATGCTGTATTTAAATATTTGAAACATTTCAGACATTTTCTCTTAAAGACATATACCAAGATAATAGTACCTTACTCAGCAGTAAGGAAATTATTAATACAACGAGAAGTAGGAGAAAAAAGAGCAAATTGGGTTACTGCACTCCAAGAATATGATGTAGAAATACATCCAGCTAAAATTGTTAAAGGACAAGGTCTTTGCAAAATGTTAACTGGAGCTTCTCATTTGTCAAAAGAGGAAGATCAATAAAATGAAATAAAACTATTTGAGGTAAGCCTAAACGATTCTCAATCACAATATGCTGATCTAAAATTCTTTCTAAAAAATGGACATGCTCCATCATATTTCAATTATACACCAAAGCGTGCTTAGAGACTTAAAGCAAATCAATATCAACTTGTAAATAATGTCTTATTTAGGAGGAATTATGATTATGTATTATTAAGATGTTTAGAAAAAGCTAAAGCCGAAAAAGAATTGTAGGAACTACATGATGGACCAGCTGGAGGTCATTTTGGAGGAAATACCAGAGCTCATAAAATATTGCATGCGGGTTATTATTGGCCAACGTTGTTTAAAGATGCACATGAATATGCAATAAAATGTAAAACATGTCAAACCACAGGAGGAAGAGAAAGGAAAGAAGCATTCCCATTACAGCCAGTAAATATTCAACAACCATTTGAACAATGGGGGTTAGATATTATAGGTGAATAACTCCTAACTCTTCAAAACAACACAGGTATATTCTAACTGCAACTGATTATTTCACAAAATGGGTAGAATCTATCCCATTAAAGGTGGTCAATACACAGAATATTACATATTTTATTGATCAATTCATAATTACCAGGTCCGGCCTTTCATCAGATTTAATATATGATAATGCATCTTAATTTTCTAGAAATGCCACGATTGAATTTTCTTTGAAAAGAGGTTTTAAGTTAAAATACTCAGATAATTATTACCCACAAGGAAATGGATTAGCTGAATAGACAAATAAAAACCTTATCATAATCATCAAAAGAACTGTAGAGAAAAATCATAAGAATTGGCACAAAGCCTTATTGTTTTCTCTATGGGCAGATAGAATCACCCAAAAAGCTTCAATAGGTACTTCACCATTTGTGTTAGTTTATGGCAAAGAAGCAATTATACCCTAAAAAATAACGATATCATCGTTTGCTTTAGTACAATTCATTGATGAAAATCCATCTTCCTCTCTTCAACTTAGACAAGATCAAATCCTTAAGTTAGAAGAAGAAAGAGAAAAAGCTAAACAAATTCATACCCATCATCAACAAATAATAAAGACCTCATTTGATTTAACATCTTTTAGTTCAAGAGATTTTCAAATTGGTGATTTGGTATTAAAGTGGGACAAAGCTCATGAAGAAATGGGTAAACACACAAAGTTTCAAAAACTCTGGCTAGGACCGTTTCAAATAATTGAAAAAGTTGGCTCATCAACATTTCTGTTACAAGATTTATCGGGTAAGAAAGATTCTTTACCTATTAATGGGCAAGTTCTGAAAAAATATTTCTCATAGAAGGTAACCCTTCTATATTTGTACATTAAAATTTTTGCTTTCATATAGAAATAAAAAATTGTTTAGTACTGACAATTGACCTTTCAAAACAAGTCTTAGATAATTCCTTGCACTGTCTTTTTCCACTTGTTAAAAAATAAAAAGAAAAATCGAAAGATTTAGGAAAAAACAGATTAATTTTATCTTTCTAGAAAAATGAAATTCCAATAAAACACTTATTTTTGTTTGAAGAACTCTCATTTTTATCTAGTATGAAGACTCTTTTGTCAATCATGAAAATAAAATTATATTATAGTAAGAAATATTTTTCAGAAAAAGAAATCTAACAACTCGACATTATCATCTAGCATCTTGAAAATAAATATGATTCATCCCATCCGAAAAATCTTATAATTTTCAAAAGTAGATAAGAGAAAATAAAAAGAAAAAGTTTGGAGAAAACTTAAAAGATAATAATTCTCATCACGAGTTTGTTTACCATGTTCATAAAGAAATAGTTGAACTGACATTACTAATACTGTCTACCAAAACAGTGTAATGACTTGAGATTATATCATAAAGACAAGGGGTCTAATCAAGAGCCAGCTTGATCAGTTTAATTACTATTTGTGAATGGCATTGTCATTATTTGGTTACCTAGTCAAGACAATGGCTTTTAAGTAGATAAAAGATACAAAAAAGAAAAATATATGATTTACTTATCAAAATGATGAGAGATACCGAATGGAAAAATGGATCATAGCTGGTTAAAAGGTAACCTTTCTAAAAGCTTAAAACTGCCTATTGGAATAGAGGCTCTATCTATGATAAAAGAGTAAAACTATAAAAAGCTTTATCTGTAAAGATTATTTGCTATTTATTTATAACTAAGTAAAGACTGACATTGATTTTTATACTTATATATTTATAGAGGAATTCTCTTGAATGAGTGAATAAATGAAATTTTCGTTATTTGAAAAAAGATATTATTTATCTAAAATTTCATTTCTTTAACTATTTTATTTTTATATAAAAGGATTTAAGATTTTCAAAAAAAAAATTATCAGAGACATCTGGTTCGTCCAAGTGAATCACCAATTGTTGTGCTATACAACAACCCCCATTTATTTTTCATAAATAGGGACCCTTTAGAAATAAATAGGGAAAATCCATTTTAAAAAATTCTTTTAAAAAAACACTAAGAAAATAATTTTTCCTACCTAAAGCGCACCGCTTATCACATATTTTATCCTTAAAAAAGAATCCTAAATCATAAAATCTGCGAATTGTGAAATGCGCTCTTTAAAAATCATTTCCAAAGAAATAAAAAACCTACTTTCCTTTTTTCGCATCACACTTGATTTAGTTAAGACTTAAACAAACAAAGTAATATAAGTTGCGACAGTCGCAGACCCAACGAAGCAAATAAACTCAAAAATATAAATCCTTTTTCGCTATCGCATCCACTTTAAGCTTTTGCAAATCACATCATGCGCCAATTATAGTATAGACTTAAATGTATCTTTTAAATCTTGCGATTTGCGATTTCAGCAGATCGCATTTCGCAACATTTATGAGACAATCACAAAATATTACAAGGAATCATTACAATTTGTGCAGTTAATGATATCAATGTGTGAAAAGCAAATTATGTCATATCAAATTGAATTTCAAATCTTAACGGCTTTAAACGATTGATAAGTATTGTGTGAGAAGTCATGTGAAGCCATGTCAAGCATTAAATTTTGAAATCATAAGAAATTATCAAGAGGTAATTGATAAGATTGACAATTTTTTGCGTGAATTTAAAATAAATCCCTGATATATCTTTATAATGCTCATTATATGATATATTTCACTTTTCTATCAAGAAACCAATTATCGAGTTAAGAAAGTCAGAGATGAGTAAAAAGGGTAAAGAGGTGTCTCAAGCATCATCTTCAGAGGATATAGATATGCCTTCGTTTTTTCCAGACACTATCTGTAACAAATATTGTGGCATTTGTTCATGGGAAGCTATGTACAAAATATTTGAGGATGAAGGACCAAAGGTGATAACAAAAAAATCTGCGACAGGTACTGATTCCACCTATGATGCAACCCTTTTCGACGTTGCATGCTCGTTTATTCACAGAATAGCTGTGAGACCGAAGATTATGCCTTTCACGGATATGATTAAGTGGGCAGTTGAGAACTTAAATATTTAAGATAGAGTTTTCAATAATTCCAGAGGAGAGATTATGGGCTCTTTCAAAGCTGAAGATTTGATTTCCATGTATCATCTACCAGCTCCACAACAGAAGTATGATAATAGATATGTGCAAATTTTTAGAGCTAAACATCAAGATCTTATCAAATCCATCCATTAATGGAAAGACAATGAAGGGAAATCTGCTACGTACCCCATTACACAAATCTCTTACCCTTATTGCTATGCTGTTGGTATGTTGTGTAGGCTATTTTCCAAACCTAATAGTACTAGGTTTGCTAGAGATTGGGTTCCCTTAATTGACGCAATTGTCAATTCATCCATTTTGAATTGGGCAGACCTTTTATCCAGTTATTTAGCTAAACATATTTCCGAATATAAGAATAAAAGGAGTGCTTCATCCCAAGAAAATTCACTCTTTTACATGTCTGCTTATGTTATGGATTCCATCTGTTTCACTTCTACATTTCCAATCATGGGTTGGAAATGGACTATTAAAAACCCTACCCAAATTCACATATACCATGAAGAACTCTGGGACTCTAAATTCCACCTACATTTCTACAAAGTCTGTTATGGAGTCGTGTTTCCTTTGTATCAAATTATTTTCAATAAAAAGATCCCTAGGGTTTCCAAACAAGTTAGTAAAGATATTCTTCCTACAGCTAGATGGTTTGCTGAAGAGAAATTCACTTATGTTCGAGTATTTGGAAGTTATTCTCTTCCACATGTTTTGCCATATTATGTTCCAGATAGATTTTTTGGGAGAGAGATAGCTTATTAATTCATCAACGGTGTCACAAAATAGTTAAAAGATGATAAAAAGGCTATTTGGCCTTCTTTCCCTCTATAGTGTGGAACCTTCACTTTGGATAATATCGGCCATACATACAAAGAGGCTCCTAATATTTAGATGTTAAATCTAGCATTCATGCCCAAAATATTATATGACCCAAAAAACATAATTAAAAATTACATGGCAAAGCTCAAAACAAAGCCTTTCATAAAGGAAGAAGATAAAATTTGATGACTTCTTCCAAGGAGTCGAAGATTTTTCTGATATTGTTAAATGGATTTCCACTCAATCAAGTCATGAAGAGGCTGAAGCCTTTCAGGTATATAGAAATGAGAGATTGTAAAATTTCCCTTTGAATTTGTTAGTTATTGAAGAAGAAAAACATACTCCAAGTGTCAGTCTCGACGAAGAAATGAAAGATGGCTCTAAAAATGAATCTGGTCAGTCTCAACAACATTCTGATAGGTTAGATTAATATGAGGATGAATCCAAATCTATAAAATAAAATTTGGAAGTCGACCTAATTCTTCAAGAAATAGAGTTGCAAGAGAAAACAAAGAACAATGGCACTAAATCAAATTTAGAGGCAGTTCAAAAGGATCAAAGTCTAAATAATTTCAAGGTAAAGACCTGGTTAATGATTGGCAACAATTTTCCCGAGAAATAAAGACTCCTAAAGAAAAGGTCAATACTGTCCAAGAAGCAAGTTTTCAAACGCTAGAGCCTTCTCAGAAAATTTTTGAAACTGTCAACCCTCTACAGAGAATCCCAGAAACACAGAGCAAAGAAATCATTCTAGCTTACTCTACAGATCAAATCGTCTTGCAGATTAAAGACATTCCATCATTGGATATTTTCTATAATCCCAGCCACAGAGTTGTGGTTAAAAGGAATAAGAGAAAAATAACTGATGAGACAAATCCTAAAACGACGTGTGAATCAGTTGATGTCCTTTGGAAGGATTCATTAGAAGATCCCATTGATCATCTGACTAAATTGTCACAATATACAAGAGCTTATGCTACAACCACTGTAGATAAGGCAACTAAAGTTAGAACCTTATTGAAGCAGAAAGAATCCAGAACACAGGAATTAGAATAGATGTTAGCTGTAGAGAAAGTCAAGACTGTTGAACATATAAGAGAAAATTCAGCATAGTTCCATAAATATATTGAAAATCTTAAGTTATAACATCACGCAGAGCTTAAAGAGAAACAAACACAGCTGGAGAAAGCCATGGCAGAGTTACAGAATCAATCACAATCAGAAAATTTCATTAAAGAATGACTTGAGATAAATGCTTCGATAAATAAACAAAAAAAATATTTTGTCATAAATCTGCTACGATTGATTCCTATTGTGATTCCAATAAAATAATGATTCAGCAAATTGCAATCCAAAAACTAGAATGTGAGAAACTTCAAAAGAAAATTGAAGAACACATTCAGTGGCAAGACTCAGATATGGGAAAGCAAGCTAATCTACTACAAATAGACAAGCTTCACAAAGAATTATTATTTACAGAATGGGAAGCACAGATCATCCAAACAGAAAGAGAAGTGACCAAAACATCCATCAAATCAAGTGAGGTTATACAACTCTTATGTGACCAACCGTTTAAAACAAGACTTCTTGAAGAAAGCATGTCTGATGTGTTTTCAATTACAAAAGAAGTAGAATTAAAATGGACACAGAGAGCATAACAACAGGAATAAATAATCAAGAAAGTCAATAAGTTTGATCAGGAAATTATTGGAATTTTCTGATCAAACCTTATCATCATCAACAAACTCTTCTATTTCTCACAGAATTAGCCAAAATGTTTCAGTCGACAATCTCAAATTCTATCTTCAAGGACCAAATTCGATCACGAATATCTCAGCCAGCTCAGCTCAAGATAATGCTAGATATCTGCCAACTTCGTGATCACACAGAAATGCATGATCCATAAAATCAGGATTATTAGTTCTAAATTCCTAGATTATTGTTCAAGTTAAGTTTTAGAGAAAGGTTGTTTAAAACCTCCTCTACATTTTTTTAAATAATTTAATTAGTTTGTAGTTAGTTTTAGTATTTAAACCCTTCTCATGCATTTAGATAAGCGTCCAAGATTTTGTTAAGAAAATTTACAAAGAATGCTTATTTCTAAGTAAAGTTTGTGGATGCCTTGATGAAGTAATGGAACACAACCTTTTTCAGTTATAAATATCATTTTTTTGAATCACTGTTGGTACACTTCTATATTCTGTGAATGACTCTTTGATTGAAGAATTTGATATGGCCTATTATCACTAATTCGATCAGCAGAAGTAATACACATCTGGTACTATTATCATGTATGTTATTTTTGTTTCTAAATGTTAGTGATGAACTCAGCTTTCATGAATTATATATGGAATTAATTATTTATGTCTGAAATATCTGTTGCACTATTGTACGGTATAAAGATACAAATTAGTTATTTCACATATGGTCATCAGATAAATGCGATATATCTTTTATTTTCTTTTGATTAACTATTTTTCAAGAGAATTATCTTACACAGTATTAATTCTATTAAATCTGTGATGATGAAATCGTCACAGATTGACTAGATATAATTTTAGATCGCATTAAATTATTATCCCCGGGTTAGATTAAATTTAATTCAAATATTTTCATTTAGAAATAAATTTATATTAGTTTGTAGTAATTCATCATTGTAAAAATGTTTTTAAAAGAAATCCCACAAATTGTCTTAAAAAACCCAAATCTAGGAAACTGGTCCCATCACACCCAGTCAGATGCACTACCCGAAACAGAAAAGGAATTGCTTTAAGGTACAGACTGGGTGGTTATCCCCCTTTGTTGTTGCCACAAATTTCTGAGGCCTCAACACCTTCATACTAATTCATGCGCTAGTAGTGCCCGCGGATTGGGTCTTTTGTTCGGAGTTCGACCCATCATTGCATCCCGCTCGATAAAATAATCGACCTTTAAACTTTAAGTCGGGACCCACTTTCATAAAGTTCAAAGTATTTAAAATTTTAATTATAATACAAAAAATAGAAATATTTGTATGCCAAAGTATAAAAACTTTAAGACTTTAACATATTTTTAACAATTTTCTATTTTTTTTTACATTTTCAAAATTGAAAATAAAAGAATATTGCAGATGATCCATAACAATGTGTACAATTTCCACTGATATAAAAGTGATTCTTTAATAACATGCTGATTTTCATTGATGCTTTCTATATTATCAACATTTTTTTTAGCATGTCTATATAGAATATGGACGAGCATGGAGACTTGGTTAGAATGATAGTATTCACTCTGAATTTCTTTTTGTGGAACAAATGTGTAGTTTTCTACAAAATCAATTATTGAAAAAATGGTCCCTGGTGGAAAAAATTCATGGGATTTTTTGAATTTCAAGTCTTGCCATCGAGCTCTATGGGAATTCTTAGCATATTTATAAATTTATGCCTCAAACTTTCTCAAAAAATCTATCACAAAAATTTCTTCTTCTTCTAATTCAATTCTTTTAGCACTATTTTAACCTTGAATTGATGTATGGATATATTCATATCTCTTCCATTTCAATTTCATGTTGGACAATGATTGATCATTTACATCAGTACGATATTTGTTTTGAAATTTAGTTAAATTTCCACAATCATCGCATTTTTTACCACCAACACATTTCTTTTCGTAAAATAATTCATTGCTTTCTCTTCCATATAGAATTTGAGATATCAAATCATAGATAGTAAAAGGAGGAGGTGAATCTTTCCAAAATTTTCTACCAAAATTAAGGAATGTGTCATAATATAACTGAAATTCGACATGATAATGTTAGGTCCCTATATTACTAGTATAGTCCCTTATTGTTGTTAGTGTAACCCCCTTATTGTAATTATTGTACCCCTGTAACCCCCATTTTGTTATTATTGTGCCCTTAAATTATTATTGTTAGGTCGGCTAGGATTACATTGTGGCCCACTAGGATTACATTATGGCCCCATGGACTCCTATATATAGAAAGGAGGTTTTGTGAATTGTATCATCCAAAAATTGTGCATTTATGTAATGTATTGGAGGTTGCCCCCTCGAAGTGGCTTATTTCTAAGGCGTTTATATCTCTTTTCTTCTACTTTTGAAGCTGGTTACACAACATTTGGTATCGGAGCTTTGGGATTCTAGGGTTTCGCTGCTCCAAACAGGTCATCGTGGAATTTTCGCTATAACTTTTTTTCTACGAAGCTTCAGAAGCTGAAATTTTTAGGGTGCGAAGCTGAAATCTTGAGGAAGGTTGTCTAAAAATTTCAGATCTTGGTTCGCAATATTTGAGGAGATATCATCTATGGAAGTTAGGTATTTTTTCAGGCTCATAAACAGGTCATCGTGGAATTTGCGCTATAAATTTTTTTGTACGAAGGGTCAGAGTCTGAAATTCATATGGTGCGAAGCTGAAATCCTAAGGAAATTCATCAAAAAATTTCAGAACTTGGTTCGCAATATTTTTGGAGATATGATCTGTGGAAGGTAGTGCTTTTTCAGGCTCCTGAATTTCATCTCAAAGAGGTGATCGTGGGAAAAGTTCAATAACTCTTTCTCTGGGCATCGGATTGGAGTGCCGTAAAAAGTGGTCGCAAGTACACGGACTGTAGTTTCTTTTCTATCAATTTCAGAGGCGAAGGACGAAACAGTGACACGTGTCAAGCCGTACAAGTTCGCTATACTGAACCAGTCCATAATTAGGTCATTGTGGGAGATTGGACATAACTTTGTCTTGGAGAATCCAAATCAAGTCAGACTTGTGGCATTCAAAAGAGAATTTAGAGGGAGACTTCAGTGCTGAATTTCAGATATTTAAGAGCCACAATCACAGAGATAATCCAATTTCAATATCGAGCTCCTCGAAAGCAAGTAAAAGGTGTGTATTTTTTTTCCGAATTGCATAAGTCTTGAAGAATCAAGTTGAATTGATTGCAAGGGCATATTGTATAATAGATATCAGTATTGGATTATAAAATGGCCCCTAAAGATAATTCCATACCCATTAATCTCTCAAAAAGCTACACTATGACGCATGAAGAGGAAGAGTTGCAGTATGAGATATCAAAATTACGGTACCAAGTGCAACAAGTTTCGATCTTACGAAGAGAAATTGAAGATGAAATAGATGGTTTAAAAATAGAAATGGAGGCTAAGTTGGATGGTTTGAAGGATCAAATAATAGCAAATATGGATGATAAATTAGTGGAAGATCACATCGAGCATCAACAACAAGTTCTCCAACTCTCAAAGGATAACCCAACTTTGGTGCAAAATCTAATGAAACAACAGGAAGATCAACATCACATCGAAAGAAGTTATGAAGCAGTCATAGAAACAAGAAATCGACAAGTACGATCAATTTCAGAGTATCTCAGCAAGTGGAAGAACTTTCCGGTAAAATATTTCACATGGGAGGATGAGAATTTTATACAGAAGCATCAAGAAATAATCAAGCGTTGAGGACAACACTTGTTTGAAGGAGAGGGGCATGTTAAGTCCCTATATTAATAATGTAGCCCCTTATTATGTTAGTGTAGCCCCCCTTATTGTTATTATTGTACCCCTGTAACCCCCATATTGTTATTATTGTGCCCTTACATTATTATTGTTAGGTCGGCTAGGATTACATTGTGGCCCCACTAGGATTATATTGTGGCCCCATGGACTCCTATATATAGAAGGATGTTTTGTTCATTTGTATTATCCAAGAATTGTGCATTTATGTTATGTATTGGGAGGCTGCTCCCTCAAAGTGGCTTATTTATAAGGCGTTGATATCTTCTTTTCTTCTATTTTTTGAAGCCGGTTACACAACAGATAACGACAACAACAAGTGTCGCGTATGGTGATAGGTTTTACATACCATGGTTTTTGTTGCACAAAAGCACTCATTGAGACATCAATTTCATGATTCTCTTCTTTGAACTTGTTGAAAAACTCTATCTGAGTGGTGTCCAAGAAATGTTTTGGATGTTCTTCGTACTGATTTCATGTTATTCTTCTTCGCATCACATCCCTTGCATTTGGCGAAACACGTGAATTTTTCATCCAATATTCATATATTGTTTTTTTAACATTTTCTCGAAGTCTATCTTTGTATGGTTGCCTACAAATAGCTCTCTGACAAGCGAGTTCATCATTACATCTATTTGCAACCGAAATTTCTGATGTTTGTGCAAAGTTTTTCGTGAGGTTCCTAATGCACATGTCATAGATTTTACCAAGTGATTCTCTTTAGTACTTGATGAAGCCACTGCCATATGTATTTCTCTGCGTGCATCTGAAACATTTTCTGTCTAGATCTTCTAATTGAATTTATAGCACTATTTATATTTTGTATCACATTTTCCTTCATTTTTTATCTTTTGTTGATATTCAAATACCCAATAAAGTCATAGCTTCTTTTAATTTCCTTAATGTTAGGAGACCTTTCAACAATTGGGCTTGAACTACCACATTTTCCTTTATGAAGTATGGATCAAAAATACGATTAACACTATATCGTATAACATGGTGGCTTTTTTATCTCCATATGTGTGAGTGTGAACATTTTCTAACATCTCATAATCGATAGTGATTTCATCTGTACATATTCGAATTAATAGCACATAATAAGTTTACATATTCAATAAATAGCTAAATTAATAAATATGTATAATTTCAATAATATGTACATGTGTTCAACATATGTGTGTGTGTGTGTGTGTGTGTGTGTGTGTTACTCCCACTTTTGGTCATCTAACTCGTTACTATTAGATGGACCAAAGTACACTGATAAAGACCAATTTTACCCTAAGTAAAATTGCTTTCACTATGAAAAATAACTTAGTAATCCTTAATTTGTTAAGTTGTTTATGGTTTAAACAAGAAACCCCGTGAGGAAATATTGAATAAATCCACATTTGTTTGATTTTCCTCAAGGAATAATTAGTTAAAAAATAGTTTAATTAATATTCCTGGTCATATTTAACCCAAAATAGGAAAATTAATTAGATAAATCATTATTTATCTTATTATTTTCTAGGAATAATTATTTAAACCTTATTTAAATAATATTCCTTGTTAAATTTGACTAAATAATTTATAAATAATTGAATAAATCACTATTTATTTAATTATTACTCAACCACATCCTTAAAATAATAAATAAATCATTTATTTATTTATTATTTACAAAAAAAGGGATTTGACCAAATTCAAATTCTTTTTCCCTCCAACAAATATAATAAAATATTCCATAAAATTTGGATCTAGATTTGGTTAATAATATTTTAATTATGCACCAATATCTAGACTAACTCAATATTTTGTTATAAATATAAGGGTTTTTCCATTCACTCACTACCTTTTGTTGCCTAAATATCACTCTGGATCTATACTTTTGGTCTGACTTTGATCCTCCATCATTGTCATATTTTGCTATAATTTTTTCTTG
Organism: Pinus albicaulis; assembly: GCA_034641835.2. NCBI lineage: Eukaryota > Viridiplantae > Streptophyta > Pinopsida > Pinales > Pinaceae > Pinus > Pinus albicaulis. The sequence goes on from CM076582.1 coordinate 781,200,163, forward strand.
TGAGCTCCCTTCGAGTTCCATTTTTGTCTGCATTTTCTACACCATCAAGAGAGAGAGATCTTAGATCTGAAGTGATGAGGACTTACAAGAACCCATCCCATTGAGGGGGACTAGTAACATCTTTCTATGTTCCCTTCCCAAATGTCAAAAAATGCAAAACTTCTTTAAAATTATTCTTGTCTTGTGTATTGGATGCATGGAGAAACTCTTGCCTTTATTTACTGCTTAATGTCTTTTACTGCATAGATCTAGTTTTTGTAGAATTTATCTTAGTCAACTAACTGCAGATCTAGAGAAATTGGTAGCCATCTTTGATGTTAGGGCTCTTTTTGTGCACAACTAAAGTGAGATTCTTTCGTACACTTGCGATTATAATTCATACTAACAACTGGAGACTCCAAAATGATTTACGATTATGACCTCTATAGTTTTTCAGATCCATGCATGACCAACTACTTCAAACCCTAGGGTTTCTTTTCAGCTTCTTGTTTTTCTTTTCTTGATTTTTTTTTTAACCTATAAAACTCTAAAATAGTAAAAATTCTAACTTCTGTGTGTTCTCGGACCTATTGCGCAAGTGACAGGAATCAGTCACAGTTGAGACAACACTTTTTTCTGAAACCTAATATCGAGAGTGCTGGAAGTGCAAGTTGCACTTTTTGGGCCAAAGCCTGCGACCTGAACCTCCAGGATGCAGAAAAAAGCCTCAAACCTGTGACCTCTGCAGAAATCAAGTCAGAAACTGCGACCTGTACATTTTGCGGGAATGTTTCTGAGATTTTTTTGGGTTTGTTTGGGTTACTGTTTAGGGTTGTCTGACCTCCGTATCTACCCTGTTTTGGACCTGAACTTTCTGCTTTTTACTCGTTTAAGTGGGAACCTATCCCCCTAGGGCTTCAGTACACTTCCACCTTTTTAGTAGAAGTTTAGCTGAAGCAGGTCGTCTGAATTTCAGTGTGTTCAGCCATTTTTTCAGATTTGATCCTATACCTTCATATCCAATTCAGATTGTTTATTCATCCATCCAAAAAACCTCTTTTCATTTTTGTTTGGTCCACCTCTAGGGTCCCCTCCTTGTCCTTTCAGGTTGTAGCCTTTCACCACCTCATTTGTAGCACGTTTCCCTCTCGTTTTTTGCTGTTTTCTGCACCTATTTCTAGCAGATCTATCCTTTAGATCATTGTCCCTCCCGAATTTAGATCCATTGGCTATTTTGGTGTGTTTTGACTAGATTTTTTCCCACCCACAGACTAGTTGTTGAGAAGCCCGCCTCCCTAGGTTTAGATTAATGCTTTTTTAGCTGTTTATTTTCTGTTATATTCAATTTACTTTACTCTTATCTATAGATTTATTTATAGTTATACAACACACTTTTTATTTTTCTCTACAAACATATGGGTTTAAAAATTAAAATTAACACACTTAACACGAACACCCTAAGTGAAGAAGCGCCTCGTTAACATTGCGAGGCACAAACTATAACATTGCAATAATTTGATCATATACCTCTCTGCCCTTGTTTCGACATTGTAATAATTTGATCTTGCACCTCCTTGCCCTTGCTTGTCTCTCTTCCTTTTGTGATCCGTGTTTATTCTTTCACCATTGCGCCCCCAAGGCATTTTTCCTGCAGAATTCTTGGCCTTCATCCGCAGTTTCCGTTAGGAAGACTTACTCCTTCACATAGGATTTGAGTTATTCCTCCACCGAGTCCTTATTATGACTCCGCTTCTGGTTCATTGGGTTCCCCTTTTGGTTCCATCCTCGATTCTCCCCCTGTCACCTTCACCATGTCTGGTTCAGTACATAACGCTATTGGTATCCCTGACCCTAATGACGGGAATGCTACTAGTGGGACAGCAACAGGAACTATACTGGATTCTCCCTTGCTCCATTATATGGAAAGACTCAGTCTTCTCAATTTTAACCAGTTGATCAATGACAATACACCATGACACTAGTTGGCCTGCTATGCCAACCAAGCTCCCATCCGACATCCCCAAATTTGAAGGTCTTGCTGGAGATGATCCTACAAACCATGTTCGACCTTTCCACATGTGGTGTTCGTCTAACTCCATCACTGATGACTCTGTCCATCTTCGGTTGTTCCAACGTACACTTACCAGAGAATCTTCTAAGTGGTATGTTGATCAGGCCTCCTCCCCTCATACCACTTTTGCGGCTCTTGCACAGAATTTTCTGTCTTACTTCAAGCTTCCCCTTCATTATGAAAATGGTACTGAACTTTTGACCTCTTTCCGTCAATCGTCTACGACCGGCCTATCCGATCATGTCCAAGAATGGTAGAGAAGAGAGAGCCTATGTCGAGCCCCTAACTTCGAAGATCATGTCTACATGGACTGGTTCCTTAGATCCCTTTTTTCTGCTATTGGCAAAGATGTCGCATATCATTTCCCTTAGACCGAAGAAGTTGCTCTCCAAATTGCGTTAAAATATGACCTGATCTACGCTCAGTATAGTTATGTTTATACAGTTTTACCTGATCTCCCTAGACCCGGTGGTGCCAATGCACTGGGGGAATCCCATGCCACCAACGGTATCATTGGAGACATTTCTCATCCATACACTCATCCTCCCATGGTTTATGGTTTCCCTCAAGGAGGGGAAAAATCCTCCAACACTTTCCCCCCTCCCGATAACATGTATCCACAATACGACATGCCTCCTCCTTTTTCCCAACTATTTACCATAATGTTACCCAACCTCCTTATTATCCATATCCATAGCCTGATGCTCCATCTCATCCAACATTAGCACCCCCACCTCCCTTACCTTCTCAACCCCCGCAACAGAAGCCACCACCACCCCAGGGGTAGCTGTATGCATAGCAGGGCACGACTAATCCTCCTACTTCCAAAAAGAAGAGAAAAGTCACCCAAAATAAATATTCCCCTAGTAATCTAGGACCCAATCACCAAGGGAATGCACCTAACACTTCTAACATGCAACATGGCACTCAGCCCAAGTAGGATAGGCATGTTCGCATGAATAAGCCTTGTTCTTGTTGTGGTTTCTATGGTTATTACACCCACGATTGTCCTCTTTTACCTCAGATGCATCAGATGTGGAAGACTCAAGCAGTATCGCGAGGAAAGCAAGCCTCCCCTTCGGTTCCTCCCAATGTTGCACCTATCCAGCAGGATGTGTTTACCAATCCTTTCCCCCAGCAAGGGTTCGTGGCTACCCAACCACCTGAAGGTTAGGCGTCCACTCAACCTCCTCCATATGGTACCTCCAATTACCAGATTCTCATGATGAAATCTGACCAACCCTTTACCATTGACCTCAACCTTCAGACTCAGTCCAGTGAGTACAAAAAGCCTCCCGCTATATCAGCCCCCAAGCCCCCTTCTTCAGGTTCCACAGAGCCTCTTTCGACAACCAATGGTCCTTTATAGATCCTTCAGCCTAAGGTAGAGGTTCATACTAAGATCCCCAAGGGACCATTACACTGAAACGCTGCTTCTGGAAAAGCTGCCCATTTGTATAGTATAGTACATAATTTATCACTATCTCCTACTACCATCTCAACGCTAGAACTCCTCCAATCGTGCCCTTCACAAAAAAAAGCTCTACTAACTACCATAGGCGTTGTAGATCCTTCAGATGATCATTTGATTGTCTTCGATGTTGACCAGTCAGAATATCCTCCTCTTCCTGCTTCCATAGCCTTCCAAATCCCTATCAAGATCCGGAATTCCAACGTCTCCTGTTGTATCAATTATGAGGGGGCATCCACTGCGTGATGTCTGCTTCGATATGGAAGCAACTCGGATCACCTGAGTTGGGCCCTTCCACTATCACCCTCCGAGCATAGGATGGCCACTCTTCCCAACCCATTGGCATGTTCCACAATTTTCCTATTACTCTTTTGGGAAAGACTGTTCGCATTGACGTAGAAGTCATTGATGACCCCTTAGATTATAACAGTATATTGGGTCGTAGCTACACCTATGCAATGTCTGCTGTACCATTTCCGGTTCACCTCAAGATGTCTTTTCCTTATAATGGAAAGGTAGTCACCATTGACTAGTTGACATATTACGAACCGAACTCTCAAACCTCCCCTAGGTCCATCATCTCTTCGGTGGCCAATAAGAAAACCGTCGAACCTTTGACCAGTCTCTCACTCGGAGTCTACAAGGACTCCTCTTTGCTAGGGTATTTCCCTGGTCTTCCTCCCCCTATCCCATATCCTAGCTTGTTGAATGTTTGCATGATGCAATCATATTGGGCTTCCTTTAAGTGACCCGCTTCGACTAGTCAGCAACCCCACCCTCCGCAACCTGCTCCTAGCCCTTCAACCTAGCCTTCAGGACCCCCTCCTCAGGACCCCTCATATCTAGCCGGTATCCATGAGCCTCTATACCATCCTGGCACGGTTCCTCCTTGCCTTAACCATCTCAAAGCTGTCCCGTCTGGCCATTACCCCTCCGGTCAGATATTGTTCCTAACTCCCCCTCCTAGAGTGTTTTTGGTACCTATTATGGCTACCTTATCCCTTCCTGACCTGACTCTAGGGATCCCAGTCTAGTACATTAATCCCTCAGCCGCTATCCCACCTAGTCAGCCCAAACCTTATCTTGCTTTGACCCCAGTTCAACCAGTCCCCATGACCCCTCCCCCTACTAGAGTGCCTCAGGCACCTCAACAGAAACCTACTCTTGTTGCAACAGCTCCGGGTGAAGGGGGAAAATCTCGCAAGAAGGCACCTAAAGAAAAGTCTGCCTACAAACCCTACTCCTCCTCGGCCTCCAAATCATACCACCCAGTGTGCTTTGTTTGATGTTGTATATCATGCCACCCATACCTATCTAGAGTTGCCTCACCTCAAGCCCATGGTTAATGAAATGTTTCTAGAGTCTGATATCCCTGAGTTTTATGTCACTATACCCGATTCAGTCCCGAAACTTAAATCCTTCTGCATAAATCACCCATGTTCTTTGTAGGATTTTATGGCCACTACCGTTGTGTAACCCGCCCCAAAGAGAGAAGAAAGATATTCACGCCTTAGAAATGAGCCACTTCGAGGGGGAAACCTCCAATACATTACATTAATGAACAATTCTTGGATGATACAAATGACCAAAACCTCCTTCTATATATAGGAGTCCATGGGGCCACAATATAATCCTACTGGGGCCACAATGTAATCCTAGCCGACCTAACAATAATAATGTAAGGGCACAATAATAACAATATGGGGGTTACAGGGGTACAATAATAACAATAAGGGGGGCTACACTAACATAATAAGGGCTACACTATTAATATAGGGACTTAACATGCCCCTCTCCTTCAAACAAGTGTTGTCCTCAACGCTTGATTATTTCTTGATGCTTCTGTATAAAATTCTCATCCTCCCATGTGAAATATTCTATAGGAAAGTTCTTCCACTTGCTGAGATACTCTAAAATTGATCGTATTTGTTGAGTTCTTGTTTCTATGACTTCTTCATAACTTCTTTCGATATGATGTTGATCTTCCTGTTGTTTCATTAGATTCCGCACCAAAGTTGGGTTATCCTTTGAGAGTTGGAGAACTTGTTGTTGATGCTCGCTGTGATCTTCCACTAATTTATCATCCATATTAGCTATTATTTGATCCTTCAAACCATCCAAATTAGCCTCCATTTCTGCTTTTAAACCATCTATTTCATCTTCGATTGCTCTTCGTAAGATCGAAATTTGTTGCACTTGGTACCGTAATTTTGATATCTCATATTGCAATTCTTCCTCCTCATGCGTCATAGTAAAGCTTTCTGAGGGCTTAATGGGTATGGAATTATTTTTTGGAGGCATAATATAACCCATTACTGACAAAAATTCTCCAATATTCCCTTGGAATCAACTCAACTTGATTCTTCAAACAAGACTTATGCAATTCGGAAAAAAACAATACACACCTTTTTCTTGCTTTAAGGAGCTCGATATTGAAATTGAATTATCTCTGTAATTGAAAATCTTCGATATCTGAAATTCAGCCCTGTAGTAGCCCTCTGAAGCTTCTTTCAAATGCCACAGGTCTGACCTGATTTTGATTCTCCAAGGCAAAGTTGTGTCCAATCTCCCACAATGACCTAATTCTGGACTGGTTTAGTAGAGCGAACTTGTACGACTTGCCACGTGTCACTGTTTTGTCCTTTGTCTCTGAAATTGATAGCCAAAAAACTTCAGTCTGTGTACTTGCGACCAATTTTTACGGCACTTGAATCCAATGCCCAGAGAGAGAGTTATTGAAGTTTTCCCACGATCACCTCTTTGAGATGAAATTCAGGAGCCTGAAAAAGCACTACCTTCCACAGATCATATCTCCAACAATATTGCGAACCAAGCTCTGAAATATTTTGACGAATTTCCTCAGGATTTCAGCTTCGCACCATATGAATTTCAGACTCTGAACCTTCGTACAAAAAACTTTATAGCGCAAATGCCACGATGACTCGTTTGGAGCAGCGAAACCCGAAATCCAAAGCTTCCGATACCAAATGTTGTGTAACCAGCTCCAAGAAGAAAGAGATATTCACGCCTTAGAAATGAGCCACTTTCCAGGGGGTAAAATTCCAATGTTATCATAATAATGAAAAATTCTTGATGATACAAATGAACAAACCTCTTCTATATATAGGAGTCCATGGGGCCACAATATAATCCTAGTGGGGCCACAATGTAATCCTAGCCGACCTAACAATAATAATGTAAGGGCACAATAATAACAATATAAGCTACAGGGGTACAATAATAACAATAAGGGGGCTACACTAACATAATAAGGGGCTACACTATTAATATAGGGACTTAACAACTACACTCACCTCTATACCCGCCTTGAAGAGTACCGCTCCTCTTTGGAAGCAGTCCGCCAATTCAAGGCCAAGCACATCAAGTTCACCTCTCCCTTGTTTGCGAGTTCTGCTTCAGTAGAACTAGAGGAACTTCCTGCTCCCATTGACATTCCCCTCCCTGATGTCAAAATGATGGAGTCTTCGGCCACCATTTTCTACCTATCATCATCCATGAGACCCTCGGTGGAAACCCCCCTTGAGACTTCCCCTCTTGTTTTGCCTAACCTCCCTTCAACGAACACATTGGGCTCAACATCGGTAGATCCTTTATCTACTTACTCTTCTGTCACCCCCCATGATGTTACACATGTGAGCCTTTCTTCACATGATGATGCGTCAGGTAGCTCTACCATGTCAGGTGGTCTCCCTTCCTCCAGTCACCCCATCTTCCATTCCGATGAAGAGATTATGGAAGCGATGACCAACCCTAAATTTCTGTGGGATGATATGCACCACCATGCATACTTCCGCTCGCAGCAGTCCCATGACCAATATGATGTGGAAACTAAAGACTTCATTCCTGATGAAGTAGATTGGTTTGTAAATCCCATCCTTGCAACCGATGATTTTTAAGAAGGAAATATGGCCAATATCTCTCCTACAATTAAAATTGACATTTTTGAAAAACTAGGGGTAGAATAAAACATCACCTTGGGCGCCCAATGCACCCCAAAATAAATTGAGGCTTACACCAAGCTATTCAAGGAATTCCGTGATGTTTTCGCCTGGTCCTATTTAGAAATTCCTGGACTTGATCCTGCCATTTTCGAACACCATATCGATACATGGGCCGATCCTAATCCTCTCCATCAGAATTTGAGACCCATTAATCCTTCCAGACGAGAGGCTGTCAAAGATGAAATCGACAAGCTCAAGCAGGCTGGTTTTATCTATCCCATAGAATACACCACTTAGGTGTCCAATCTGGTTCCCATTTTCAAGAAACAAGGCACCATCTGTGTCTGCACTAACTTTCATGACTTGAACAAAGCTTTTCCCAAAGAAAACTTCCCCACACCATTCATTAACCAAATCATTGACGATTGTGTAGGGCACAAGGTTCTATCCTTCATGGATGGTTTCTTTGGATACAACTAGATTGTTATCTGTCGTGCTGATCAGCTTAAGATTGCGTTCATTAATCCGTGGGGAACCTTCACCTATAGGGTCATGCCATTCAGCCTTAAGAACACCAGAGCCACTTTTCAGCAGGCCATGTCTTACTATTTCCATGACCTGGCTCATATTATCCTTTCCTATTTAGATGACCTCACTACATGTTCTAAACATCAGGCGCAACACCTCCATGATCTGCATACTATCTTTCTCTGATGTCGCAAGTATAATATCCGCCTCAACCCATTGAAGTGTGTCTTTTGTGTTCCTGTGGGTCTTCTTCTAGGCTTCATTTTGTATAAAGATGATATAACACTTGATCCCTTGAAATTTCAAGCCATCCTTGAGCTTCCTATTCCTCATACTTTATGCCAGTTACAAAGCCTCCAAGGCAAAGCTAATTTACTTCTACGATTTGTACCTGACTATGCCACCACCGCACATGGGTTCATTAGACTCCTCAGATCTAACATTCCATTTGTGTGGGATGACTATGCTCAAGAATCTTTTGATGCCCTGAAATATTCTCTCGCATCTTCTCCCTTGATTCGTTCCCCTGACTTTGATATGGACTTCATCCTGTACATCTCCACCTCCACCCATTCGGTCGTTAGAGTCCTTATTCAGGAATATGACAACGGAATCGAGCATGTTATCTATTATGTCAGTAAGAACCTTGTAGGCCCCCTTGTATCCTACTCACATGAAGAGAAATTAGCATTGGCTATCGTGTTCTCGGTCCAAAATTTTTTTCATTACATCCTCATGCGTTTCACCAAGGTTGTGACTAATTCCAACCATATTTCCTTCCTATTAAGCCGCCGAATCATCAATGCAAAGTATGCCCTTTGCATCGTTATCCTCAAGGAATTAGATCTTGAATTTGTCACACCTAAAAGTAAAAAAGGTTTAGCCCTCGATGAACTCATTTTTGAATTACCTACTTGTACGTAGGATCCTCCAGTTAATGATGATTTTCTCGATGAACATTTTTTTTCCATTACCACAGATGATCCTTGGTATGGTGACATTATAACTTATTTGCGAACCCAAAAGTTCACCCTCCATCTTGATCGTGATGCTTCACGACGTATCTGACAACAGGCCCCCCGCTACCTTCTTATTAGTGACGAACTTTATCGTCATGGTGTGGATACTGTCCTTCGTCATTGTCTCACACACGTTGAAGCTGAGAAAGTCCTCAATGCCTCCTGTTGGGCCCAAACTAAGGTATTATTCTCACCCTGTAAATAATTCAAATTATGTTATAATTGCGAGGTAATCCCTCTTCACATTAACAATAAGGAATAAAATATCATGAAAATGAGAACAATCGTACTAATGATGAAAATGATGTTTTATAATAGGAAATTGACTTCTCTTATCTCCACATGCAGGAAAGCAGAATTCCTAGACCAATAGGGAATGGAAGCCAACTAACAGATGTGAGCATATGAAATTCTAGCAATTCCAACGGCCGGTAGAAGACAACCAAACAAATCCAAGTTCAAGAGCTCAAACGACATCCACGCGTAGCGGGCTATCGTTTGAGAAACACTTTTGAAATTCTTGAAGATCGCATTTAAAAGGGAAAAGGACGGAGGAGAAGGAGTCGAGGAAAAATAAGACAGGAGATCCATCCTGTAATAGAAAAATCATGAACAGTCTGTCGAATTACGTTTTGTGACATCACTGGATGTGATACAGAGCTTTGAATAATCATATTTTGAAGTTTTTACAGTGTTAAGGCTTCTGGTGGTCTGGGCCCAACCTCTGGAAGCTCCACACATGTTTTCATACTTTGAATAGTTACAGAACCAATGCTTGTGAATCTGATGTAGTTGTAATGCATATCTCTATTCAATACAAATATAGTTCTCTTTCTTTAAGATTCTTAGAAACTGCATTCCTAGAGTAGGACAAGTGCAACTATATTTTCCAACTTATGGAAATTTTGCATTAGATAGTTCCAGTTCCTTTGCTATCATTACATTTGAATTACAGATCGTAAATAAGCTTATTTTAGCATTATCTATCTTTATGGATCGCGTTCTCTTTCTAGCATAATGAAGCATTTAACCATTTGATCAATGTTGCTTAATTAATTCATATAGAGAACTCCATTGCAAAATTAATTAATTACTTGTTGTATGAGTTATTTAATTTGCTTCAGTCGTATTGTTGTTTCATTACTGATCAACTTAGTTATACTACTGTTTCATTACTGCACAACTAGTTATACTGCTGCTTCATTATTTCTTAGTTAACTAGACCGTTGATTCAATTCGATTCCATTTCTGATTAACTTAGTTAGATTACTGCTCTGTTTAATTCCAATACTGTCATTTCAATACCTACTTGGTTTATTTAGATTGTTGTTATATTCAGTTAAGTTGTTGTTTTATTCCATTAGAGAAACACAAATTCCTGTCGTTCCATCTTATATTAAAAATCCATCCAACTCACCTTTCATAGAATAAATAAGTTTAGGTAGTTAGTAAATTCTTCCTCACAGTTGAAAAGGAGCATCTGTAGAATAGCTGACTCGCATATATTGTGCCAACACTCTTGGAATAAAAATACTTACCTCAGGTTGATAATTAAATGAGGGAACACTAGAGTTGTCAATAAAAATTCACCTCTATTCGAACCAACATTTTGGCGTCGTTGCCGGGGAGAGTGTTAAGAGTTATCTCCATTATTTAATCTTTTCTCCATTTCTATGAAGAACTGGTTATTGAATACGAGAGGTAATAACTTGTGTACCAGCAAGCAGCATGCTTGCCCTTTAGCCCACTCATGAGAAATATTGTAAAAAGAACCGTAGGATAGGTGCTCTTGTTTTATGCCTAGGAAAAAGAAGATAGAAGCAATTTGAAATCATTCGCAACCATCCTCACAACCCAAAGGACTGGTGATCCTTGGGAGGATAACATACATAGACGAAATCATTGAGAAAGCTGAATCTCAGGCATCTATAGGTCCCAGAACTATTTCCATTCAAAATCCTAACATAATCCCTCAGGCAGTAGCCTCACCATCTGTAGCCTACATCAAGATTCACAGCAAGACAGAGGGGTCTGAGCAAAGCCTACAGACAGTCATTCATCAAGACATTGACCCTTCAAAAGAGGGAGGCTCTTGCAACTTGCAAGAAGGCATGGAAGAATCTAGTGGAGGAATTCACATAGAGATATCAGAACCTAAGTCCCCTAAAGAAGTAATCGAAACAGAACTTCTTAGAATCCCAGATTAGGGAAGTACTGTAAAACCGCCACCACATTCACCCCCCAAGCCTATTAAAATCTCCCCTCCAGATCAAGAAGTTCCCGAAGATTTCTGGCACCTCTTTGATCAGATGGAAAATAATCGAAATCAGAATCAGAGGCAGACATCAACATTAGAGTACCCCATTTTTTATCATGCTGCCAGTGCCCCTATGAAAGCCATTTCCTTGCACAACATCCCCACCTTTCACGGGTTAACCACAAAAGATCCTGATTCATTCCTATTTGAATTTGATGTCTTATGCAGAGGATATGACTACACCACCGATCCCCAGAAACTAAAATTATTTCCCTCCACCTTAAAAGGGACTTCTCTCCGCTGGTTCATGGGATTAGGAGGGGGAACTATAAACAACTGGGACCAAATGAAGAATATTTTCCTTACCAAATACCAAGACTATTGTCGAACTCGAGATCTAAAAGATGAAATCTTTAACATGTCTGCAAAAGACAATGAAACATTATAGGAATACATAGAAATATTTCAATATAATTTACAAAGATCCCCATATAGCATGTCGTCCAAGGAAATTTTAAAAACCACAATGCTTAAAGGAATGAAGGAACAATGGGTTGAAATTCTTAACATAATGGGGAAGGGAGATATTTATCAGGAAGAATATGACGAGATTATCTCCTTATGTATTAGATGCTCCCGCGGTAGCTCACACAATAGACCTGTTGGGCGCGATTCTATGAAGAAGGATCTTAAGCAGAGAAATGGCAATGTAACTAGGGCAGAATTTGGAAATCTGTTAGAAAACTGAAAAACTGACATCCTGGGTACTTTGGCAACACAACTTGATGTTTTACAAGCCAAAAAAAAGCAAGCTATAGTCTAACAAAACCTGGCCATTTTTTACCCAAGATGTCAGAAGAAGCACAGCCAGAGGAAGTCTCCTTTAGACATGGTCCAGACGTGTGATATCTGCACTAAGGATCATGCTACAGACCAGTGTCCTTCACTTCCCAGGCTGAAAGTTGTCTACAAGGAAGCAGAAGAAGAAACAGAGCCAGTCTATTTAATGAATTAGCGTCAGCAATGGCAGGCACGACCTGGCATACCGCAAGACCTGCCTCAATACTTCCCACTGCCGCAATTCATCCAGCAAAACCCTACAACAACTTGGCAGATGCAAAACCCCTTCTCAGCTTGGCCAAACCAAGCATTTCCTATACCAGCTTGGCCTACACAGCCTCCATCAGGAAGTAATTGGAAAAACTTCCCTAGTTCTCCCCCTTATTGACAGAATATCTCGTATCAAAACCAATGGCCAAACCCTCCTACTCAAAACACCAATTGGAACTGGAAATGACTGACGGGGATGGGAAATCTACCAATAGGAGTACGAACCCAACAATTACCAGCTCCCTACCCAATTCAGCATAACCAGCAGCCTGCCATATGCCCTCAATTACTAGCCCAACCCAATCCCAACCCTAATAATAGACCAGTTCAATTGATTCAGATCATAGAGGATCAAAAACCCAATGACGAACAAAAATAGTGCAACGAATTGAGGTTAAGATCAGGATGTACCATATTACCTATAGAGGCCATAGCTCCACCTCAGTCCCAAGTTGAAACACCCATAGGGCCTAGCTCAATGGATATAGCAGAAACAAGTAAAGATAAGGAAACAATTGACCAACAAAGACCTGAAGAACTTAGAGTGACTCCGCCACCATTCCCTGAGAGATTAAACCTACCCATACCTATAATCAACCTAGATTTTGACATTCTGGGGGAATTAAGAAACCTTTGTATTAAAATTCCTCTTCTCCAGGCCATCCAAGACATTCCCATCTATGCAAAGACAATCAAGGAATTATGTGGAAAAAAAAAAATTAAGAAAACAATGGCTCCACCTACCATTCATGTGGTAGGAACACTATCTGACTTACTGTTAGGTAGAGAATCACCTATGAAATATGAAGGCCCAGGGAACCCCATTGTGACTGTACAAATTTCTGGACACTCATTTCCAAACACATTGATTGACCTAGGGGTGGCCATTAACATCCTAACTACGGGAGCTTGTGAAAAACTAGGCATATCAGTTTTAGAACCTACAACCACACTTCTGGAATTAGCTGATAGATTTGTTATCAGACCAGAAGGTATAGTGCAAGACATCATGGTCTCGGTGGAGTCATGGGAATACCCAGCTGATTTTTTAGTCATTATTCCAAAAAACAATATGGAATGGCACCCAATGATTCTTGGGCAGCCTTGGCTGGCCACAGCAGATGCTTACATAGGTTGTCGAACAGGAAGCATGACTATCACTAGAGGAAACTCTGTAAAAAATATCATTATTTATCTGCCTGCCAAACCAAGTCTACTCATGATAAAAATTCACAAACACCCAGATACATATTTGGAATAAAACATTCGTCCACCTCTAACACTAGCAGAAGCCCTTGAATTCAAGGATCAAACAGAAGATGATCTTATTAGTAACGTTATGAATCAACCACCCAAACCTGAAAATTTGAAATGCCAAATGATGAAGATAGTCCTCGAACATGAAGGTAAAGAGGACCCTGTGGCAGACTTTGAAACCCAACATAGCTCCACAGCCACTGTTCGTAACAGTATACCTATTGAGATCGAACCAGGAAAGATTCTGAATATTGACAGTAGCTTTGATGACAACCAAAATCAGAAACTTATAAAAGTCCTCCAGAAGCACTAGGATGCATTTACGTGGGATTACCAAGACATGAAGGGCTTGGACCCACAACTTTGCACGCACCACATCTATAATGATAGAGAAATGCACCCTATTAGACAACCCCAAAGGAGCCTAAACCCTCATTTAAAAGAAATTGTAAAAGAAGAGCTGCAAAAACTTCTAGATGTAAATTTCGTTTATCCCATCTCAAATAGAAAATGGGTCTCCCCTTTGGTGGTCATCCTTAAAAAGAATGGGAAGTGGAGAATCTGCGTAGATTATAGAGAATTAAATAAGGCAACTCAGAAAGATCATTTCACCCTCCCCTTCATTAACCAAGTCCTTGACACATTAGCTGGAAAACGATTATTCTCTTTTGTTGATGGATTCAGCGGATACAATCAGATCCAAATAGCTCCTGAAGACCAAGATAAGACAACCTTTACTTGCCCATGGGGCGCTTTCGCTTACATAGTTCTACTGTTTGGATTATTTAATGCCCCAGCAACATTTCAAAGAGCCATAATTAAAAAAAATTCTAACTTAATAAATGAAGGACTTGAAATTTATATGGATGATTTTACACCCTATGGGGAAGACTTTGATCAAGCACTAGAAACATTAGACAAAGTATTAGAACGATGTATTGCTACTAGACTATGTCTAAGCAACGAAAAATGCCACATGATGATGACTAAAGGGGTAATCCTAGGCCACTACATTTGTGCAGCTAGAATACAGGTAGACCCGGCTAAAATAGAGGTACATAGTTTCCTGGGATATGTAGGATATTATCGCAGATTTATAAAAAAAAATATTGCAGATAGCTGCACCCTTGTATGCTTTAACTGGAAATGTTGAATTCCATTGGACTGAAAAATGTGACACTGCTTTTATAGACTTGAAGAAGTTGATCTCAATAGCACCAATATTGCACGGTCCTAACTGGAAACATCCCTTTCATATCTCTTCTGATGCATATAATATATCATTAGGAGAAGTCCTTAGCCAAGAATAAGACTGAAAACCTTATGTTATTTATTATATCAGCAAAAACCTTACTCCTGAAATTATATAGTAACCGAGAAAGAATTCCTGGCTGTAATTTATGCTATCAATAAATTCAGGCACTACATAACCGAATATCAAGTGTTCCTGTACACTGACCACTCTGCTATTAGATATTTAGCTAATAAACCGATCACAAATGGAAGAATAACTCGTTGGCTACTGTTATTTTAGGAATTCGATATAACAATAAAAGACCGTCTAGGGAAGGAAAATGTGGTCACAGACTTCCTGTCTAGAGTCCCAAAGACAAACGACACACTAACAGTTGACAATCAATTCCCTGATGAACACCTGTTTGCTGTAGCAATCAAAACACTGTGGTACGCAGATGTGGCTAATTATGTGGCAGTTAGGAAACTACCCAGACATTTAATGGTGAGAGAACTAAAATTGATTGTATAGTGCAGCGCAAGATTCTCTTGGATTGAAGGATACCTATTCCATACAAGGGCTGATATGCACATACGCAGATGCATAAGGGAAGAAGAAATCTACGACATCTTACGTGCTTGTCATAATGAACCCTGTGGTGGCCACTTCGCAGAACGACGGATGGGGCATAAAGTGTTGCAACTAGGCTATTACTAGCCTATGATTTTAAAAGACGCAAAGAAGTATGTTTAGGCCTGCGATAGTTGCCAAAGAGTGGGCTGCCTAGGCCAAGCTGATGAAATTCCGCTGCAACCACAATTGGTGGTGGAACCATTTGAAAAATTGGCATTGGACTTCGTTGGGCCATTCAATCCACCATCAAACAAAAAATCCCACATATTTTTTGCCACGAATTACGTCACCAAATGGGTGGAAGCAGTAGCCTTTTCAATAGCCATGAAAGAATCAGTAATTAAGTTTCTCTTTGAACTATTTGTATGATACGACCTGCCAAGGGAGGTGATAACTGATGGGGGGGCACAATTCACAGGAAATAAGATCATATCTACCTTAATAAATCACTATATCATTCACAGAGTTACGTCCCCTTACCACCCGTAGGGAAGCAGACAAGTCGAAAGCACTAACAAAGTCCTAGAGGAAATCCTTACCAAGATAGTAGCAGCACACCGCCGAGACTGGGCCACTAGACTACCAGAAGCCTTATGGGCTTATTGAACAACCTGGAGAAATACCACTGGATATTCACCATATCAGCTAGTATTTGGGAGAGAACCTAACTTCCCTATCGGGTTCGAAATTAAAACACTAATAAAAGCCCAAGAAGTGGGATTGGACTTAACAGACACTCACGATAAAAGACTCCAACAAATAAATGAACTAGACAAAATTCGACTACTTGCTTTGCAACACAGAATGATCATTCAACAAAAACGAGCCAAGTGGCACGACAACCTAATAAAGAAGAAGGTATTTCAAAAAGGGGATTTGGCACTCCTCTATGATTCTAGATTCCAAGACTTTCCAGGAAAATTGCAAACAAGGTGGCTCAGTCTGTATGAGATTCAGGAAGTACATAGCAATGGTACCCTCACCTTGACCACTATAGATGGGTCTGGCTCAACATTTCGATTTAACGGGCATAGAGTATGCCTCCATCACAAACCTCTCATGAAAGAATATTTTTGTCAACAGGCACGAAACGATCCCACTATCCAAGTTGTGGCACAAGGGGGTGACAATCCCACAAACTCAAACACATGAGAGGTTTGACAGCATCATTTGTAAATAATGTATATAATTATTTTGCTTATTGTACATTCGTCCCATTTGTAATCCATTTTTTTTTTATAAGATTGTGTTTTTTTTTTTGTTCAATTCTCGGACAGCTGCTATTCAATTGTGAACAACTATTGTTCGGTTAAATTAAAAATCCATCTGCAGTTTTTACTTTTATGTTCAATTTATGAACAACTATTGTTCAATTTCTGAACGGTCGCAGTTCAACCGAATTTAATAGCTTCTTGTTGTATTTTTTATTTTTTCTGTTTAATTTGAGAACAACTGCTATTCAATTTTTGAACCGCCATTGTTCAGTCAAATTGAACAGATTTTTTCCCGCGTTTTTTTTCTTGTCGTTCAATTCGAGAACAACTATTGTTTAGATTCTGAACTGCCGTGGTTCAACCGAATTGAACAGCTTCTTGTTGTGTTTTTATTTTTGTTGTTCAATTTGAGAACAACTGTTGTTCAATTTTTGAACGGTTGTTGTTCAATCAAATTGAACAACTTTTTGTCGTGTTTTTTAATCTTGTTTTTCAATTACAGAATAGCTGTTGTTTAGATTCTGAACAATCACGGTTCAACCGAATTGAACAGCTTCTTGTTGTGTTTTTATTTTTGCTGTTCAATTTGCGAAAAACTATTGTTCAATTTTTGAACGGTCATTGTTCAATCAAATTGAACAACCTTTTGCCTGTGTTTTTTTAATATTGTTGTTCAATTCGAGAACAGCTGTTGTTCAGATTCTAAACGGCCACGGTTCAATCGAATTGAACATATTCTTGTTGTGTTTTTTTTATTTTGTTGTTCAATTTGAGAACAGTTGCTGTTAAAATTTTGAACGGTCGCGGTTCAACCAAATTGAACAGCTTTTTGCCGTGCTTCTTAATTTTGCTGTTCAATTCGGAGACAAATGTTGTTCCATCTTTGAATGACTGTTGTTCATTTGAATGAAACAACCTTTTTTTTTAGGGTTTTTTTTCGCCGAACAATCTTTAAACAACCGCTGCTCAATCTCCTAAATAACCATTATTTTTATAATTGAGCAACCTTGATTAGATAATGACAGTTTAAAGAGAGAGGGAAAATGGTAAAATTAAAAATATGATGTGCTTTGGCACTATAATTCTTAAATAGGAAGCTGACATCATGCACACATGAGATAAAAGGCTAAGTCACCCATAGTTCAAATATGATATCATACAATTCAGGACCTTATAATGATATGTATTTTTGTATTATTCGAGTAATATGTCCCTACAACATGAAGAAATGGAACAAGGGGTATTCATGGTATTATTTTTTCTGCTTCTTTCACCATCCCTCACTCTTAAGGAATCAATGAGCCTCCCTTAACAATCATTGTGTGTCATGCAAATCTTTAAGAGGATAGGGGGTCTCATCACGAGCCATCCCACCATGATCATAAGGATTGAACAAGTGACATGCCCATTATGGCTACCACACCAGGGTAATGACCTTCTCATCTATTAGAAGGAGAGGAGGTCTCATCACGAGCCGACCTGATCACTCTGTTAAAATTCTAGTGAATGGCATTGTGACTATCTGGCTACCACACCAACACAGTGACCTTCTAATAGAGAAAAATGTTACAATCCAAAAGCAAGTACTACATCTACATGTAAATCTTAAGAGAGGATAGGGGGTATCATCACAAGCCAGCCTACCATGTTCATAAGAGTGTAGCAATTGACATGCCCATTATGGCTACCACACTAGGGTAATGACCTTATTAGTAACTTGAAGGATAGGAGGTCTCATCACGAGCCGACCTGATCGTTTTGCTACAACTCTAGCGAGTGGAACCATGGTTACTTGGCTACCATACCAGCATGGTTATATCTCCATCAAATTGGCGAAAAAACCATTCTTACATAGGGATCATGGCTCATTTTTTAGGTTAAATAGCAACCCTATTGAGGCTATGAACGCCTACTGGCAGTAGTGGCTCTACTTGTGGTATGAAAGAATGCTCCTTTAATAATCAATTGTTGTTATATACAACTTGTCTTCCATTTTCTTTTACCACAAAGCTATTACTCGAATTAGTGACAATCATGACTTACCATAAGAATAAATAACAAAGATCTGTTTAAATATTTTGAAATTTGGCATGAAAATGCCAATCATTACTTGACTAAGTCTTTCTTCCATCATAAATTTTCAGTCGTGCAATAATGGCAATACTATTTTCTCTCGTTTTCTAGTTACCTCTGCACAAGATACAATTATGAAAAATTATACATCTGACCTTTTGTTGCATATGCTGTAATTACTCAACCATCGATCCTTCACATGCAGACTTAAAAAATTCTGACATTCCCATGTCCGCATTCATAATCAACCAAATCTCTCTTGTACGTGAGGGCGTGTGCACCCTTTCTTCAAGAGAGGGGGTGTAATTGGACTTAATTTGGCAAGCATGTGAAATTCCTACACAAATCTCGTCAGACGCATTGATAATCACTACAATTAAGGCATGAATATTATTTACACAGAACCGCAGTCTCTCTTTTATTTGCGGACAGCACCCAGTCGAAACAACATAGCCAAGAAGAAAAATAACCAGAGAAAAAGAGCATATCAGTTATGGGAGGAAATACCCTTCAAAGCGAGCCTTCAAATTTTCCGATTTCAGAAGCGGAAAGTGCCATCCTCTAGCTGACATATGTACATAGACTTCAAGGATCCAACATGAGAATTGCAATTGAATTTCTACAAAACCTGCAGGAAGGGAAAACCAGAGTTAATGACTGAACTATACTAGTTACAGAAGAAATCATAGCAAAAGTCTCTAGAATACTAGCACAAGGGGAAAGATGGGCAGAAAAGCATCTCCTCCTGAGAGAAGCAATAGCAGTATACCAGGACCCAGATGAACCATTGGAGCAAAAAACTAGAGGGATTAACCATGCCTCTTTAAACCATCCATGGCAGGAGTTCGCGGCATTCATCCAGAAGTTCATTACATGTGAAGGACATCGAGATGTGGTAAAACCTCGATAGCTCAAACTTTTAGTTGCACTCAAACAAAAAATTTCAATTAATCTTCCTGCCTTTTTGAATTTCATATTGCATGATACTGTTGTTCGATTGAGAAAGGCCAAGAAGCCCCAAGCAGTGGTTAGTCACTAGGGATTAATAAAATTAATCATCATTCATGAGCTAAATAGGCAGCAGATAGCATGGGAAAATTTCGTCAACCCAAAAGCACAGGAACTAGAAGTAAACCCCAAGGGAACTGAAATTGAGCCCCCTAGGGTAAATCCTCCAAGAAGAAAAAGAACTTGACTTCAACATTAGAGCCAAACAGGAAAAAATGGCCCATAACACCCCAGGGAAATTCGAACACCATAGAGGAAGCAGAACCATCCCATGCACCCTTACAAGAATTTGAGGAGGAAATGTCTCGAGTCCTAGGGCAAATAAGGAAAAACTATAAATTGAGAAACTCATTGGAAGTAGGGGAGCAAGAAGAATTTGTTGATAAAACCACCTCCCCCAGCAGCTTTGGTCACACTAACATCCTACCTGACCAAGAGGAACTACAAGATGATGAGGCTCTACCTCCCATTGATAATTACGAACTATATAGTGATGAAAAAGTAGAGGAGAGATTGTAATTGCAAGATGATTCAGGTGACACTATCCTTGTGGAGAAGAGTACACACACAGAGACAACCCCTTTTTCACCAAGAGGTAGCATCGCTCCTCCTAGTCAGGACCCTCACATTCAGGTCAATTCTGAATAAGTAATTAGAAACACCATTCTAGATGCTATCCCTAAAAAAGAGAATTCTACTCCCCTATCACCTACTAAAATAATAATAGGTAAAGGTTCAGACAAGAGGAGAACTAAGAAATTGAGAAAAACCTGCAAGAGATTGGAGAAATTGGTGAAATATTTGAGGAAGCAACTGAAAAGAGAAAGAAGGGATAGGAAGCCAAGAACAGAAACCTCTATTATAGGGACTCAAATAGAACCAACAAATACTATTAAATGTGAAATACAAACCGACTTAGCCGGCACTATGGACTCTGGAACATAAACCAATTTGATAACCACTACTAAAATTGAAGTACATACCAACCTGGTAGACACCACCGAGGCTGAGGTACAGAAAAAACTGGAAAATAACATCGAAACATCCACCCAAACTGAGCAGAAGGTTATGGAAGAAAAGGGGATCCAAACAAAGGTAGCCCCTACCTATGCCCAGTTAGTAGAGATAGCTGCTAACCAGAGATTACAAAATTAGCTAGTGCAAGTGCGGCATGAACTAAAACAATGCAGAAAGGGGGCAGTGCCATTATGAGAATATCAGGAACTGCAAAATAATTTCACCTACCTCTTTGTCACAAAATATGGGACATTCTCCCAGCTTAGAGGAGAGCAGGCAAAGGTTAAAGTGATACAAAATCAGGTAGAGAAAGCTAAGAAGCAAATCTCTACAATTTGCTCTCTATATGATGATGATTTATCAGGTAGAGCTCCGGCAACCAACTATGCCCTATTCCTAACAGAGTGGTATCTATTGTTGAATGTTAAAGCTATTAGAGTAGGGAAATCCACTACCTTTAGGACCATAGAAGAATTTGTCCAATGCTGTAACGATCAGGATGAGCAGGTCCAACGCCTCTTGTGTGAGCTCTACATGCATAACTTCTTCTTAGAAGAAGACACTGACAACAACCCTAGCCCATTTATAGGGGATGTGCATCTTCAAGACTTCCTTTCATTTCCAAAAACTAGCTCAGGTGGGCCAAATCCTACGGCATCTTCTAGAAAAGAGAACATAGTCTAGATTTATGGGTCAGGGGAGAGCCTATGAAACCCTTGCAACTGATCATCCAACATAAGAACTTCATTAGAAGGCCAGGTGTGAAGTCTAGGCTAGGACCCATCCATAAATATACCATAGAAAATTCACGAGAATACTTTGAGGACATTCGTGAAGCGGCCTTAGCAGCAACCAAGCAATGGTGGATGGCCTCCAAAAACAATGTGAAAAATAGGGAGCCATTCAATTACAGGAATTTCAAGGCTACTGCCTCTAGGTTCCTTTCATATAGCAGCCTATTCTATAGCAATGGGCCTGCCTGGTTAGGATGCAGATACATAAATTCTCTCCTCTGGCTTCCTCCTGAGGATTATAATCACAATTATGAATTGCCAAAGGGAGCCACAGGAGCTTCCTTTGCACTCATGAAAAGAAAACAAGGATTCAGAACACACAATGAGAAGGCTTACCATGCCTACTCCTTAACATAGCTACATCTCAATCATCTATTTGCATGAGGACATGCAACTAGGTAAGCAGGGGAGTATGTTGGGCCCAAATTAAGGTATGATTCTCACCCTGTAAATACTTCAAATTATGTTATAATTGCGAGGGAATCCCTCTTCACATTAACAATAAGGAATAAAAGATCACGAAAATGAGAAAAATCAGACTAATGATGAAAAGGATGTTTTATAATAGGAAATTGACTTCTCTTATCTCCACATGCAGGAAAGCAGAATGCCTGGAGCAATAGGGAATGGAAGCCAACTAACAGATGTGAGCATATAAAATTCTAGAAATTCCGATAGCCGGTAAAAGGCAACCAAATGATTCTGAGTTCAAGAACTCAAACGACAGCCACTCATAGCAGGCTATCGTTTGAGAAACACTTTAGAAATTTTTGAAGATTGCATTTAAAAGGGAAAAGGACGGAGGAGAAGGAGTCGGGGAGAAAAATAAGACAGGAGATCCATCCTGTAATAGAAAAATCAGGAACAGTCTGTCTAATTACGTTTTGTGACATCACTGGATGTGATACAGAGCTTTGAATAATCATCTTTTGAATTTTTTACAGTGCTAAGGCTTCTGGTGGTCTGGGCCCAACCTCTGGAAGCTCCACGCATGTTTTCATACTTCGAATAGTTACAGAACCAATGCTTGTGAATCTGATGCAGTTGTAATCCATATCTCCATTCAATAAAAATATAGTTCTCTTTCTTTAATATTGTTAGAAACTGCGTTCCTAGAGTAGGACAAGTGCAACTGTATTTTCCGGCTTACGACAATGTTGTGTTAGATAGTTCCAATTCCTTTGTTGTCATTACATTTGAATTACGTATTGTAAATAAGATTCTTTTAGCATTATCTGTATTTATGAATTACGTTCTCTTTCTAGCATAATGAAGCGTCTACCCATTTGATCAATGTTGCTTGATTAAGTCATACAGAGAACTCCATTGCAAAATTACTTAATTACTTGTTGTACGAGTTATTTAATTTGCTTTAGTCGTATTTCTATTTCATTACCGACCAACTTAGTTATACTATTGTTTCGTTACTGCATAGCTAGTTATACTGTTGCTTCATTATTGCTTAGTTAACTAGACCGTTGATTCAATTCGATTCCATTTCTGATTAACTTAGTTAGGTTATTGTTCTGTTTAATTCCAGTACTGTCATTTCAATGCCTGCTTGGTTTATTTAGATTTTTGTTCAATTCAGTTAAGCTGTTGTTTTATTCCATTATAGAAACACAAATTCCTATTGCTCCATCTTAGATTAAAAATCCATCCGATTCACCTTTCATAGAATAAACAAGTTCAGTTAGTTAGTAAATTCTTTCTCACAACTGACAAGGAGCATCTGTAGAACAACTGACTCTCATATATTGTGCCAACACTCTTGGAATAAAAATACTTACCCCTAGTTGATAATTAAATAAGGAAGCACTAGAGTTGTCAATAAAAAGCCACCTCTATTCGAACCAACACCTCCCATAGCGGTGCTTGTGGTGGCCACCTCTTTGGTCTCTCCACTACCCAGAAAATCATGCACGCTGGGTATTTTTGGCCTTCTCCCTTCGGTGATTGCATTGAAGCAGTCAAACACTATTCCAATTGCCAACATTTCACCCCTAAGAAACGAGCCCCTCTATCTCCCCTCCATCTTTTCATCTCAGCTGGTCCCTTTTGTAAGTGTGCCATAGAATTTATAGAGTGTCGAATTTCATCTACTGGTAACCACAAGTATATCATCGTGGCGGTTGACTATTTCACAAAATGGGCTAAGGCCATGCCAACGTTTAACAACACGACAAGTACCACAACCCTCTTTTTCTTTAACCATGTTATCGCTTGATTAGAAGTTCCAAAAAAATTGGTCTCTCACCATGGCCAGCATTTTGAAGATGAGATATGGCATGAGCTATCCTCTCTGTTGGGATTTGAGCACCAATATTCATCCTCCTATCACCCGCAAGGTAATGGTCAAGTTGAAGCAGACAATAAAATCCTTAAAACCATGCTTCAAAATATGGTGGATAAGCACAAGAACAACTGGCACCTTATGCTCTTCCCTACTTTGTGGGTCTATAGAAATTCTGTTAAAACCACCACCGGGTTTATTCCTTTCCACCTTTTTTTCAGAGAGGAGGCAGTTTTACCGATCGGGTGTGAAATCCCTTCTGTTCATCTAGCTGTCAAACTTCTCCCTGACACCCAACCTTTATAAAAATGACTTATAATTCTTGAGCATGCTTCCGAAGGCCGTCGTGTTGCATTGAAAACCACTGAAGTGGCTAAGAAACGCACCAAAGCTCAGTATGACCGAAAAGTCCACCCTCATACTTTTCAAGAAGGTGATGTCACTCTGGTGTATGACCAGGCCCATGATATCCTCAGTCATGGGAAGTTTGACTCATTATGGCTAGGCACTTACATCATCAGTAAGGATTTAGGTAAAGGGGCATACCCCTTAGAGGATTTCAAAGGTCACCCCCTTCCTAATCCTCACATTGCACTCTATCTTAAGAAATATTACCCTTAGCATTTCCTTCCTGAAATGCATGTTCTATTTCTTTTAGGTAGCCAACTCATGATTTTTTTTATATTTGATCCTTCACCAGGGCACTTTTTTCCAAGGAGGGTCACTTCACCACTCCTCAAAATCGAATTTCTTCAGTTGCAACACTTGTACGTGGAGCACCACTTTGCCTCCATACTTGTCCATACTCGTGTCGAATTTCTTCATGAGTAACCATCTTGTACTCATGTTTTCATGGTCCCCGTTGGACCTTTTCTATGTGGTAGCATCATCGAGTCTCCCTTGTTTAGAGCATCCGATTTGAGTCATCATCAAATCCATGGAGTCTATCCTGAGTCCCTTTGTATCCTGCTATAGTCCTCCATCCTTCATTGCTTGGTTCCTCTCTCATGTCGCACATTATGGCCTTCAGTCCTACTGTCCCTTGTCCCCTTTGATATAGTTTCAGTTGCTGCCAGGTCATCCATGCCCTTCATGATCTAACAAGGGAAGTCATCAGCCCGTTACTGAATACCCCACATTCCATCATCATCCCTGGTGTTAGTCTATGAGTCGCTCTACTACCATCTCTCATTCCTTAGTTGAGGATCCCTTATTGCCTCACCTATGGTGGACCTCCTTCTGTCAACATCAACTCATTCATTCTAAAAGGCAGGTCTAGAGGGTGGTGTACCTTGGTTCTAGCTTCCACTCTTGTTCGGTGCCTCGAATCAAGCAAAGGTACTCCTTACTGCCCTTTGACTTGATTTTTTCTCAGCTCCAGCTCCTTACGGCATGATAAAAATCCGTATACTTGATGGTTCAGTGATGCAACAGATTGTACTAGTGATTCCCAGGTGTGTGTGAGATGTTTTAGACCTCATGAGGGAATGGCCCTTCAGGTAGCTCCCCACATGCCTGGATGACCTCTTCATTACAACCTTTGATGCAGCTCCACAGATTTGATGGTTCCAGCCTCAGCCGCTTGCAGCGCCTTTTAGTTTGCATGTATCATTCAGATTTTCATAGCCCTATACTATTTGCAGGGCCTCTTTGGTTGTACTTATATCTCATGTACTCAGATATTATTGTATAAGTCCTGGCTATTATCCCAGGCATAGTATGTATGTGGGATCCATTATCAAGTTTTTATCTAGCTCATGTTTATGCCAGCATGTACTATATAGTTTAGTCCCTTGTTTCCTAGACGCATTATTCTTGTACTTTTTCTCGGTGGGCATAGGTATGCATCCCTCACCTCTTGTAGCACAGGTACTCACCCATAAAAGAGACTTGTCACACCTATAAGTCTCAATTCTCCCTCGTGGTCTTGCTAGATAGCACTTGTGTTAAAAAATTATGAGAGGGGGGTGAATCATTATTTAGTGACAATAAAATCCTTTGATATTTTTCTTAAAAACCCATACGCTACTTTCCTTCATCCAACTAGCGTATATACGCATATTTTCTTTACAAAACTCGCGTATATCTAGTGATCTAATTAAGCATTTAGTTCTTGACTTAGATCATTGCATTACTCATTCATCAGATGTTTTAGAAAATAGTAAACAGATGTAGAAAGAACAGAATAATCATCACACATAAGCAACACACATGAACACTAGGATTTTTAGGTGGAAACCCAATTCGGGAGAAAACCACCGCTGCCGTCGTCTCAGTCTTCAATCTTTATTATTAAGAAAACTTCTTACAACATGTACTGGCGCAGACTCATACCAGCACGCAGGCACCCACCTGCAGAAGGCTACAACCTTCTCTCGTTTACCAGTCTCTCCTGGAAGAGAGCAACAACCCCCTGCTCTCGTTTACCAGCCTCCCCTGGAAGGGAGCTACTACCCCCTGATATTAGCACCAGCCTCTACTGGAAGAAAGCTTCTAATTTCAAACTAAAGGCTTCAACCCTCAGATCCATTGCAGACCATGTTTCATCAATTTTCAAACTGGATTAAACAGCTTCAACACAATTCTTCACTTATCAACAAAATCCTTTTTCATTCCATCAAACATAACAGTGAAACCACTGTAACCTGAATATCAGAGATAGCCCAGACTTCAGAATAGATGTGCAGAAAATTAATCATCTTTGAGCAACCATCAGTTCAGATACCATACGCGCTTTTCTTTAAAGAGACCCGCGTATATACACGCTTTTAATGAAGTGAACCCGCATATATCTTTGTGCACCTTTTCAGAATAACCCTAACAACCCATACGCATCTTTGTTCAAACATATCCGTGTATACATGCACCTTCCATGAAATGAACCTGTGTATAGATCTATAAAAGATAAACTTTGCAGAACAGACCAGATCTATGAACTTACCTAGATTTCTTCAACTTCTTCAATAGATTTGCACCAGGTCTTCTTCACCTCTTTTCAGATCATCCTATAGATTCAACATTTCCAAATCTAGAGATTTTGAACCTTCATCATATTCATAGGTGCATCAAAGATTCAGATCTATCGATTAAGAACAGAGTTCATCCATACAGATTAACTTCAGAGTGAAGTATTCATTAAAACCCAGACTTCTTGCACACACCTTGCACAATGAAATTCTTCTCCTTAAATAGATTTAGCCTTTGTCAATACCATGAGCCAAAACCACTTCACTTCCGATGGTATTCCTGGGTGGGATCAACTAGACAATCAAGCGCTCAATACAATGGGTCAATACCATGGTAAAGTCCCCTGGTTTTATAAATTTAGAGCGCAATTAGGCATACGCGACTTGGCACGATCTTTTCCATGTGCATACGCGACTTCCCCTAAACAAACCCACGTATTATTTGTGACATACCTTGTTTAACATTCTTCTTGCACATACTGGAGATTCTTTCTTCTTAAACGTCTATAATGATTGTAGATACGTCAGATTTACATCATTAACAAGTTTATCAAGTACAAATTCATCAGATAGGTTGCCATCAAGGACAACACTCTGCATCATATTTCTAATCATTTCATTTCATCAATTAAGTTGCCATCAAGGACAAAACATGCCAACAATCTCCCCCTTTGGACTTGATGGCAACCACGATGGTGTTTAATCACCACATCAGATAGATACCATGATAATCTCCCCCTATTCAAACACCATGTCATTCTCCCCCTTTGACATCAAGGGCAAAGGGTGGATCAAAACCATCATGAGAAAGAAGAGCGTTGTAGATCTGATGTGCACTGAAGTTACCATGCTCCCCCTGAGTTCAAGCTGAGTCTTCAAACATATTTTTCAATGAAGTACATGACTCTATGACCTTTCCTATCACCAAGGATTCATACTTACATCAAAGATCCAACCAAGTGGATTTACACATTTTGACTCAACTACCCAACAAAGTGGGTTTACAAATTTGAACAAGTCCTTATATGATTGAAAATTACAATTTTACATCATAGGTCTCAACATGACCTTTTCAACAAATTACAAATATGACTTTTTATGACCAATACCAGAAAGACCTCAAGAGAGAGATCATATTACAGAACCATCATAATGCCAACAATGCATTATACTCAGCAAGGCTAATGCTCCCCCTAAAGTTGTCCATCCAATGCATCCTTTCCATATGACCAAAGCTCCCCCTTTGCTTGTGCATCCTGAACACTTTCAACATCAAATCATCAAGGCATCTTCACCCAATAGAGAATGAAACAGAAATATAAGAGCTGAAATACCACCAGAGACTCCAAACCACATTAGAGATACCAAAAAGCACCACAGCTTGTGCTGAAGAAATGCTGACCCTGAAAAAATTGTCAGCAACCACTAATACGCAGTTTTCTGTGTATGAACTCGCGTATATATGCGACTATATTTCAGGAAACCCGCGTATCCAATTTAATCTTCTGAATTTAAGCAGATTTGTTCTTCTGACTGGCAGAGACTACTCCCAGCTTTTGTCTTAGATATTCGAATGCTTCCCTGGGCAGAGGTTTGGTAAATATATCAGCAACTTGTTCTTTGGAGGGAACATACTCCAACTTCACCTTTTGTTCAAGCACTTGTTCACGTAAGAAGTGATACTTGATGGGAATGTGCTTGGTCTTTGAATGCATAACAGGATTCTTTGAGATATTGATGGCACTTGTATTATCACACATAATGGAGATAGGAGGTGTACATTTGATTTGAAAATCTTGTAAGGTTTGCATCATCCAAAGGAGTTGAGTGCAACAAGATGCGACAACCACATATTCTGCTTCTGCTGTAGATAAGGCAATAGAATTTTGCTTCTTGCTGAACCAAGATACTAACCAGGGTCCCATATAGAATGCACCACCACTAGTGCTTTTCCGATCATCAACATTTCCAGCCCAATCTGCATCAGTGTAAGCATGAAGAGTAAGATCAGCATTATTTGGATACCATAGTCCAAAGTCTTGAGTTCCTTGTAGATATTTGAATATTCTTTTGACAGCCTGAAGATGAGACTCTTTTGGATTAGCTTGGAATCGTCCAACAATCCCAACAGCAAGCATAATGTCCGGTCTAGTCTCAATGAGATAAAGTAGACTTCCTATCATAGATCTATATTCTGGTTGATTCACCATGGGGGAATCATCATGAGAACTGAGATTACATCCGGTTATCATTGGTGTACTTACAGGTTTGCATTCTTCCATGCCATACTTCTTCAGAATTTGCTTAAGATATTTTTCTTGTGATAAGAATATACCATCTGTAGTTTGATGCACTTGCAAGCGAAGAAAAAATGTTAGTTCTCCAAGTAAGGACATTTCAAATTCTTGCTGCATGACAGAAGCAAATTTCCAACTCATAGATTCTTCATTACTCCCAAAAATGATATCATCAACATATACAACCACAATCAATAGTTTATCATTTTCAAATTTTGTGTATAAGTTGCTATCAGCAGACCCCTTTGAAAATCCTTGTTGATGAAGATATTTGTCAAGACGATAATACCATGCCCTTGGAGCTTGTTTGAGACCATATAAAGCCTTTTTAAGTCTACAAACAAGATTTTCATCATTTCCCAAGATGAATCCTTCCGGTTGTTCTATATAAACTTCTTCTTCTAGATCACCATTAAGAAAAGCAGATTTAACATCCATTTGATAAACTTTGATTTGTTGATAACTTGAAAAAGCAAGAAACATTCTTATGGCTTCAAGTCTAGCTACAGGAGCAAAATTTTCTTCAAAGTCTATACCTTCTTTTGTTGGAAATATGATGCAGAGTGTTGTCCTTGATGGCAACCCACTAAATGAAGATGAAGACATGCGACTGTTGACATGTGTTATCCTTGATGGCATTCCACCTGATGAAGTTATGCTTAACTTGATGGTCTTAGTAAATGATGTAAATCTGATGTGATATAATGTTTGATGCTGAGTGTTGTCTTTGAAAGGCAACCCATCTGATAAAGATGATGACAACTTACTTGATGAAGTTGTGCTTGAGAGAATATGTTCCCGATGAAGAAAATATGATGTTTCTACAGTGTGTACAGAAGGCAATGAAGAAAGGAATTCAGAATGTGCTCAAAATATGATGAAAAGAGTATGTATCTTTGTATACGTGGATTGGCCTAAGGGAAGTCGCGTATGCACGCGGAAAATAACGTGCCAAGTCGCGTATGGGCAAAAGCGCTCAAAAAGTGCAAAACCAAGGGTAACCACCATGGTATTAACCCATTGTATTGGGTAATGATCCGCCTAATTGACCCCGTCCAGGTAGTTTTGGGCTTATGGTATTGCTTTGGTCCATGGTATTGAAAAAGGGGGCTCATGGTATTGAAAAGGGTAAACCTATATAAGGAAAAGAAATTCATTGTGAAAATCATGAGTGTGGGTGCAAGATGTCTGAGCTTGAATGAATACTTCTCTCTGAAGTATATCTGAATGGAAAGGGTTACACTTGAATGATAAATCTGAATGTATGATGCACCAATGATGAAGAAGGGGATCTAGATCTGAATTGCTCTTGTATTTGCTAGATCTGATTATGGAAGGCTTAGATCCGTGATGAGGCGAGCATCTAGGCGAACATCTGTCTGAAGCAAAAGGGTAGATCTGAACTGAATATCTGATCTGATGAAGTATGCTGCTCTGTAATGATTGAAGATCTATACGCTACTTCGCTGCGGAGGAAGCGCGTATATACGCGGCTTCAGCGAAGAGAAAGCGCGTATGCGCAATAAAATATACACTGAGGTATACGCTGGTTTGTGTGGACGGAAGCGCGTATATACGCGACATCAGTGAAGTGAAAACGCGTATGCAAACTAGGGTTTGCTGAAGCAAAGGGTATGAAATATCTGATCTGTTCTGCTATGTTTCTGCTATCTGATCTGTGTTGTTAAGTATCTGTTGATGATGTATGGTTGTGCTTAAAAGTATGGAAAGGGTTCGATCTGGAAATATGATGAATTGTGGCCTGCAAGTTGTGTTCTATTAAAGTGGTTGGATCCAGTGTGAAAATTGATGAAACGTGGTCAGAGTGGAGTATTTGAGGTAGCCTTCGATCGGGGAGGTTATAACTCCTTCCGGTGAGGCTGATAGCAGAGATGGAAGTCGTAGCTCCCTTCCGAGGAGGGAGTGATGTGAGCTAGGGGGGTTGGAGCTCCCTTCGGAGAGGTTGGTAGCGGCTTGCTGGTGAGTTGCTGCGTCTTTGGTCCAATCTGCTTGACACATATGTTGTAAGATGTTTTCTCTATAATAAAATATTGAAGGATGAGCAACTGCAGCGGTGGTTTTCTCCCGATTTGGGTTTCCACCTAAAAATCCTGGTGTTCATGTGTGATGCCTTGTGTGATGGTTTATTCTGTTCTTACTGCACCTGTTTACTGCTTATTGAATATCTGATGAATAAATGATGGAATGGTTTAAGTGAAGATTTAATGACATATCTAAATCTCTGTGTATACGCTAGTTTCATAAAGGGGATCCGCGTATATACGCTAGTTTACTGAAGTAAAGTAGCGTATGGGTTTCAAGGAATGAAAAAGTAAAAAGATTTGATTATGCAGTAAATACTGATTCACCCCCCCCTCTCAGTATTTTTCCCAACAATTGGTATCAGAGGAGGTCCTTGTGGAGAAGCTTGATCGCTTAAAGGAGATCCGTCGCAATGGGAAGTCAAGAAGGAATAATGTCTATAAAGCCACCTATATTCAATGGAAGCAATCTGATATTCTGGAAGGTACGTACAAAAGCATATCTGCAAAGTCTTGGTGCAGATGTATGGGCAATCGTGGAAGAAGGTTATCAATACCCAACAAGTATTCCTACTGATGCAGCTGAAAGAAAGAAGTATGAAATCAATGCCAAAGCAGTGAATGTCTTATTGGGAAGCATGTCTGAATCAGAATTTGCTAAAGTGATGCGACTACATTCGGCAAAAGACATATGGGACAAAATCATTCTAAGCTATGAAGGAGACACAAAGGTAAAAAGTGCAAAACTCCAAACTCTTAGAATTGAATATGAAAATTTGAAGATGCATAGTGATGAGAGTGTTGCCAGTTTCTTTCTTCGTCTAGATGATATTTTAAATCGGATGAGAAATTTGGGTGAAACCATGCCTGATACTACTCTGGTGGAAAAGGTCTTGAGATCTTTGACTTCAAAATTTGACTCTAAAGTCTCCGCTATTGAAGAAAGGCAAGATCTGCAAACTCTTACTATTGTTCAATTACATGGGACTCTGACTGCTTTTGAAATGAGACAAGGAGGTCCTTCTCAAGTAAGAGAAGTTGCGTTTAAGGCTTCTACAAAAGGAAAGGAAAAGGAAGTTTTCAAAGAATCCAGCTATATTTCCGATGAAGAAGAAGCAAATTTCGTAAGAAAACTCCAACTAGGAACTGGAAGATTCAAAGGTAAGCTTCCCTTCAAATGTTTTGAGTGTGGAAAAGTTGGTCATTATGCTGAAAAATGTCCTTATAAAGGAAAAGAAGTTGTAAGAAGGAATAAGAACAGATCTAGCTCTAAGAAAAGTTACTATACTAATGAAGATAGTGATGGGTCATCTAATAGTGAGGAAGATTGTGAAGAAGATCTTAGACTTCTCATGGCCTTTGAACAAAAGGAAGAAAAGGATATGTTTATGGATGCTCTAGAGGAAAATGATTTTCTTGAAGAAAATAATCAACTCAAACTTCACTTAGAAGATTGCAAAATTCTCTTAGAAGAACAAAAGGTGATCAGAGAGACTGTTGAAAAGCAGCTTGAAGAAGCAAAGAAACATATTGAAAAACTAGAATGTGAAGTGGTAATTCAAAGAAAAGAAGTAGAAAAAGCAAAGACCTTGAATCTTAGATTTGCTAAAGGATCTGAAACCTTAGATGAGATTATCAAGGTACAACGTTCTCCTCTTATAAAGACAGGTCTGGGATATACCGGAGAATCTTCTCAAACTTCAGCACCAAACTATCTAAAAGCAGTTACTGGTGGTTTACTACATTCAGCCACTCAGCAAGGGAATAGAGGATCTCTACAGGGAAAGAAGGACCATCTCAATTCAAGGAACACTAACAGGGATAGCTTTCAAAGACACTACAACCAACAGGTAAACTCAAATAGAAGATTCCATGATCGCAGAAATTTCTACTTCAATGGGCAATGTTTCACTTGTCACAATTTTGGTCATAAATCTATTCAATGTGTGGCATATAAAACCATCATGACAAGAGAAGCAAGAAAGAAAAGGTTGGATACTGAACCAAAGAAGAATACCTATAACAATTTTTCTCCTCTTCAAAGTGAAGTTGAATGTACTTGTTGTAATAACTTTGGCCATGAAGAATCTGAATGCAGGAACAAGATCCAGCCTAAAGAACATGTTCCCTCAAGCTCTAAAGTGTGGAAGAAGAAAGAACCGCCGGTTGAAAATTGTGGGATAGCATTATTTGCAGAAGGTGAAGAAAATCAATGGTATATTGATAGTGGGTGCTCAAGACACATGACAGGTGACAAAAGCAAACTTCTTACATATAATGCTCTAGAAAAGGAAAAGAAAGTTACATTTGGAAATGATACTCCTGCTGTAATTAAAGGAAAAGGGTTAGTATTTCTAAAAGAAAAGGTGAAGGCTAATGATGTCATGTATGTGGATGGATTAAGGCATAACTTGTTAAGTGTAAGTCAAATGTGTGATCAAGGAACAAAAGTGGTCTTTAGTTCAAAAGAATGTGTGGTTCGTGATCTTGATACAAGTAAAATCATTATAAAAGGAAAAAGAAATCCTAGCAACCTGTATGTACTGAACGACATAGATCAATGTTACTTGAGCAAGTCTTCAGAAAATTGGCTATGGCATAGAAGGCTGGGGCATCTGAGTTTCTCTCAAATCAACAAAGCAAGCAGACTTCAAGTTGTTCGTGATCTTCCCAAGGTCAATCTTCCAGAAAGTACCATATGCAAATCTTGTCAATTTGGTAAGCAGACCAGAGTATGATTTAATGCCAAAGAAGGATCATCAAGTAAGCCTCTTGAACTCATTCATACTGATATCTGTGGACCTATGAGGAAAAAGTCATTACGTGGGGAAGAATACTACATCTTATTTATTGATGACTACTCTAGAATGTGTTGGATCGGGTTCATTAAACACAAAGATCAAGCACTTGAAAAATTTCAGAGCTTCAAAGCATTGGCAGAAAATGAATTAGATCTAAAAATCAAGTGTCTTAGATCTGATCGGGGAGGAGAATATTCATCAAATGAATTCTTTGATTTTTGTGAACAACATGGCATTAAAAGACAGTTCTCTGTAGCAGGCACTCCACAACAAAATGGTGTAGTAGAAAGAATGAATAGAACAATTGTTCAAATGGCTAGAGCTATGCTTGCTGATTATGATGTTCCTGACATGTTCTGGAGTGAAGCAGCACATACAGCAGTTAACATTCTCAATAAAGCTCATGTTCGGGTAAATAGTGACAAAACTCCATATGAACTCTGGTATGGCAATTCTCCCACTGTGAAGAATTTTAAGGTTTTTGGAAGTAAATGCTTTATCAAAAATAATGATGAAAAGCTTGGCAAGTTTGAACCTAGATCAGATGAAGGGATATTTCTTGGTTACTCATCATCAAGCAAAGCTTTCACATGTTACAATAAAAGGATTCGAAAGGTTGTTGAATGTATTGATGTTGTTATTGATGAGTCTCCTGCAGCTCCTAAAGAAGAAAAACAAACAGCAAATGAAGATGATAGCGACATATGGCCTTCTACATCAGATAGCAATGATATAGACAGTGGATCCAATGAAGAACCTGAAGATGATCTATCTGAAAAAGCTCCATCCAGATATGTTCAAAAGAATCATCCTGAATCTCAAATCTTGGGTGACAAGGAATCTGGTGTATGAACAAGGAGAACTCTTGTAGGATCTTCTAATCATTTGGCACTCATATCCACAATTGAACCACACAATGTCAATGAAGCTAGCAAATATGAATGTTGGAGGCAAGCCATGGATGAAGAACTTGTTCAAATTGAAAAAAATGACACTTGGGATTTGGTTCCAGGACCTCATGACAAAAATGTCATTGGAACTAAATGGATTTTCAAGAATAAGTTAAATGAGAATGGGGATGTTGTAAGAAACAAAGCTAGATTGGTTTGCAAAGGGTATACTCAACAAGAAGGTATAGACTTTGAAGAAACTTTTGCTCCTGTAGCTAGACTTGAAGCCATAAGAATGTTTCTTGCTTTTTCAAGTTATCAACAAGTCAAAGTTTATCAAATGGATGTTAAATCTGCTTTTCTTAATGGTGATCTAGAAGAAGAAGTATATATAGAACAACCGGAAGGATTCATTTTGGGAAATGATGAAAATCTTATTTGTAGACTTAAAAAGGCTCTATATGGTCTCAAACAAGCTCCAAGGGCATGGTATTATCGTCTTGACAAATATCTTCATCAACAAGGATTTTCAAAGGGGTCTGCTGATAGCAACTTATACACAAAGTTGAAAATGATAAACTATTGATTGTGGTTGTATATGTTGATGATATCATTTTTGGGAGTAACGAAGAATCTATGAGTCAAAAATTTGCTTCTGTCATGCAGCAAGAATTTGAAATGTCTTTACTTGGGGAACTAACTTTCTTTCTTGGCTTACAAGTGCATCAATCTACAGATGGTATATTCCTATCACAAGCAAAATATCTTAAGCAAATTCTGAAGAAGTATGGCATGGAAGAATGCAAACCTGTAAGCACTCCAATGATAACCGGATGCAATCTCAATTCTCATGATGATTCTCCCACGGTGAATCAACCAGATTACAGATCAATGATAGGAAGTCTACTTTATCTCACTGGGACTAGACCAGACATTATGCATGCAGTTGGGATTTTTGGACGATTCCAAGCCAATCCAAAAGAGTCTCACCTTCAGGCTGTGAAAATAATTTTCAAATATCTACAAGGAACTCAAGACTATGGTCTATGGTATCCAAAGAATGTTGATCTTACTCTTCATGCTTACACTGATGCAGATTGGGCTGGAAGTGTTGATGACCGAAAAAGCACTAGTGGTGGTGCATTCTATATGGGACCCCAGTTAGTATCTTGGTTCAGCAAGAAGCAAAATTCAATTGCCTTATCAACAGCTGAAGCAGAGTATGTAGCCGCCGCATCTTGTTGCACTCAACTCCTATGGATGATGCAAACTTTGCAAGATTTTCAAATCAAATGTGCAACTCCTATCTCCATTATGTGTGATAATACAAGTGCCATCAGTATCTCAAAGAATCCTGTTATGCATTCGAAGACCAAGCACATTCCCATCAAGTATCATTTCTTACATGAACAAGTACTTGAACAAAAGGTGAAGTTGGAGTATGTTCCCTCCAAAGAACAAGTTGCTGATATCTTTACCAAACCTCTGCCCAGGGAAGCGTTCGAATATCTAAGACAGAAGCTGGGAGTGTTCTCTGCCAGTCAAAAGAACAAATCTGCATAATTTTTAGAAGATGGTAGTGGATACGCGGGTTTCCTGAAACACAGTCGCGTATATACGCGAGTTCCTGCACAGAAAACCGCGTATGGTTGGTTGCTGACAATTTTGGTTGGTTCAGCTCTCTTCAGCACAGCTGCAGTGCTGTTTGGTATCTCTGATACTGTTTGGTATCTCTGGTGGTGTTCCAGTTCTCATAATTCTGTTTCTAATGTTTTGATGAAGATGCCTTGATGATTTGTTGGTGGAAGTTTCAGGATGCACAAACTAAGGGGGAGCCTTAGTCATTTGGAAAGATTGCTTGGTTGCACAGATTCAGGGGGAGCATTAACTTTGCTGAGTATAATGCAATGTTGGCATTAGGATGGTTCTGATTTATGTTCTCTTTCTTAAGGTCTTTCTGGTGTTGGTATTAAATGGTCATCTTTGTATTTTGATGAAAAGGTCTGGATGAGACCCATGATGTAAAATTGTAATATTCAGTCATGTAAGGACTTGTCAAATTTGTAAACCCACTTGGTTGGGTAGCTGAGTCATTTCTTTGTAAACCCACTTGGTTGGGTAGCTGAGTTGAAATGTGTACTTGAGTCTTATATGTAAATCCACTTGGTTGGATGTTTGATGTAAGTATGAGTCTTTGGTGATAGGAAGTTCATAGAGTCATGTACTTCATTTGACAAATATGTTTGAAGATTCAGCATGAACTCAGGGGGAGCTTGGCCACTTCAGCACATATCAGATCTGCAGAATGTTTCTTCCACATGAGGAGAAAAGGAGAAGAGTGTTGGTTTTTGATCCGCCCTTTGCCCTTGATGTCAAAGGGGGAGAGTGACATGGTGTTTGAATAAAGAGAAGATAATGATGTGACATATTTGGGAGAGTGACATGATATCTATCTGTTGTGGTAACCAAACACCATCGTGGTTGCCATCAAGTCCAAAGGGGGAGATTGTTGGAAATATGATGCAGAGTGTTGTCCTTGATGGCAACCCACTAAATGAAGATGAAGACATGCGACTGTTGACATGTGTTATCCTTGATGGCAATCCACCTGATGAAGTTATGCTTAACTTGATGGTCTTAGTAAATGATGTAAATCTGATGTGATATAATGTTTGATGCTAAGTGTTGTCCTTGAAAGGCAACCCATCTGATAAAGATGATGACAACTTACTTGATGAAGTTGTGCTTGAGAGAATATGTTCCTGATGAAGAAAATATGATGTTTCTACAGTGTGTACAGAAGGCAATGAAGAAAGGAATTCAGAATGTGCTCAAAATATGATGAAAAGAGTATGTATCTTTGTATACGTGGATTGGCCTAAGGGAAGTCGCGTATGCACGCGGAAAATAACGTGCCAAGTCGCGTATGGGCAAAAGCGCTCAAAAAGTGCAAAACCAAGGGTAACCACCATGGTATTAACCCATTGTATTGGGTAATGATCCGCCTAATTGACCCCGTCTAGGTAGTTTTTGGGCTTATGGTATTGCTTTGGCCCATGGTATTGAAAAAGGGGGCTCATGGTATTGAAAAGGGTAAACCTATATAAGGAGAAGAAATTCATTGTGCAAATGAAGAGTGTGGGTGCAAGATGTCTGAGCTTGAATGAATACTTCTCTCTGAAGTATATCTGAATGGAAAGGGTTACACTTGAATGATAAATCTGAATGTATGATGCACCAATGATGAAGAAGGGGATCTAGATCTGAACTGCTCTTGTATTTGCTAGATCTGATTATGGAAGGCTTAGATCTGTGAGGAGGCGAGCATCTAGGCGAACATCTGTCTGAAGCAAAAGGGTAGATCTGAACTGAATATCTGATCTGATGAAGTATGCTGCTCTGTAATGATTGAAGATCTATACGCTACTTCGCCACGGAGGAAGCGCGTATATACGCAGCTTCAGCGAAGAGAAAGCGCGTATGCGCAATAAAATATACACTGAGGTATACGCTGGTTTGTGTGGACGGAAGCACGTATATACGCGACATAAGTGAAGTAAAAGCGCGTATGCATACTAGGGTTTGCTGAAGCAAGGGGTATGAAATATCTAATACGATTATGCTTTGTGTTTTTACCTTCTCGATGTTTGTGTTGATAAGTATACATTGGTGATCTGTGGCTGTGGCAAAGTAGGGTATGGAAAGGGTTCGGTATGGAAATATGATGAATTGTGGCCTGCAAGTTGTGTTCTATTGAAGTGGTTGGATCCAGTGTGAAAATTAATGAAACGTGGTCCAAGGTGGTGCTGAAGGTTGTAGCCTTCAGTCAGGGGGTCGTAGCTCCCTTCCAGGTGAGGCTGGTAAACGAGATCAGGGGGTCGTAGCTCCCTTCCAGGAGAGGCTGGTAAACGAGTCAGGGGGGTTGGAGCTCCCTTCCAGGAGAGGCTGGTAAACGAGCGCAGGTGGGTGCCTGCGTGCTGGTCAAGTCTGCGCCAGCACATATGTTGTAAGATGTTTTCTCTATAATAAAATATTGAAGGATGAGCAAGCTGACTGGTGGATTTTCTCCGACCCAGGTTTCCACAAAAATCACAGTGTTCATGTGTGATGCTTTGTGTGATGGCAATACCCATTCTGCTTGCACACATGTTCTGTTTATAGAACATCTAATGAATGAATGATGGAATGATACAAGTGAAAACTATGACATTAATTAGATATACGTGTATACAGGTTTTACGAAGGATATCCCAAGGTATGGCAAGTTGGATTCGACAAAGTAGCGTATGGGTTTTAAAGATAGAAAAAGAAAAAAGATTTATTGTTGCGGTAAATCTTGGGATTCACCCCTCTCGTATTTTTCACAACATTCTTATTCTTGTTGAGTATACCCCTTACAAACTAGTCTAGCTTTGTTTCTTATAACATCCCCATTCTCATTTAACTTGTTCTTGAATATCCATTTAGTTCCAATGACATTTTTATCATGTGGTCTTGGTACCAATTCCCAAGTGTGATTCTTTTCAATTTGATCAAGCTCTTCATTCATGGCTTGAATCCAACATTCATCTTTGCTAGCTTGATTGACATTTTGTGGTTCAATCATGGATAGAAATTCCAGATAGCTAGAAGATCCCACAAGAGTCCTCCTTGTTTGTACACCTAATTCCTTGTCTCCCAAAATTTGAGATTCAGGATGATTCTTTTGAACATATCTAGATGGAGCCTTTTCAGATAAATCATCTTCAGGTTCTTCATTGGATCCACTGTCTATATCATTTCTATTTGATGTAGAAGGACAAAATTCACCATCATCTTCTTCTGTTGTTTGTTTTTCTTCTTTAGGAGCTGCAGGAGACTCATCAATAACAACATCAATACATTCAACAATCTTTCGAAGCCTTTTATTGTAACATTTGTATGCTCTACTTGTAGATGAGTAACCAAGAAGTATCCCTTCATCTGATCTAGGTTCAAACTTTCCAAGCTTTTCATCATTATTTTTGATAAAGAATTTACTTCCAAAAACTCTAAAATGCTTCACAGAGGGAGAGTTACCATACCAAAGTTCATATGGAGTTTTGTCACTATTTACCCGGACATGTGCCTTGTTGAGAATGTTTGTTGCTGTATGTGCTGCTTCTCCCCAGAAAATGTCAGGTGTTCCAGAATCATCAAGCATAGCTCTAGCCATTTGTTGAATTGTTCTATTCATTCTTTCTACTACGCCATTTTGTTGTGGGGTGCCTGCTACAGAGAACTGTCTTTTTATGCCATGTTGTTCACAAAATTCAAGGAATTCATTTGATGTATATTCTCCTCCTCGATCAGATCTAAGACACTTTATTTTTAGATCTAATTCATTTTCCACCAGTGCTTTGAAGATCTGAAATTTTTCAAATGCTTCATCTTTGTGTTTAATCAACCCAATCCAACACATTCTAGAGAAATCATCAATAAATAAGATATATTATTCTTCACCACGTGGTGAATTTTTCCTCATAGGTCCACATATGTCAGTATGAACGAGTTGAAGAGGCCTACTTGATGAACCTTCCTTGGCATTAAATTGTACTCTGGTCTGTTTACCGAATTGGCAAGATTTGCATATGATACTCTCTGGTAGAGTAATATTGGGAAGACCACGAACAGCTTTAAGTCTACTTGATTTGTTGATTTGAGAGAAGCTCAGATGCCCCAGCCTTCTATGCCATAACCAATTTTCTGAAGATTTTCTCAAGTAACATTGATCTTTGCAGTTCTTCAATACATACAGGTTGCTTGGAGTTCTTTTTCCTTTTATAATTGTTCTACCTGTATAAAGATCACGTACCACACATTATTTTGAACTAAAGACAACCTCAGTTCCTTGATCACACATTTGACTCACACTTAACAGGTTATGTCTTAATCCATCCACATACATGACATTATTAGCTTTCACCTTTTCTTTTAGAAAAATAGACCCTTTTCCCTTAATGACAGCAGGTGTATCATTTCCAAATGTAACATTCTTTTCCTTTTCTAGGGAATTATATGCATGAAGTTTGTTTTTGTCACCTGTCATATGTTTTGAGCATCCGCTATCAATATACCATTGATTTTCTTCACCTTTTGCAAATAAAGCTATGCCACAATTTTCAACCTGTATTTCCTTCTTTTTCCACACTTTGGAGCTTGAAGGAACACGTTCTTTTGGCTGGACTTTGCTCCTGCATTCAGATTCTTCATGGCCAAAGTTATTGCAAAAAGCACATTCAACTTCATTTTGAAGAGGAGAAAAGTTGTTATAGGTGTTCTTCTTTGGTTCAATATCCATCCTTTTCTTTCTTTCTTCTCTTGTCATGATGGTTTTATATGCAACACATTGAACAACTTTATGACCAAAATTGTGACATGAGAAACATTGTCCATTGAAGTAGAAATTTCTGCGATCATGAAATCTTCTATTTGAATTTACTTGTTGGTTGTAGCTTCTTTGAAAGATATCCCTGTTAGTGTTCCTTGAATTGGGGTGATCATGCTTTACCTGTAAATATTCTTTATTCCCTTGCTGAGTGGCTGAATGTAGTAAACCAGCTGTAGCTGCTTTTAGATAATTTGGTGCTGAAGCTTGAGAAGATTCTCCGGTATATCCAAGACCTGTCTTTATAAGAGGAGAGCATTGTACCTTGATAATCTCATCTAAGGTTTCAGATCCTTTAGCAAATATAAGATTCAGAGTGTTTTCGTTCTCAAAATATTTTCTTACACTTACCACTTCACATTCTAATTTCTCAATGTGTTTCTTTGCTTCTTCAAACTGCTTTTCCAGAGTCTCTATGGTTATTTTCCTTTCTTCTAAGAGTATTTTACATTCTTCTAAGCATATTTTGAGTTGATTGTTTTCTTCAAGAAAATCATTGTCCTCTAGAGCATCCACAAACGTATCCTTTTCTTCTATAGATTCAAATGCCATGAGAAGTCTAAGATCTTGTTCACATTCTTCCTCACTATCAGATAACCCATCATTGTCTTCATTAGTATAGTAACTTTTCTTAGTGCTAGATCGGTTCTTATTCCTTCTTGCTACTTCTTTCCCTTTAGCAGATGTTTCTTTATAAGGACACTTTGCAGCATAATGACCAACTCTTCCACAATCAAAACATTTGAAAGGAATCTTACCTTTGAATCTTCCGGTTCCTAGTTGGAGTCTTCTCACAAAATTTGCCTCATCTTCTTCTGAGATATATCCTGATGCTTCTGCTTTTTGAACTTCTTTCCCTTTTGTAGAAGCTTTAAAAACAACTTCTTTGACTTCAGATGGTCCTCCTCTCCTCATTTCATATGCAGTCAGTATGCCATGAAGTTGCACCACAGTAAGAGTTTGAAGATCCTATTTTTCTTCAAGAGCAGAGACTTTTGATTCAAATTTTGCCGTTAGCGATCTTAAGATTTTCTCAACCAAAGTAGATTCCGTGATTGTTTCTCCCAGATTTCTCATACGATTTACAACATCATCAAGACGTAAAAAGAAACTGGCAATACTTTCATCACTATGCATTTTTAAATTTTCATATTCAATTCTGAGAGTTTGAAGTTTTGCACTTTTTACCTTTTCATCACCTTCATAACTTAGAATGATTTTGTCCCATATTTCCTTTGCTCTATTCAGCTGCATGACTTTGACAAATTCAGATTCAGTTAGACTTCTGGTTAGAGCATTGACCGCCTTTGCATTTGATTCATAGTCCTTCCTTTCAGTTGGATATGTTGGTATAGTAGCTGGATATTGATATCCTTGTTCAACAATGGCCCATATATCTGCTCCCATAGACTGAAGATAGGATCTCATCCTTATTTTCCAAAAGATTAAATTACTTCCGTTGAAGAGTGGAGGTTTGATAGATGCTGTTCCCTCTTGATTGATCATCTTGCTTGATCTTCCTTCTAGCGGTTAAGCCTTTTCAAAAGAACCTGGCTCTGATACCAATTGTTGGGAAAAATACTGAGAGGGGGGGGTGAATCAGTATTTTGTGCAGACAATAAAACTTTGATATTTCTTTCTTAAAAATCCATACGCTACTTTCCTAAAGCCAACTCGCGTATATACGCGGATATCCTTTACAGAACTCGCGTATATCCAGTGATCTAATTATGCATTTAGTTCTTGACTTAGATTATTGCATTACTCATTCATCAGATGTTTAGAAAACAGTAAACAGGTGTAGAAAGAATAGAACAATCATCACACACATGAACACCAGGATTTTTAGGTGGAAACCCAATTCGGGAGAAAACCACCGCTGCCATCGTCTCAGTCTTCAATCTTTATTATTAAGAAAACTTCTTACAACATGTACTGGCGCAGACTCATACCAGCACGCAGGCACCCACCTGCAGAAGGCTACAACCTTCTCTCGTTTACCAGCCTCTCCTGGAAGGGAGAAACAACCCCCTGCTCTTGTTTACCAGCCTCACCTGGAAGGGAGCTATGACCCCCTAATATTAGCACCAGCCTCTACTGGCAGAAAGCTTCTACTTTCAGACTGAAGGCTTCAACCCTCAGATCCACTGCAGACCATGTTTCATCAATTTTCAAACTGGATCAAACAGCTTCAACACAATTCTTCACTTATCAACAAACATCCTTTTTCATTCCATCAAATAGAACAGTGAAACCACTATAACCTGAATATCAGAGATAGCCCAGACTTCAGAATAGATGTGCAGAAACTCAATCAGCTTTGAGCAACCATCAGTTCAGATACCATACGCTCTTTTCTTTAAACAGACCCGCGTATATACGCGCTTTTAATGAAGCGAACCCACGTATATATTTGTGCACCTTTTCAGAAAAACCCTAACAGCCCATACGCGCCTTTGTTTAAACAGATCCGTGTATGTACGCGCTTTTAATGAAACGAACCTGCGTATAGATCTATAAAAGATAAAATTTGCAGAACAGACCAGATCTATGAACTTACCCAGATTTCTTCAACTTCTTCAACATATTTGCGCCAGGTCTTCATTACCTCTTTTCAGATCATCCTAATGATTCATCATTTCCAGATCTAGAGATTTTGAACCTTCATCATATTCATAGGTGCATCAAAGATTTATATCTATCGATTAAGAACAGAGTTCGTCCATACAGATTAACTTCAGAGTGAAGTATTCATTAAAACCCAGACATCTTGCACACCCTTGCACAATGAAATTCTTCTCCTTAAATAGATTTAGCCTTTGTCAATACCATGAGCCAAAACCACTTCACTTCCAATGGTATTCCTGGGCAGGATCAATTAGACAATCAAGCGCTCAATACAATGGGTCAATACCATGGTAAAGTCCCCTGGTTTTATAAATTTAGAGCGCAATTAGGCATACGCGACTTGGCACGATCTTTTCCGCATGCATACGCGACTTCCCCTAAACAAACCCGCGTATTATTTGTGACATACCTTGTTTAACATTCTTCTTGCACATACTGGAGATTCTTTACTTCTGCAACTTCTGTACTGATTGTAGATACATCAGATTTACATCATTAACAAGTTCATCAAGTACAACTTCATCAGATAGGTTGCCATCAAGGACAACACTCTGCATCATATTTTCAATCATCTCATTTCATCAATTAAGTTGCGATCAAAGGACAACACATGTCAACACCTTCGACCTACCTTATATTTCTCTCTCTCTAAGTTCCCCTTCGGTGTCTAGTGTTTGAG
Organism: Pinus albicaulis; assembly: GCA_034641835.2. Lineage (NCBI taxonomy): Eukaryota > Viridiplantae > Streptophyta > Pinopsida > Pinales > Pinaceae > Pinus > Pinus albicaulis. The sequence continues at coordinate 781,244,792 of CM076582.1, forward strand.
TTCTTACAACGTACTTCAGTCATACGATTAGCTCCTAACGCTCACACGCTGGGGGGAATCTATTACACCAATTTTTGGTAATATAACCTCTTACTATTACATGGACCAAAGTACACCATGTAAGACCAATTTTACCCAAAGTAAAATTGCTTTTACTATGAAAAATAACTTAGTAATCCTTAATTTATTAAGTTTTTTATGGTCTAAACAGGAAACCCCATGAGGAAATATTGAATAAATCCACATTTGTTTGATTTTCCTGAAGGAATAATTAGTTAAACATCAGTTTAATTAATATTCTTGGTCATATTTAACCTAAAGCAGAAAAATTAATTAGATAAATCATTATTTATCTTATTATTTTCTAGGAATAATTATTTAAACCTTATTTAAATAACAGGCCTTGTTAAATTTGACTAAATCATTTATGAATAATTGAATAAATCATTATTTATTTAATTATTACTCAACCACATCCTTAAAATAATAAATAAATCATTTATTTATTTACTATTTACAAATAAAGGGATTTGACCAAATTCAAATTCTTTTTCCCTCTAACAAATACAATAAAATATTCCATAAAATTTGGATTTAGATTTGGTTAATAATATTTTAATTATGCACCAATATCTAGACTAACTCAATATTTTTTTATAAATAGAAGGTTTTTTCCATTCACTCACTACCTTTTGTTGCCTAAACATCACTCTGGATCTATACTTTTTGTCTGACTTTAATCCTCCATCACTGTCATATTTTGCTACCATTTTTTCTTGTGAGCTCCCTTTGAGTTCCATTTTTTTCTGGGTTTTCTACACCATCAAGAGAGAGAGATCTTAGATATGAAGTGTTGATGACTTACATGAACCCATCCCATTGAGGGGGACTGGTAACATCTTTCTATGTTCCCCTCCCAAGTGTCAAAAAATACAAAAAATCTTTAAAAAGAGTATTGTCTTGTCTATTGGATGCATGGAGCAACTCTTGCTTTTATATACTACTTAATTTATTTTACTGCATAGATCTGGATTTTGAGCATTTATCTTGGTCAACTATCTACAGATCTAAATAAATTGGCAGCCATCTTTGATGTTAGGGTTGTTTGTTATGCACAGCTAAAGTGATATTTTTTCGTACAATTCCGATTAGAATTCATACTAACAATATATATATATATCTTGTGATTCAATTTCTTCACTTGAATTTCTTTCAAAATTTTCACCATCTTCAATCAAACATATTTGATTTTTGTGTTGTGATGATGTTATACAATGCTTGTGTTTTGTTAGATGATCATGATCATGATGATTAGATGATGTTAGCGAATTTTAATGTGTTTTTTAGTTGAATATGATGTTCGTACATTTTGATATTCAACAAGATGATGAGCTTAGTGAAAATCAATCACCTTCAGTAAGTGGGCCCACAGGCTATTTTTAGGTGTAAGTCTATTTTTAGACTATGTCTATTTTTAGACATGGTGATCATATTTCAGAAGTTGCAGGATGCTATTTGTGGATGGTTGTTCAAGTTGGAAAAATATATGAAATTCTATTTTTAGAATATTGGGCGAAGTCTATTTATAGATCATTGATCTAAAAATAGAAGTGTCGATTATTATTAGCTCTTAATAATAATCCGACAATAAACAACAACTTATTCTCTTGGAACACTTAATTTCAGTGTACAGATTTGTCAAATTAGTGGGTTGAAGTAATTACGAAATTCCTAGGGTCTACTGGTGGTTCATGCATGGAGGACTTAGTTAGAACTGAAGTGGAAAAGTTATGACAGAGTTGGAAGAGTAGTTCATGGAGTTTTGATTCAGTTTAACTCAGTTAATGGAGTTAAACTCAGTTGAGCTAGTTGTATCTAGTCTAACTGAATGATACACTATTGAGAGTGGAGTGAATTAATTAGTTAATTAATTCACAAATAATAACTCATTAATCAACTGAATAATACAGCAGTTAACTACAGTGCATGTCAGTTCTAGTGGACACCCAGTGGAGAGATAGGTGAAAGGGCAAGATGGAATATTTGTTGTGACTAGAGTGATGCATTGATTGCACCACACACACATTGGAGTTGCTAATGAGGATTGCGCAGTGTAAGAAAAGTAGACGTGAATTAATTCAGATCTATTCTTCAGCAGGGATTACGTAGTGGAGGCAGGCTGTCAAGTGGCAAGAAATCGGTGCATGGATTTGTAGATTTCTTCTGATTAGTGTGTGAAGATTGATTGTACTGAGAGCTTGATGTACTAAGCTTTGTATTGGATTGTGACATGATCTCCATGATACATAATATATTATAGTTGGGGTTTTCAGCTTCAGGCTTTCCTGTTAAACAAATGTGTTATGTGCGATTTTTTTTATTGCTTCATGTGTTTGCAATTGAATTTTAAATTTCCGCAAAAGATTAACAGTGGAAGGATTATGTATTTAGCAAGAAGATAAATATCGTTAGATCAGGGAAATATAGATATATACATGCATCTTGTATATAATTTATACATGATATCATAGCGGTGTTAATTCTTGAAGATTGCAATTGTGAAGAATTGTTGAGTTTGTGCTGGTAGACAATTTGAATTTTCTTTTGAAAATTCTTGGTGTGACAGTTGCGTATACATTGAAATGTCTTTCAATGGGTTTCGATTGGAGTATGCCCTTGATGGGAGCTCAAATTACATACCCTGGAAGGTTAGGATGGAGGCAGTGCTAGAGGATAATGGACTGAAGGAGTTCATCGATAGCGATGTTCCTAAGCCAGGATCTAGCGATGCTGCAATACTTGACGCATGGAAAAAGAAGATAGCAAAGACAAGAATAATTCTGTTGGAAGGTGTGAAGGACCATATTGTGTCCAACCTTAATGGGAAAGCCACTCCATTTACAAAGTGGAAGGCTTTGACAGATTTTTTCCAAAGCAGCAGTGACCAGAGGAAGTTGGTGCTCAAAGATAAGCTCAAAAAAATAAAAATGGAGAAGGGCGAAAATATTCCAAAATATCTCACGAAGTTTGTCCACTGTAGGGATGAACTGGGAGGTGTGGGATTACTGTTTATGATGAAGACTTGGTGAGCTTGGCTCTCCTTGGGCTATCAAAGAGTTGGCATAGCTACGAAGACTATGTTAATGGACAGGAAAGGCTGCCGGGATGGGAGCGACTTTCATCAGATCTTGTGCAGGAGGAGATAAGGCGAAGTACCAGGGATAGATATTCATTGAAGAATGAAGATGAAGATAATTGCGCTTTGTCTTCCAAAGAAAGGAAAGGGAAGGGGAAGAAATTTCCTTAAAAATCCGATGCTAAATGCAAGAAGCAGGATTTGTCCAAGGTGAAGTGTTTGCATTGTCATGAGCATGGGCATTTCGCCACTAAATGCCCACAGAAGAAGAAGAATAAGAAGGCTGCTGGAGCTGTAGCAGGTGAGGTCTTAACCTAAAAATTTGAACTTGATTTCTCTTTTATCGCATGCTTGGTTTCAAGCTATATGGGATCGGTGTGGTATCTTGATAGTGGTGCGTCTTTCCATATGACGGGAGACAAGGAGTTGTTTAGTGACTTGGAGGAGAAGGATCTTCAAATGCATATAGAGATGGGCGACGATGGTTGATACAGTGCGACCAGCATTGGGACCATTACCGTTGAGAGGGAGTCAGGTAATCCATTTCTGTTGAAAGATGTTATGCATGTTCCAGGTCTAAAGAAGAACTTGGTCTCGGTCGCAATGTTGGAAGACAAAGGTTGTGACGTTGTTTTTAGTGATGGAAAAGATTTTCTGTGACATAAAACAACGGGTCAAACCAAGAGGATAGGGATTCAAGTCAATAATCTCTACAAGCTGGAGGTAGATGGATGCGCTGCAATGATGGGAAAAGTAGAAGAAGTGGTGAGCTGGGATGAGGGCGAATTATGGCAGAGGAGATTGGGCCATCTTCACTATGGCGCTTTGAAGATTTTGCAGTAGATTTCTACTAGACTTCCCAAGGGTACTCTTGCATAGTCAGATCAGTGCAAGGGATGTATTATGGGTAGGTTTGTGAAGACCACCTTTTATAAGAAGGAGAACTGTGCTTCAGTGATCCTAGAGAGAATTCACACAGACGTGTGTGGACCTTTCTTAGTTGCTTCAAGAACAAAACACAAGCATTATGTTATTTTTTTTTATGACTATTCTCATAGATGATGGGTCTTCTTCATGCAGAAGAAGAGTGAAACATTCTCAAAGTTCTGTGAGTTTATAGCATTGGTGGAAAAGGAGTCGGGGAAGCAAGTGAAATCTCTACGGAGCGATAATGGTGGTGAATACATCTTGGGTGAATTCAAAGACTTTTGTAGCAAAGAAGGAATCTGAAGAGAATTCATAGTGCCTCATAACCCACAGCAGAATGGGTTCATTGAGAGGAAGAGCAGAACGATCGTGGATGCTGCAAGAGCTATGCTACATGACCAGGCCCTACCGATGCACTTGTGGGCGGAAGCATGCAACACTGCGGTTTATGTGTAAAACTGTTGTCCTCATAGAGTGCTTGGCATGAGTACAACTGAAGAAGCTTTTACTGGTAAGAAGCCTGATATTTCTCTTTTGAATATTTTTGGCTCATCTGTTTAAATTCATGTGACAAAGGACGCTAGGAAGAAGCTGGAGCCGACTACAAAATTTGGGATATTTGTGGGGTACATAGAAACACCCCATAATTATCATGTGTATTTTCCAGACAATCAGATGACTGTGGTGCGACGGGATATAAAATTCAATGAGGTGAAAACCATGAATTTATCGCTTGAGAGGGAGCTACACTTGCATGCAGAGGAGGAACTTCTTGTTCCCAAAGATGAGCCTCTAGATGTGGATCAACCATAGGAGGAGATTCATGGAGTGGATGAGTCCACTCATGCAGAACCAAAAATCAGACAAGGTAGAAAGCATACCATAGAAGCTAAGAGAATGAAGCTTGATGCGGCACAGAATGTAGGAGTCCCTACATCACAGCACAGACAGAGATAGTCACCTGACTGATTTACTGGATATATGGCTCTTATGAGCAAGTGTATCATGAAAAAGCCATATTATTTTGAAGAAGCAGTGCAGGAGCCCACATGGGTAGATGCCATGGTGGAGGAATATGACTCCATTGTCAGAAACAATGCGTGGGAGATTGTTCCAAGGCCGATGGGTAAATCAATTTTAGGATCAAGATAGATCTACAAGGTAAAGCAAGATGTTTATGGGAGCGTCGAGAGGTATAAGGAAGGATTTTTTTCCCGGGGCTTCTCACAGATCGAGGGGATTGATTATGAAGAAACCTTTGCACCTATCGCATGGTATTCTTCCATAAGGACCATCCTTGCTCTCTCAGCGTAGATGGGTTGAAACATTCATCAGATGGATGTGAAGACTGCATTCCTTAATGGGATCATTGAGGAAGAGGTGTACATTGAGCAGCCTAAAGGATTTTAGATCTTCAGCAATGAGTTGCATGTGTGCAGGCTCAAAAGAGTGTTGTATGGGCTGAAACAAGCACCTCGTGCTTGGTACACATGGATCAACAACTATTTTACTGGACTTGGCTTCACCAAGAGTGAGGTGGATGCAAACCTATACCAAATTGTGGTGGAGGGTAAGATTTTAATCATTTTTCTTTATCTTGGTGATTTAATACTAACGGGTGATGAGCAGTTGATACACTCATGCAAGTCAGATCTTGCAAAGGAGTTTGAGATGAAGGATTTGGTCCTCCTTCATTATTTCCTTGGATTGGAAATATGGTAGTGGGAAGGTGACTTGTTTGTGTCTCAAGGCGAGTATGCTCGGCAGATACTTTAGAAGTTTCACATGCAAGGCTGCAAGCCTATCGACACTCCTCTTCCAGAAAATTGGAGGAAAGAGGATGCTACATCGGCAGAGGTAGTGGATTCCACTATTTATCGACAGTTGGTGGGTTCGCTCATGTATTTAGTTAATACAAGACCAGACATATGCTATGCAGCGAACCAACTTTCACAAGCGATGGTTAAGCCTACCAAGCTCTTTTGGAAAGTAGGCAAGCATGTCCTAAGGTATCTCAGGGGCACATCTGAGTATGGCTTATGGTACAAACAGATAGATGAGGTGAAGTTGCATGGCTTCACGGATGCAGATTGGGCAGCCATCCCAACAGAGAAAAAGAGCACGTCAGGAGGGATTTTTAATATTGGATCTACAGAAGTTACTTGGTACAATAGGAAACAAAGATCCGTGGCACTCAGTTCAGTGGAAGAAGAATACATGGCGGCAAGTCAAGCTGCATGTGAGGCTATCTGGATGAGGAAGATCCTGGTTGCTTTGTTCAGTTCACATTTAGATCCTACAATGATACATTGTGATAATAAAATTTGCATTAAAATCTCGCTTAATCATGTGTTTCATGATAGATATAAACATATTGTTATCCGGTATCATCATATCAGAGATTGTGTGCAGTAGAAGATCATGTTGCTTCAGTACATTCCTATGGAAGATCACGATGCAAATATTCTGACGAAGGCGCTCGGCAGGAGAGAATTCGAATACCATAGAGGTAGGATCGGGTTGAAGGATAATCCCTATCTTGTTGAGAGGGAGTGTTGAGATTCAACAAGATGATGAGCTTAGTGAAAATCAGTCACCTTCACTAAGTGGGCCCGCAAACTATTTTTAGGTGTAAGTCTATTTTTAGACATGGTGGTCATATTTCAGAAGTTGCAGGATGCTATTTGTGGATGGATGGTCAAGTTGGAGAAATATATGAAATTCTATTTTTAGAATATTGGGTGAAGTCTATTTATAGATCATGGGTCAAAAAATAGAAGTGTCGGTTATTATTAGCTCTTAATAATAATCTGACAATAAACATCAACTTATTCTCTTGGAGCACTTTATTTCAGTGTAAAGAATTGTCAAATCAGTGGGCTGAAGGAATTACACAATTCCTAGGGTCTACTGGTGGTTCATGCATGGAGGACTCAGTTAGAACTAAAGTGGAAAAGTTATGATAGAGTTGGAAGAGTAGTTCATGGAGTTGTTATTCAGTTTAAATCAGTTAATGGAGTTAAACTCAGTTGAGCTAGTTTTATCTAGTCCAACTGAATGATACACTAGTGAGAGTGGAGTGAATTAATTAGTTAATTAATTCACAAATAATAATTCATTAATCAACTGAACAACAACAGTTAACTACAGTGCATGTCAGTTCTAGTGGAGAGATAGGTGAAAGGGCAAGATGGACTATTTGTTGTGACTATAGTGATGCATTGTTTGCACCACACACACATTGGAGTTACCAATGAGGATTGCGCAGTGCAAGAAAGGTAGATTCGAATTCATTCAGAGCTATTCTTCAGCAGGGATTACGCAGTGGAGGCAGGCTATCAGGTGGCAAGAAATCGGTGTATGGATTTGCAGATTTCTTCTAATTAGTGTGTGACGATTGATTATACTGAGATCTTGATGTAGTAAGCTTTGTATGAGATTGTTACATGATCTCCATGATACATAATATATGATAGTTGGGTTTTTCAGCTTCAGGCTTTCTCGTTAAACAAATGTGTTATGTGTGATTGTTTTTATTGCTTCATGTGTTTGTAATTGAATTTTACATTTCTACAAAAGATTAACAGTTGAAGGATTTTGTATTTAGCAAGAAGATAAATATTGTTAGATCAGGAGAATCTGGATATATACATGCATCTTGTATATAATTTCTACATTATGATAGTTATCATAATCATGATGTTCATTTTTAATATTAAATCATGATATTTATTAAATTTTATGTCGTGATTGTAATTGAAATTTTAATTTTAATTGTATGTAAAACTATAAAATTGTAATTATAATTATAATTGTATGTAAAATATTTGTAAAAATTTAATTGTAATTGTAATACTTAATTTATTGTGAAATGATTGTAATTGTAATTTTAATTGTAATTGTATATATGTAAAATTGTAAAATTGTAATTGCAATTGTAATTGTAATTGTATGTGAAATTGTAAAATTGTAATTGTAATTCTAATTGTATGTAAAATATTGGTAAAATTTTAATTGTATTAATGTGAAATGATTGTAATTGTAAAATTGTAATTATATGTAAAATTCTAAAATTGTAATTGTAAATATTGTAATTGTAATTTTAATTGTAATTGTATGTAAAATATTTGTAAGATTTTAGTTGTATTAATGTGAAATGATTTTATTAAAAATTTGTAAATTTGTAAAATTGTAAATAATTGTAAAATAATAAGTCTAGAATAATATGAATTTTTGTAACATAATAAATTTTAGAAAATAATGCAAATAAATTCATGTAATTTAGAATTATCATTATTTTATTATGATCTTACATACCAAAAAAAAAAAAAAAACTTTATACAGTGCACCGTTGTTTTCGAGATCAACATAATTGCAAATTATCAAGTGAAATGATTTTAACATTAACAAAATTCAAATTACCAATTAATTCAAAATACACATGATAATGTTTTGAAAAATACAGTTTTATTTATAAGGTAATTAAGTACTCTTCTTTATAAACATTCATCTTAAAAAGTATAAATGATTAAATAACACATGTATAATATAACTCTCGGTTCTCGTGATCACCCTCATTATCTTCTAGCTCACTTGGCATGTTAACACTATTGTTCTCAAAAATATGTTTTGATCTAGGGTCATGTCTCAATACGAACCACCAATCCCTATCCAACACATCTGGGTAAAATAACACATGGTTGTAGTGTTTGGGGAAAACATAGGGCTCCTTAACTTCATCCCACATCTTTCTAAAGTTGATACATATTAGCCTTCTATCGTGATCTTCCTTTACATTATTCCGATCAAACGTGTCCAACCACTTGCACCTAAAAATAACACATTGGAAAGAAGATAAATCCACTTCATTGATCTCTTGTATCTTTGCGACGTAACCTAACGTCCCTCATACTAGGTTTTGATCATAGTGGCTAGATCGAATAGATTGATCGAACTCGACTTCCACTTCACAGTCTTGTGTCATGTGTCCATCATCGACATTTTCTATGTGAAAATGGTGTCCATATGCCCATATAGATGGGAACAAATGCACGTATAAAAAGGTTAAAAAATCATAGTGTCATGTGTCTTATAATAACCCAACAGTTAAAATATGAAATATATATGTAATTACATTTTAAAGGTTCATTATTAAGTTTCAAATGTACATAAATAAATTATTACTGAGTGGGTGCACCCAATCACTACGTTTAGCGCATCCTCTTCAGCACGTGGGCAACGACCGGTTTCATCGTATTTCTCTCTGACTTGGTCAACAACCCAACTGTTGGGACATATTTTTGGCATATTTTCTTTTAAATGATTGGGATAAGGCACACTTCTACCATTCAACCATCTGAATTCTTTCTTGTCACTATCCCATGTCATCCTCTTTTGTTCATACAATGCGACCCATTGTTGTGTCGCTTCGAAATTGTAAAGAATGAATTTATTGATTGCTTAAATTTTTGCATTACATGATGAAATCAAACCGACATATAATACACATGAGATCAAAATATACATTATATCGAATTTCAACATTAATATATACTTTGTGTAAATTTGAAAAATTATAAGTCACTTACTCTTTATCAAGTGTTGGGTGTGGAGCCTGATTTTCATCTTGATTTAGAGATCCTTGTTTTAGCTAGATGATACCCCAGGAAAACTGTACACCCCTGCAGTGGGGGGGTGTGGGGGGGACTTGTCCCCCCCACGGGGTCTGGGGGGGCTGATCCCCTGACTAGGGAGTTCAGGGGCCAACGGTCCCCCAGCGGGGGTTTCGGGGGAAGCGCCCCGAAGCTAAAAATAGATGTAAAATTTCCTTGTAAAAGTATATTGATTTCTAGTAAATCTGGGCCGTTCATTAGGCGGATGATCTGACGGTAGAAGTTATGTTTAGTTTAGGGTCGTTTTCCCTAGAAGGCAACCCCTCACTTGTATGAGGGCATTGTATTGCGGCTGTGTATTGTATGTGTATTCTTAGAGTGAGAAATAGATAGGGAGACTGTGAGAGATAACAGAGGATATTACAGCGGATCTGTTGTAGGTTGTGTCTCTTCATTTTGCTGGATAATAGAAAGGAAGGACTGGATGTTTGTGGTGGACGTAGCCTAAACAAAGTGAACCACGTATATCTGTGTCTCTCTAGTTTTATTTGTTTTGTGTGCTTGTGTTTTCCACATATCGTATGTGTTGCATTGCTCTGTAATATTTAATTTTCTAACAACTGGTATCGGACCCAAAGGTCTATTTGGCTGATAAAATCACAAGAAATAAGGGTTCCTGGTTCGAGTGGGAGTAATGGCGGAAGATGGTAAGTTTAGGGTAGAGAAATTTAACGGCCAAAACTTCCCGCTGTGGAAGATGCAGATGGAATATTATCTGTACTAGAAAGATCTGTACCTACCATTGAGTGGAAAAATAAAGAAGTTGATGGCTATGACAGACGCAGAGGGGGATATTCTCGATAGAAAGGCACTCAGAACAGTACGGTTGGGCCTCGCAGCATCGGTAGCCTTCAATATTTCAAAGGAAACAACAACAGAGGGTTTGATTAAGGCATTGGAAAAATTATATGAAAAACCCTCGGCCTCAAACAAGGTATTTCTTATGAAACTTTTATTTAATATGAAGATGTCAGAAGGTGGATCTGTTGCAGACCATTTAAATGATTTTAATATAGTTACGAGTCAGTTAAGTTCTGTAGGGGTAAAATTTGATGATGAAGTTAGAGCTCTTTTATTTTTGTGCTCATTGCCAGAAAGTTGGAGTGGTTTAGTTATGGCCATTAGTAACTCGGTCTCTGGATCTAGTACTTTAAATTTTGATGATGTTTTCAGTGCTATCCTTAGAGAGGAAATGTGACGGAAAAGCTCTGGTGAGACATCGGGTAATGCTTTGAGTGCAGAGTCTAGGGGAAGAAGAATGGAAGGAGGAAAGAGCTCAGGATATCGCAGTAAATCAAGGAAAGGAAGATGCAAGTCCAGATCGGGGATAGTGTGTTGGAAATGCAAAAAGAAAGGACACCTAAAGAAAGACTATAGATCTCGGAAGGGAAAAGAAGGAGACGCACAACAAGAAAACAATCATGAAGAAAATGTGACAGGTGATGTGTTACAAGATGCTTTGATTATTTCTTTCGAAAATGTTACTGATTCCTGGGTGGTAGATTCAGAGGCCTCATTCCATGCCACACCTGATAAGAAATATTTTCATGACTATGTTCAAGGATATTTTGGACAAGTCCCTTTGGGTGATGATAAACCCTGTAAAATTGTTGGAATGGGTAAGGTTCTTGTAAAACAAAAAAATGGAAACCAATGGATATTAAAGGAGGTAAGGCATGTTCCAGATCTAAAGAAAAATATGATTTCAATAGGATAGTTAGGCGGTGAAGTTTGTGTGACAACTTTCACAGATAAAACTTGGAAGGTCACCAAAGGAGCCCTGGTAATAGAAAAACGCAAAAAGGTTGGTACATTGTATTTATGCAATGGTATTTCTAACTCTGTTAATGCTTTAACTTCCAAAGGATCAGATTCAACATTATGGCATCAGAGGCTTAGACACATGAGTGAGAAGGGGATGAAGATTCTTCACTCAAGAAATTTGTGGCCATGTTTGAAGAATGTTGATTTGGATTTCTGTGAGAATTGTATTTATGGAAAACAGAAGAGAGTCAGATTTCTCAAAGCTGGGAAAGAAAAGAAGAGCGAAAAATTAGAGCTTATGCATACAGATGTATGGGGACTTGCTCAGGTATCATCTCTTGGTGGCTCTCGTTATTATGTTACATTTATTGATGATGTAACTAGAAAAACTTGGATCTATTGTATTCAGAATAAATCTGATGTATTTGATATTTTCAAGAAATGGAAAGCTTTGGTTGAGATTGAGATAAGAAAGAAGTTGAAGTGTCTCAGATCAGACAATGGAGGTGAATATTGCAGCAAAGAGTTTGATAGGTACTATTTAGAGCATGGAATTCCCAGAGAGAAGATAGTTCCAAGAACACCACAAGAAAATGGTGTGTCAGAAAGGATGAACAGAACAATCATGGGGCATGAAAGGTGCATGAGATTGCATGCAAGATTGCCTTTACAATTTTGGGCAGATGTTGTAGATACTGCTATTTATCTAATAAACAGAGGGCCTTCAAGTTCCTTGGATGGTGGTATTCCAGAGGAAGCATGGACAGGTGAAAAGGTAAAATACTCTTTTTTAAAGCCTTTTGGTTGTGAGGCCTTTTTCCATATTAATAAAGAAATAGAACAAAGCTTGAGGCAAAATCAAAGAAATGTACCTTGATTGGATATTTTGTTAATGATTTTTGTTATCACTTATATGATTATGAAAATCACAAAATCATTAGGAGAAGAGATGTAATATTCAATGAAAAAGTCTTGTATAAGAATCAGTTGTAGGAAAAGATGTAGGAAAAAGAAAACAAAGAATACACAGTTCTTGATGAGTTCACATAAAAAGTAAAGGTGCTTGAAAATAATAATAATAAACAGACAGAACAACAACAACCACAACAATAGAAACATGCACCTCAAACACCTGAAACTGGTGTTAGAAGATCTACCAGGATAAATAGACCCCCTAAACGATACTCTCCTTCGTTATATTATTTATTGTTGATGGATTCCGATGAACCCAAATGTTATGAAGAAGCAATGTAGGTTGAAAGCAGGAAGAAGTGGGAGCTAGCCATGGAAGAAAAGATGGAATCCTTAATGCATAACCAGACTTGGGACATAGTCAGGTTGCCTGCAGGTAAAACTACATTGCAGAATAAATGGGTTTATAGGCTGAAGGAAGAAGATGGAGGAAAACAAAGGTACAAAGCTAGACTTGTAGTGAAGGGGTTTGCACGAGAGAAAGGTATTTATTTTGATTAAATATTTTCTCCTGTTGTTAAGATGACTTCAATTAGAACTATTTTAAGTCTTGTAGTAGCAGAAGATTTACATCTTGAACAGTTAGGTGTAAATACAACATTTCTCCATGGAGATTTGGAGGAAGAGATCTATATGGAGCAACCAAAAGGATATGAGGTCAAAGGGAAAGAAAAATTAGTGTGTAGGCTAAAGAAGAGCTTGTATGACTTAAAACAGACTCCAAGGCAGTGGTATCTAAAATTTTACAGGTCTATGTCTGAACAATGTTATACTAGATGTCACTCTGATCATTGTGTTTATCTGAAAAAGAAAAATGATGGCAACTATATTATATTGTTATTTCATGTAGATGAAATGCTTGTTGCAGGGTTTAACATGCAGGAAATAAATGTGCTCAAAATAAAATTGGAAAATTCATTTGCAATGAAGGATTTGGGAGCTGCAAAACAAATCCTTGGGATGAGAATAACTATAGACAGGAAAAATCTCAAATTAACATTGTATCAAAATGAGTACATACAGAATGTGTTGAAAATATTTAATATGCAAAATGCAAAACCAGTTAGTACACCTTTTTCTAGCCATTTCAAACTTGGTAAGGAGATGTGCCCCAAGACCCAAGAATAAATGGACTATATGTCTAAAGTTCCATATGCATCAGTAGTTGGAAGCTTAATGTATGCAATGGTCTGCACAAGGCCTCATATTGCACATGCAATGGGAGTTGTAAGCAGGTACATGAACAATCTAGGAAAAGAACATTGGATGGCAGTGAAATGCATTCTCAGATATTTGAGAGGTACCACAAATCAAGAATTATGCTTTGGTGGTTCAAAAATTGCTCTACAGGGATATGTTGATGCAGATATGGCAGGTGACAGAGATAACATGAGGAGCACTACATGATATGTATTTACTGTAGGTGGAACAACTATTAGTTGTGTTTCAAAAATCCAAAGTGTTGTTGTACTTTCAACAAAAAAAGTAGAGTATGTTGCTGCCACAGAGGCTAGTAAAGAAATGATTTGGTTACAAAGGTTTATGGATGAATTGGGTAAGAATCATGATATGGGCACTTTATACAGTGATAGCCAAAGTGCCACTCATCTTGCAAAGAACTCAGCATTTCATTCCAGGACTAAACACATACATCTCAAGTACCATTTCATACGGTCAATATTGGAAGATGGACAATTGAAGCTGGAAAAGATACACATTAGCCAGAATCCTGCAAATATGCTAACAAAAGTTGTAACTAGGGAGAAACTGAGAATATGCTTAGTTTCAATTGGTTTTCAAGGATGATAATAAAGATGAGAAACAACTAGGTCCAAATAGGAGTCATTTTCCAGCAAATGAAGCAGAGGTGGAGTTTCTACAATCAGTCTCCAAGTGGGAGATTGTTGGGTGTGGAGCCTGATTTTCATCCTGATTAAGAGATTCTTATTTTAGCTGAATTTATACCCCAGGAAAAATGTACACCCCTGCAGGTGTGGGGGGGACCCGCATGGTCCAGGGGGGCTGACCCCCTAGCTGGGGTGTCCAGGGTTCAGTGGTCCCTCGGTGGGGATTTTGGGGTCAGCACCCCTGAAGCTAAAAATAGATGTAAAATTTCCTTGTAAAAGTATAGTAATTTATAGTCAATTTGGGCCATTCATTAGGCGGATGATCTGATGGTAGAAGTTATGTTTAGTTTAGGGTTGTTTTCCCTAGAAGGCAACCCCTCACTTGTATGAGGGCATTGTATTACGACTGTGTATTGTAAGTGTATTCTCAGAGCGAGAAATAGATAGGGAGACTGTGAGAGAGAGCAGAGGATATTACAGCAGATCTGCTGTAGATTGTGTCTCTTCATTTTGATGGATAATAGAAAGGAAGGACTGGCTGTTCAGGGTGGACGTAGCCCAAACTGGGTGAACCACGTATATCTATGTCTCTCCAGTTTTATGGGTTTTGTGTGCTTGTGTTTTCTACATATTTTATGTGTTACGTTGCTTTGTAATATTTAATTTTCTAACATCAAGCGCCTTTTTCCATTCATTTGGAGCAACTCCCCTTCTCTTTTTCCTTCATCCCTTTCACCATCCCAAATCACCAGGCTTGGTCTGTTGTCGATCTGCTTGATGTACTCATTGTCATAATAGAAAGACTCATATGATATGTACCCCTCTGCCATAGATGCCTCAGGTTTTGCCCATTGTTGAACAAAACCTTTCAATTTCTTCATGTACCTCTCTAAGAAGAACATCCAACAACAAGAAACCACCCCAACTAATTCAACCTCATCTACTAGGTGGATTACAAGATGAACCTGCAATCCCATGAAGCTTGTTGGCAATTCCTTCTCAAACATACAAACAATATCAACTATCTCTTGACGCCACTTTGGAATTCTAGCCACATGAATCTCCTTTGACATGATCCAACGTACAAATGCAGATAATTTAGATATGACATATCCTAGCACTATCACATTTGGCCCAATTTCCGACGGCCAAAATGTCTCTCTTGCGACACATAGGTGTCCCAAGAGCGACACTTTGAGAAGGGGAAAAATGTGGTTTTCCTTAGAGTCGCAATTCCGACACTTCAAAAAAGTGTTGGAAGAGAGACACATTTTCTGACATTTCCAGATGGTCATTTCTCTTTCGACATTATCCAGACCTTCGCTCTTGTGATGTTAGAAATGTTAGCAATGTGTCATTATTGCGACGTTAGCAGTGTGTCAGAAGAGGGACGTTAGAAAACATTCCAAAATGTCTCTCTACCGACATTCCAAACCATCGCTCTACCAACGATCCATAACTGTCGGTCTTCCGACATCTTTTAGGTTTTCAAAATAATGTTGGTAGTCTGAAAATTATGACTATTCATCGGCATTCTGACGTGTGTGACTTTCCATCGTTCTACCGATGTCTTACAAACTTTGTCGGAAGTTCGACGTCCTGCAGAGTTTGGCGCAAGTCCGATGGGTCAGACTTCATCCAACTTCCGTCACTATTCCAACATGTGTGGCTTGCTGTCACTCTATTGATATATTACATTCGTTGTCTCAATTCCTATGGTTTTCAGTGGATAGCAAGTGTCGGAATACCGATGGAAAAAAACATATATGGAAAAAAAAAACGGGTGCAGTCTTCAAGGTCCGGGAATACATCCAATGATTTCAGAGAATATCAAGGAATGTGTACTATGATGGTAGATGACCTTGATAGGTACTATGATGGCTTACTCTTCTCAACAAGAGTGAAATTTTCAAAACGTTTCATGTAAAAGTTGTTGTCCAAAAAACCAATGTTGCAAACAATGGCATTATTCTTCACAAAAATATCAACAGTGCCAAGTACATCCTCAGTAAGGGCTTCCATAAGAGGTTGCATGGCACATAATGGCTTTCCAACATCTCTATATCCACACACAATAGCAACCTTACCAGCAATCATGACATCTGTGGCTCGCATAAGACCATATGTGGGAGAGGATCTACATCCATATAAGTTATCAAAGTGCAAGAAAAAAGAAGAAAGACGCAATCAAATTCATGACAACCCACAAATTAAATAGTATAAAAAATTTAACAGAAACACTATCCAGCCCCTGACCTAATTTCACAGTGGTTCAAAGCACACAAAAAAACCTTCCAAACATGCCCAAACAACTTAGCACCCCTATGATCTCGATGAATCACAAGGCATCAAAAATAGTGAAATCTATATAGTGTAAAATAAATTCATTGCAGCCAGCCTAGAAATACACATAATGCAACCAAAAACATAAATGAAACTCAATGTTTAAAATGCAAGATCTCAATCCAACCTTCAAAAATTACCCTTCACTAAGATATCTCATGTAAACCCACACCGTTCCACTAAAACCGATTTCTATCACATCATATTTCCAACCTCATCACTTGAGATTAGTTATCTACAACTCCCATAAACAATTTTCTGAAATAAAACAAAACATTCTTAATCTGAAGAGTGGCTTGGAGCTACACACCAAGAACTAAACTGTCTATGATGCAGACATGAAACTTGCAACAAGTTTGAGCATCCTTGACATAGTAGTTATCCATCAAATCTGGCCCCTAGCAATTAAGATAGGTGAGCACCACAATTTGTAGCTCATAAACTACCGACATCATAGACATAGATATGATATGAATCTAAATTTATGGAAGAGGATTCTACATTCTTTGTTTTCTTAATATTTTCACCATATTAAGAAGGGACTACTAGTTTTATTTACTCCTTTTGTTAGGGCGGTAGAGCCTAATTAATGTGCACTAGTGTTATATGTTCCCAAATATTGTCGAATCTCAGTTTATGAAAACAAGTGCAAGGTAGGGGATAGAGTGAAGAGCTAGTTCAACGAAGGAAGTTAGGAGATGCTAAATTGGAGATTGGATACTAAGTGATTTGAGGAGTGAAATATATTGTTATATGAGTATACATTCTTGGAGCATTCATAGAAGACCTTGTTTGAAGCATTGATGAAGATCTTGTTGAATACTTGAAGCCCTGTTGAAGAAGCCTCATTTAAGCAAAATTGAAATCCATTGAAGTAGCCTCTTGGTAACAGATATTGATAACCCTTTTTGGAGCATTAAAATATATCTATGATAAATCTCTTGATGATGAGAAACCTGACCTATGACAATCTGAGACAAAATGTGGGATATAATCTGTAGCGGATCTTGTTTTTTTTGGAGCAAAGTTTGAAGACTAATTGAAATAGATTAGATTCTTGACCTAATTACATTGGAAGATATGTCAAAAATATCATTGAATAATTCTAAATAAATCTATTGAATCTTATTTGAAGTATCTTGGAGGCAATCTATACCACCTGTTAGAGTCGGTATCTTCATCCCTCCGTTAGAGATCAAAATTTCTCTTGTTGCATTTCATTTTAGGTGTCTCATTCAGTTCAGTCAGCTACATTCCATTAGAACCATGGATCATCTGAAGGAAGGGTCTTTTCTCTCTTATCCCCCATGTCATGTACCTGCTGGTCCATGTCTGTTCATCAAAATCAATTTTAAAGTCATTTACAGTCATGTTTGGCCTCCTGTTTGACAAAGAGTCATTATAGGGTTTTTAGTCTCATTAGGTCTAGGGTTTCATTAATTTGGCCTTCAAAAAGTCTAATAATGTCAGCAGGCACATGAGGGAGGCTCAAAATAAGTTTTTATCGCAAAAATTTTATCGCCATAATGCTTGATAATGATTCTTCTTCAAAACTCTGTTTTGAAGAAAAATCGTCAATTTTTTCCTTTTGTAATAAATGCAATGTAATTTTCAAAGTTTTTCAGTTGTGAATTTCTTTAGGCGCAGCCCTGGTCACCTTTACCAAAATCCCATGCCAGCTATCCCTGCAAAAAATAGACAAAAGATTCATCATTCAGCTAAAAAATAAAAGTGGAAACAAAAACAGAGTTTGTGTGAAAAATGTCAAAGTTCAAACAATAGAAAGTGGGTTTTTCTCAAATCATAAAATCAAAGTCTGTGATATATAAGATATTTTTGGTGTTTAAAAGATCCATTTGCAAAAAAACTCATCAAAGAGCCAAGTCAAACTGTGGAAGAGCGAAATAGTTTTTGAAAGCCGAGACTGTGGGTGAGTTTACCTGCGCAGCGCATTGGGTGGAGGTCGCGGCGCATAGGGCCGTTTTTCTCCATGCAAATTTGAACTGGTGCAGCGCACACAACAGGCGTGGCGCACTGGGTTGTGCGCATGGCGCATTCACCCGAAACAAAAAATTTCTTGCCATCTCTCTCAAATTTCAAAACGAATCGGTCCCATTTGCTCCAAGTAAGTTCAAATCATCTTGCAATTGCCATTAATCAGTGTTTGGTGTTGTTTGAAAGATTGGTTTTGAGAATTTGAATGCCAAACTATAAACCCTATCCTCTTGTTGAAATTGCTTCCCTAGGGTTTTGAAATTGGCATTTTAAAAATTAATTGTGGTGCCAAACTTGTCCATTTCCCATCTTGTTCATCCCTCTCACTGTTATACTATCAATACAAGCCCCATTTTCCTATCCCTAAATCATTTTCCTTTCCTATCACTTTCCCTTCCCATTGCATTTGTAAAAAATTCCCAAGACCCTAAGTTCCCCAAATAGTCAAGTGGCTGTCCCTTATCCCCTAGTTTGTCAAATCAAAAGCTTTCAAAAGGCAAAATACCACTTGACAAGACTTCAGTGTTCCTACTGTCCTATTTTTCCCATATTCCCTTCCCTTTGGCACATATTTTGCATTAAAACAAAAAACTACCAAATTCTTATTCCTCATCTCATTAAAGCCAACACACACCTTGAATTAACCTTGGAAATTATGGAGACAGACACTGATACATCATATGACAGAGATAGTGATTCTACCACTGAGCTGCATGCACCGAGAAGGCCTCGTAAAGGTGGCAAACACGTGAGAGAAGAGCCCACCTCATTGACTCAATTGCAGGCCTGCCCACCTGCCATGACATGTTTTCGAGAGTAGTCATGCTATCAATATTGTGAGATGATTGCTCGGATTCAGCATCACAGGAGTTGGCTTGTCTGTTTGTATTACATTTACATGATGGTCAAGTAACTCTTGTTGGTGTAAATTTCACTTTGACACCGGAAACCATCTCTCAAGCAACTGGAATACCGAATGTGGGTGAATAGTGGAACAAAAGACAGAAGGTGGGCAGAGTGCATTATGAACCATACATCAGGCCTAGCTATGTGAGACAGCTCAACAGGGTGTTCCCATTCCAGTTTATAAAGGAATCCTATGCGCCTTTGATGAAACTTATTATCAGATACTTCAGTTGTGAGGGCTGGTTCTCATGCCTCTATGCCTACCACATCAAATTATTGATGCATTTCATGATAGTGAGGATGATGAAAATACCTTATTTCATGTGTCGGAATATCAAGAGGATGACCATGCTTGTGCAGAAGAAAACTCCCAAGCAACAGTACAACGGTATTTATCACTATGCACTCATTAAGATCGTGATTGTACATCAGTTTGGATTGCAGGGCATTTCACGGGAGGATTTCATTTACCATGATTTCTTCACAGTTCCCAAGGTTCCTTCAGAGGTTTTTCATGAGCCAGGTGAACCTTCACATCAGCCTGAAGGTCATGAGACATAGCCTATCAGTGTGCCAGTATATGTCACTTATCAGAGAGGGACCAGAGTAATGTTTGCAGCAGCTTGACGAGTACTATCTCCACCCAGGGTGGAAGGGGTCTCGTTGTCGTCATCAGCAGCATAGGTATAGGTACAAGATAGAGGAAAGAGGCCTATGCAGGATGAGGGCCCTTCAGTAGGTCAGGATACTGATTTCATATTGATTGATGAGGATTTGAGCTCTCCAAGCTCAAAGTTAAGAGAGATGATTCAGGAGCAGAAGGCGGAGATTGACAACTTGACCGAAAAGTTGTAGAGAGCCCAATGGATCATAAAATACCTGGAGTAGTGCAACAAATAGTTGGAGGATCAGCAGATAATCATGGAGTTGCAAAACATCCGTGAGAACCGGCAAGCTGCCTGAAGAAGCCAAACTGAGATGACACCCATTGAGCGGGAGATTGAGGCTGATAGGGAGACTTTGCTTGAGAGGGTAAATATTCATCTTGAGAAGTTGTTGGAGAAGGAAAACAAGGAAAAGAACATGCTCAGACACATGAAGAACCACTATTGGGCATGAAATCATGTTTGCAAAGCAAGGATCAAAATCCTGAAGGCAAGGCTAAGGAGGGCACTAAAACGTCGTAAAAGGCATGATAGACTCCAAATTTTGGTCGAAGCTTTTTTGGCCTAGCATAGTGCTTGATGGTGGGCATTCAACCCAAATTTCAAGAAATTTGGGAAAAATTTTGTCAATTTTGAATTTTTGGGCCTAAACACAGATTTTCCTGCCCAACACGTAGCGCCACTTGGCACGCGCTTATAATTGGCAACTCTTCTGGAGGAAAAATTTTCATTTCTAGATTTTTCATCAAAATATATGCATTTCTATGGATTACCTAAGGATTTCCTCAAGTTCTGGGTTGCCTAAAGGGTCAAAAACACCCTAAAAATGGTCTTTCTGCCACTTTTTGCACACACAGGAAGCAGTGTTGGGAGATTTGATCTTTGGAGGGGCAAATGGCAACCAAATCCAGAAATTCCACTTGGGTTGGAAATTAAACAGGTAGGGATTTCCAACGAGCTATCCTACACTCAATTTTGACTTCAGGAAGGCCCTCAAAATCAGCCTCAAACTTGTTCTACGCATAGAGATTTTAGGCGTGGCGCATAGATAAATTTGGCCTATTTTTCACTCAGCAGCTCAGAATTTCGCCTAGTTTTGGCTAGTTTGACTTTTTCATGTAACTCTTGATGTAACTTGATGTAATTTCATTACCATGATGTAATTGTGGCACATTTTTACTTATATTAGTGGATTCATTCACCAAAAATTGAAATGTAAGTCAATGAATCAGTTTCCTATCATATAGAGGCAAGTTGTTTCATTGCCTATTTTCGAGTTCCTAGTTTAGATATGGTTGAAACAGCTCCTAGAATGGTAAGCTAGACCCCTAGAGGCATCGGAATGAGCTAGGCTTGTATATATCATGTAGTTCTTTAGTCATTTTCAGGGTTGGACACTTGGGATTTCTTGGCACTTCATTGTACATTTCATCTCTGCAATTTTGGCAAAGGAATAGACCAGGGTTTGTAGCACTCTTTGGGATCCATGTGGCTCTGTGTTTTGATGGTGTTTTTCTCTATTTCATTGTAATTTCATTGATGTTTATGTGTATCATTTCCCTTCTCCTTTCTTCTTAAATTAAACAAATGAGTGATAAAGGTGGAATTCATTAGCTTGCTTTGCTCTGCCTTCAGTTTTGTTTAATTTTCCATGTTTTCATCTGTTTGAAGAGGATTCTAGAAAGCCTCTTGCTCTCTTCAGCTCCTCACTGGTTTGAAATATCCATTCACTCAATCCAAAGCATCAAAACAATTGCCTTCCTTGCCCCATTCAGAACTCTGCAAAACTAGGCCTCATCCCCGAACCCAAAACTGCCTTTCCCTTTGTTTCCAACAAAACCCCCAAAATCAATATCAAATCCTTTCACCTATATACCTAGCCTAAAATTAGCCTTTATTTCAAGTCATCTCATGTTAGGTCCATATATTACTAGTATAGTCCCTTATTGTTATTATTGTACCCTTGTAACCCCCATTTTATTATTATTGTGCCCTTAAATTATTAATGTTAGGTCGGCTAGGATTACATTGTGGCCCACTAGGATTATATTGTGGCTCCATGGACTCCTATATATAGAAGGAGGTTTTTTTCATTTGTATCATCCAAGAATTGTTCATTTATGTAATGTATTGGAGGTTTCCCCCTCGAAGTGGCTTATTTCTAAGGCGTTTATATCTCTTTTCTTCTATTTTTGGAGCTGGTTACACAACATCTCAAGCCCCTTCGATTATTTTTGTTGAGATTGACCCGGAGAGAGCCCTCTCATATTCTAGTAGGGCTAGCTACCAGACTGAGCGTGGTTTGATGTTACCCTGAACTCTGCCTTCTTTTAGCCTGAGGTATATTTAGACAATAACACCACCTATAGAAGAATTTGTTGAAGTAAAGCTTACCTGCAATGAGGTTTCCACCTGGATCCAACATTATGTATGGAACCATAACACCCCTAACATGCCAAACAGAAGGATTATCAAGAAAAATTAAGGAAATTTGTAACTTGTTTTGAATGAAAATTTGTACAAAGACTTAAAGAGACGTTTTTGAAACATAAAAGTATATTTTGGATGCACTATAATCATTTTATCAATTTTTTTGTTATAAATAACAACACATTACTTGGAGCTCACATATGTCAACAAATAAAAAATGTGGAATGTGATGGAAAATGAATTCATTAGGTACTTTTTTCCACCTAATGGTTCACTTTCTCTTACAATTTGTTAAGGATGGAATAAGCCAGATCAAAGAACCAAATTTGAAGCCTATTTCAGACATGTATAGGTTAGCTTGAACATATATAGGTTGGATCCTCCACTAAAGATATATTTGCCTCCTCAAAAAGACATGATATTTCAATAGGTTCGAACGAGTATAAATAGAGGAAGAACTTTCCTCCATTTCACCCTTCACTCGTCTAAAAATTAAGAAGAAGATAAGAAAATAAAGTGAAAATAAGACCATGAATAAGGACTAAGATTAGAAACAAGATTATTTTGTGGCATATATCATAAAGGATCAAAATTATATGTGATCCATCTCTGTACTAAAAAGACTGAAGTCTTTGTGATTCATCTCTGAGGTATAAGGCCAAAAGTATGAAGTAATTTCTGTGAAAATTAAGTGAAACAATTTTTTGCATGGAGGTAAAGGTATCTGTAAGGGGCCAAGACCCTGTGGATTATCTTTGAGAAAGTAGACCAAAAATTTGTGAGAAAGAGCTCAGATCCTAAGGTTGAATTTACGTGTGAAAAAGTATTGCATCAAGTGTGGAAGAGGGAGACAAAATTATTTGTTTTCTTAAGATTGTCATGATGTTGAGAAGGGACTATTATTTCTGTTTATTATTTGTTTTAGGGTAGCATAGCCTCAATAATTCACATTGGTATTATATTATCCCAAAGAGGGTTGAGTCTTAGCTTATGAACATGAGTGCTAGATAGGGGATAAAGTGAAGAGCTAGTTCAGAAAAGGATTTTACAAGTCGCTACATTGGAGATTGGATACTCAGTGATTTGACAAGTGAAATCTATTTTTATAAGAGAATACATTCTTGGAGCAATTATAGAAGACCTTATTTAAAGCATTTCTAAATATCTTGTTGAAGACTTGAAGCGCTATTGAAGAAGCCCCATTTGAGAAAACTTGAAATCCCTTGAAGTAGCCTCCTGGTAGTAGATATTGACAACCATTTTTGGATTAGTAAAATGTATATATGATAACTCCATTGATGATGAGAAAAATTACATATGGCAATATTTTTAAGAATTTGGGATATGATCTATAACAGATCTTAGATATTTTGGAGCAGAATCTAGAGACATCTTAAAATAGACTTGATCCTTGACCTAAGTACATTGGAAGATATGTCAAGAATACCATTGAAGACTTTGTAACCAATCCATTAAATCTTATTTGAATTATCTTGGAGGCCATTTGTGGCACCTCTAGAAAAACTTGTTGAAGTAAATCTTAGAATGGTATGTTATGCATTGTTGGAACAGTATTGGATACAGTCTTTAAGAATTGCTAAAGTATTATTGAAGAGATAGTTAAATTATTATTGGTAAATCAATTTCTGGAGTTGAAAGATAGCATTATGATCGAACCTCCCTACACAAGGACTAGATACATGACCTTGGTTTCAATTTAGCTCTCAAAGACTCTGGATTGACACAAATCACCACATCTTGCAGCAAAACAAGATTTTCCACTTACGCCATTGACAGAGCATCCCATCTTTCAATGCCCAATATCAAGAGATAGATTCACCTATTCATGACTTGGCAAGCTCCCTTTCCAATTTTTTCTACTACCCTAATGAAAGAGAAATAGATTCACACATTCATGACTTGGGATGCTCCCTTTCCACATTTTCTACAACACTGACAAATGATGCCTTTCTCTCCTCATAAGGGAAGTATTCAGACACAAAAATCAATGTGTACTTGTATCAACCTATCCACATTCCCTCAAGAGGATCACTTCATACTTCTCAGTTGTTGCATCTATTTGGGGCAGCAAGAAACAATCAAATATCTATCATTCTTCAAATTTTTCCCTAAACAGAAGCTCTAAAGAGAAACACCTCATACTTCCAGATTGTGCCACCTAACTGGGGAAAGAAGTGACAAGGAAAGATTTATGGTTTTCAAATTCTAGATGGATGTAAACACTTTGTAATGTAGTGATAAGCAAAAATTTTAATTCTTTGAATTCTAGATGGATGGAATCAGTTTGTAATGCCAATTTTAGAACCTTCCTCTACTTGTAATGTCCTCTATGAGGGGCAGCCTTCACACCTCTACCTTATATCAACATTGATGAAGTTAGAAATCCCATTGGCCCATCCTATTTATCTGTCAAGACTCAAGTTTGAAGCATAAGGCAAAAGACTTGACACTGTTATTATACAATAAGCTGAAACATAAACTTAACTACAAGACAAGGATATTTATTCTCAGTGAGGAGGATGAACCCAATTCTACCAATCCTATTAGAGAGTTGTCCCTACATATTCGGATCCCAACAATCTGAGATCCATGTATCTACCGCAATCGGACTATGACGCAACCTAGTGAATTTACATATCAATGCTCATCCTGTGAGGATGGACACTTTCCATAAATTTTCTGAGGTCTAGATCAACAGAGATGGGATCATTACCTTCTTCACAAATTGGCTTATTGGGGGCAGCTTCACAGGCATCAATAAGGCGACTAACATATTTTCAAGAAATGTATTTGGATTATCAAAAGCAAGGTTGGACAAATTAGTAGACACACTCTAGACATCCATTAAAAACATACTCTCTATTCGTCAAATACTAATGGTGCCAATTTTAGACTAGATTATTAGCCCAACAAGGATCCCCTCCTTTCCAAAACATCAAAACATTCATTGATTTTTTCCTTACATGTAACATTCAAGATAGGGATAAAATGGAAGAATTTTATATGGATAATTTAATACTGCTTGCTATGAATGTGTGGGACCCCAACTCTCAGCTAGGTGATGTGAAATTTATTTCTTTAGCCTCCTAGATGATAGTCACTAACTATCAGAGGGAAAAGACAATAGAGATCCTTGTACAATGTAGAGGGAAAAGACCCAATAGCCTTTCTAAATACAGAGTCCTCTATCCAACATTGAGATAGAGAACAAATTTACAATTTACATAATGAATCTGTGTTGGTAAGTGGACTACAAGTCCATTTATCGATCATAACATATAGGAGCAGCTGCATCCTTGGCTGTGACTCAACTGCTAAAACTATGAAGAGAACATTGCAGGCCTGAACATGGGCAAAGCAGGCAGAGAAATATTGGAAGACTTGAGATACAACAATTTTGAGACTCGAGAAGAGAAAAAAAACTTGAAATAGAAGGTCCAAATGTTCAACCGGAGGATGGAAAATATGGAGAAGAACATTGAGACCTCTACCAAACTATTTCCATTACTAAAGAAGAAGTTTTTATGAACGTCAAGATTCTCTCATTACAGTCATTGTCGATTGGGATAAACACAAAGTGAAGCTTGTATGCCTTGGTGAGGTGGTCATCTATATGGATAGTTGGAAAGAAACTGGGTTCACTCAAATGATGGTACAACTGCAACAAGAGTTAGCGGAGAAGGAGGTGGCCTTGGAAAGGCTCCAAGCAGCTGTCCAAGACTACGAGGAAGCAATACCACCTTCCTTTCCATTGCTAAAGCCAACACCATGACTAAAACCACCTTTTTAAGCTCACTTTCCATACACATTTCTCTAGTGCAGATTGGTGACTTTGAAAAAGAATACCAGAGGCATTGCTTCCAAGATCCTAAAGAAAATGGGGTATGATGAACAAGGATTAGGAAATTCAAGGAATTCTAAACTCCATTATAGCTACACAGAGACCAAGCATAATGGACTAGACTTTAATGGAAAAATGGAAAGGCCCACCACCATCAAGACCATTCTGTAAAACCAAAGACATGTTGGTGTTGGCTTATTCATCAGGAGAAGTAACAACAACAAATGAAGGTAGTAGTCCACTATCATCTGAGCCTTCTTGTCCAATAATCTTACCATATCAAGAATGTAATGTCTTTGTACTAGTTCTTAGCATGGTTACACACTCAAGTGATGGAAATATCTCATATAAATACCAACTATATATGATATTCACACAAATTATACCAAGTAGTCTTATGCTACCATTACAGTGTAAAAGACTCCATGACTCAACTATATTTGGAAAAATTTTAAACGAAAAATGCACAACTAATTTCAGTTGGTTAACTGAAATTGAGAACAATACTACATTCACTTATCTACAAATTCAATGAATTTTCAAACCTCATACTAATTTCAATAATGGAAAATATCACACCTCAGCAGCTTTCAAATTTTTTGAGACTCTACTATCATTAGGTATTTTGAAGGTCACACCATTGCATTCAACTTCTAGGATTGGATTTCCTACATCTTGATGTTCCTGCATGCCAAGGTCAAGACCAATTTAATTCTCAGGCAGATTTTTAAGAAAATTTTGTTTATATTACACACACAGTAATATGCACAAGAGTAGCAAAGAATAAACAATCATATTTCAACTAAATATGAAATGATTTGAATATGTAGAAATAGAAACTTTTTTGGAATTTATAATAGGAAAACTCATGCCAACAATTAATCGTAATATTTTATAAGCATCTTCAGGAATCTTTATCATCGGTTTTCTGGGGTAAAAATAGACATTTTTCAACTATTATAAAGTATATTTTATTGCCGAAATAAATTTATGGGTTTTAATCCTAGGTTAAATCAATTGTTTTCCATTGCAATTAGTTTCCATATCGTTGATAACAGAGAGGTAGATAACATTAAGGGGATCTTGGATAGGAACTGAAGGGATCAATTTTGAAAAGTGTAACTAGATCGGTCTTCATGATGACCATGTAATTATGTACTTATTTAAAGAAGAAGTCAAAAGTAATAAAATGTATTTTTGGTTTACTTTATTCATGGGTTTCATGAGCAAGGTTCTTAGTACAGGTCTATAGACTTCTTCTTGATGTCTATTAGGAACATAAGTGTAATTAAGAGTCATGTAGATGGTGTAAAGAATATCCTCCAAGACATTGCAGAAGAATGGCCTTCAAGGCTGCCCTTATTCATTGTTGAAGATAAGCCTATTTGTTGTTATGAAGTCGACCTAAAAATAGTATTAAGGTCGGCCTACATGATTGCTGAAAGGTCGGCTTAATATATGGCTGGAACAACTATAAATACCCCAACATATGTTGCTGTATACATACAATTTTTTGCAGACAAGACTGAGGTTAGATAGCATGGAACAGGGAGCAATTATTGTGGATCCATCTAAGGTTTCTGGTAGCATCTAAAGTGTGGATCTAAGTATAGGGGATAATACATATTGAAGGGCATAACATTGCAGAAGAAACAGGAAGGATAGGTACAACAAGAGAACAAATTTGTGGATTAGCAAAGAACAGTTTGCTGATGGGTGCAGGAGGATACAAGTGCAAATATCATTTAGTTCTAAAGACTCTATTGTAAGAATTTTTCAAGGTCAAGTCTGTGATCTAAAGGTAATATAAAGAAAGGAAGGTAAATCAAAGAGTTACCTTCCTAACTTCATAAAAAAATATTCAGTTATAAGTAAAATCAACTCTGTCTCTACATTTGTATAAGTGCTTTGATAATTGACTTGATGAAGAATTAACTAAGAAGACATAAGAAAGCTCACAATTAATTATCAAGAAGAGAATTTATAACCCCTTCAAATTCTCAACATGGTTTCGGAGCTATGGTACTAAAGAAGGGCATCTAATCAAATAGACACTCAAGGATCAGTTTTCAAGAATGGCATTTAAGTAAGTTAAAGGGTTTCAAAGCAGCAAGCATAAAATTTTATGATCACTAAGTTTGGCTACAATTTAGATATCTTCAAAGAGAATGTATGGTGCCATCCTCTACTGTAGTTCTCAGTGCCAATTGAAGCTTAGAACTTGGGGAAAGTTTCAACATCACAGTGAAATATCCTCACTGTTTCAACACTATAACACAGTGAAGTTTTCTTGGTATAGTTCAGATGGGTTAATACAGATCGAGCTCCCTAAAGTTTTCAGAGATCAAATACATTCCTAAGAACACAGTTCAAAAATTGCATTCTGGTGGATACATACTCAGATCAATTACATACAGCTCAAACATCATTTCAAATTCAGTGCAATTGCAATAACTGAAGCTTTGAAACAAAAGACTCTATGTCTCGATGGTACCTCTATTATTTTTAAGTTCACACATAGTTTGAACAAAAGATACATCAAGATACAATTCGGTGATATATATGATGAACACCACAGTTCAGTAAAAAGCCATTCACTCTCAGTGCTATTACAACGAAAGGTA
Source organism: Pinus albicaulis (assembly GCA_034641835.2). Classification (NCBI taxonomy): domain Eukaryota; kingdom Viridiplantae; phylum Streptophyta; class Pinopsida; order Pinales; family Pinaceae; genus Pinus; species Pinus albicaulis. The sequence goes on from CM076582.1 coordinate 781,273,935, forward strand.
CTGTCATTATCTTCAAAGATTATAAGACAAGTTTCCTCTCATTGAAACAAGAACCACTTCTTTATCCCTGAAGAAGATCATCCAAAAGGAGAGAACTGATACATCTTTTCTCAACCACCATTAAAGAAATCAAGCTGAAGACTCTTCACTTGTCAAGTAAGTATCTTTTATTCTATAATCAAATTTGGTAACATGACTTTGTTTTGCAGGGAGGTCTATAAGCTGGTTGGGTTACCAAGATTCCTTTCATAAGGAGGATAGTCACAGTCCTCGAAGAAATTAAAGTCATTAAAAATATTTGAAGGTCAAAAGATTAAATCCTAATCTTCTTCATATATGAACAAGAAAGCAAAATACTCCTCTTCAAAGTGCAAAAATAGAGATTTGTCCCTACATATTTGGAGCCCAACAATATGAGATCCATATATCTACTGCAATCGGACTATGATGCAACCCAGTGAATTTACATATCAATGCTCATCCTATGAGGATGGACACTTTACATCAAGTTTCTAATGTCTAGATCAACAAAGATGGGATCATTACCTTCTTCACAAATTGGCTTGTTGGGGGAAGCTTCACAGACGTCAATAAGGCGGCTAAAAATTTTTCAAGAAATGTATTTGGATGATCGAAAGCAAGGTTGGAAAAATTAGTAGACACAATCTAGACATCCATTAAAAACATACTCTCTATTCGTCAAATACTAATGGTGCCAATTTTAGACTAGAGTATTAGCCCAACAAGGATCCCCTCCTTTCCAAAACATCAAAACATTCATTGATTTTTTCCTTAGGTGTAACATAGCTTGCCACACAATTTGTGAATAAAGGAATATCATTCACCAAAGAGGTTGGAGAGTGTTTTGGATAGAAGAAATATTAACGAAAGAAATTTTAATGAGAAAAACAGATGTAAATCATTCTAAAATATCTCTCGTTTGATTTAATATTCCACCACAAGGCTAAGAGTAGTAATTTCAAAGAATCATTTATGCCAAAGAAATTATTTACCAGTTAGGTTGAACCTATAAGTTAAATCATAGTGATGTGATGTACCTTTCTCTATTGATATAGACTATAGTGCTAAAGAGGACTTTGCAAATATGATAGATGGTTATGGAAAGGATACTGGACTAAAGAATGTTGGATAAATGCAATCCTTATATAGTCCAATGTGGAATTTCTCTAGGGTAATAACTGATACTTAATAGAGTATCAGACATCAGTGATATGTCACTTGGTAGTACTTGATGGTTGTGATATTCAATTGTGCTTGATGGGTGCTAGATACTTTTTCATATGTCAAAGAACTTATTTTATCACCTCAAGTTTGATCTACCTACAATGGCACCCTACTCAGTGATAACATAAGGATCCAAGATTTATGCATGCATGAATAAGACCAATCCTTATACTTATTTTTCAACCCAATGAAAAGGACCACAAAATTTTTCTATTATATGTGTTCTATAGGTTTGAAACCCGTTGGTTGCATTTACAAGACTGTAAGGCTATGCTTGAAATTCCTCCAAGGGAGTCAACACAAGAGGATTGTAAAGAGGGAAATGAAACCTACAACTATCATTTCATACTGCTACCTCTAAAGAATACATATTTTTTTTCTCAAAGGGAGGTCTCTATACGTTTCTATACCTGCATTCATTTAATACATGGTGCATGTGGGAAGGGTCATCAAGTGTATACCCAATTATAAACCATTAAATAGGGTGGTTACTCTTATAGTAAATACAAGAGAGGTATTATGATAGAACAAAAACAATAACATGACAATCTTAATCTCATATCCGAGTGTACACATAATTGACATTCCTATTATGATCTACCATCCATGAAGCTTTCCTTGTGATATAAACATCAAAAGAACCATGGAAATGCCAAGTTCACAAAGGAATTAACATGTCCAAGAATATTACCATATCAAGAATGGAATGTCTTTGTACAAGTGCTTAGCATGGTTACACACTCAAGTGATTGAAATATCTCATATAAAGACCAACTATATATGATAATCACACAAATTATACCAATTAGTATTATGCTACCATTATAGTGTAAAAGACTCCATGACTTAACTATCTTTTGCAAAATTTTAAAGGAAAACTGCACAACTAATTTCAGTTGGTTAACACAAACACCAAATTTGGATAAGTCCACTAGTTTGGTGGTCAATGGGAAATAAGTTAGTGATGGTAATAGTGTTGAGCCACTAGATTTGAATTTTAGCCCTTCTCTCTAGTGACTACGTTAAGCCCTATTCAAAGGTTCAAGGTTGAGCTGGATCTACTTCAGAAGTTAACAAATGGAAGAAGAAGTCCTACAGAGTATGACATATCTAAGAGGGCTTCAAATATCTAAAGAAATAGGCTCCAGTCCTGTTGATTTTACAAGAAGGAAATTTTTAAGCTAATAGCTTGAAACATTGTAGTGGCATCTAAATTCATATTCAAAACAAGCTACAGTTAGTCACCTTGAGAATCTATCTTGAATCATTCTACACTTGAAGCATTCTTGGGAACTTCTCTCCTTCATCATATCAAGAAGAAGAGATTAGGATTAATTTTTTGGGTTGTAATTCCTCTCATTCAAGAAGAGTCTAGGGTATCCACCAAAGATTTATGTCCATTAAAAAATGCATCGTGTTTAATGTTAAATTTATACTAATACTTGACATCATGCCCAAGCATGATTACACCATGGCAACACCTTGATATCATGCCCAACTGGGATAGCCTATGACCTAACATAATAGACTTATACTGGGATAGTTTATGACCCACTAGAATAGACTTCCAAAAAATGGTGGTAGGGAGCAATTGTGGTCGAAAATACTCTAGGTCCACTCCTAGGCTAATATAGTAGATATACAATTACCAGAACAGGGCCGCTCATTCTACTACAAAGTGGGTCATTGGGCTGGGGAACCCACATATATTAAATTTATGTTGTTGGCCAAGAGGAATGTGAGGGAATTGGAACTGGTTGGAGTTCCTTTTAACCTAACTACAACCCAAGGGAATGCGATAAGATGGATACGATACAATGGTGGTTATATCACCATAAATAGAACAAGTAAGTATAAAAATAGTATATAAAAAAAAAGTTTCAATGTTTAAAAGCATGTTCAAACTTACAATCAAATAGATGAAAAAAAACATACAAAAAACCAGATAATAATCATGAACAGGCTTCATATTGAATTATGAACTGTAAGGGAACTTACATAATGTGACACTACGAACCTGGTCAAGCGCACAAGCAAAAATATCTTGGACATGACCTTGGTTGACAAGTTGTATTGCTTATGATGCAAGAGGATTTGTACCTGCGCTACCAAGTCATTCAAAATCCATAATTATCTATACAATAAATACAAGTAACTGATATAGTATTTTTTACTCTAAGATGCATTCTTATGATAATGTTAGAACATATGTTGAGAATTTCAAAACATACCTAAATAAGCTCCTCTTCATTTCAAGAAACATTTATTGAGTAGCCTAAACTTGGAACAAGCCTCCCACGATCTGAAAGAGTAGAAACTAAGTCAAAATTTACTTTTTTGTTGCTACGTTGGATCAAGGGAGGTTTTCTCCAAGATCAAATTGCTCCAATAATTTATTCTCTACTAAACAGGGCAAACCGCATGAAGGTGGAATCTCTTATGGCCCTCCCCGCCCCCTCTCACATCACTCTCAATTCCCCAATACCCAATCTATATTTCATTTCTTACTTTCATGAGCATAAAAAAAAATATTCAATAACTAATAAAAAAGAAATGCAACAAAAAGTACGCAAGAAAACATTGAAAGTGCTTGACATAAAAATAGTATGATAAATGAGTTTTTAATATAATGCAAAAAATGTTCCAAGTATGGTAACATTTGTCTTATAATAATACAATATTTTACATTATCAAATTTTCTTTTTCTTATTCATACTTCTAAAGCTCCTAACTACATCATCAACATCATTGTGCTCTACTCCTGTTTCATGCCTTTCCCATAGAGCTAACCTAGTTGCGTACTCACGATGTCTGGTCTCATGCAGTGATGGGGAATCGCCTACAAAAAAAGATAATATTAAATTTTAATTGTCAATTTTTAAATATCATTGAACTAGTTCGGTAATATTAATAAAAAAACTTGCAATGAGATTATTTACCTAGTGCACCAGTTGTCACCATTAGAACCGTTTCCCCGTGTTCCTCTCTGGTGGTAGGATGCTCAATTACAACATTCTCTGTCATTTAAACAAAAAATGTTATAAGGACACAACCATCAAGGTATAATTAGAAAAAATTACAAGTGGAAATTAATTACCGTCATGGCCCTCACTGGTAGTAGCATTGTTGGCCTAGTCCCCACTACAATGATTAGGTTGCACGTGAGGACCATGTACTTCGGGAAATATTTCACTCTCAATGCATTGCTCGACAACTGGGTTATTTGGCTCATTGAAAGTGTTGCTCCCCTGATTGAAAAAAATTTGTTAGACATTAAATTTATGGAAGAAAACAAACATATTGAAAGGTTAACGTTTTACCTTATCAGGCATTTTGGATCTTAGGACCTGTCCCAAGCTTCTATGATCTTCAACTACGGATTGATTGTCGGAACAGAAAGCGATCTCTCTGTCTTCTTTTGTGGTTTCCGTTCCAAAGTCATCACCCTACATTACATAGGATTGTATATTTTTAATTTTATTTGATGGGATTACAAAAATGTTGGAAGGCGATACAATTAATTATAAGATGTTTAGCTACTTACAATTCTTGCGGCTAATTTCAAGTAGCTGCCCTGGCCTGGCTTCTGATGGCATTTTTTTTTCAATCCTAGCTTTGGTTGCCTTTGAGGTGTCAGGAAACCTATCATCAAAAGCTTGAAGTCAGATATGACGTAACACAATTTTATTTTAGACATAGAAAAAATTAAAGCTATTGAATTAAAGTTGTAATTTACCTTGCGGGTCCAGTTAGCATTTTTCCTTCTTTCTTGGCCCTTTTCTCTTTTCCGTCATCGATGAGTGCTCTCCACTCCCTCTCTGGAACTGTGAGAGGACGCTCATATCTAGAGTTAAATTTCAATTGTGTCGTATAGGTGTCCCTAGTATAATTTAGATAGTTGCCAACTACCCAAGCCACCGCTACTCTATCAAATGTGCCCACCCCAAAAAGGGCTTTTAGATAATCTAGAAGTTCTTTTTTCAGGTTGGAATTCTGGGAATTCCACCTTGTGCGTATGGTTGGGCCAAAAATTATCAATGCCTTGCTCTCTAAAAACCTGTATAACTCATTGTTTCCTACCCAGAAAAAAGATATTTATCATTAATTTACAAATAAAAATCATGATAAAATATGTTTTAGATAGAGTACATGAAATAGTTAAAATATTAAAACTTGCCTGGGAGTTGCACATGCTTTATAGGAACACCTTCATCGGTCACCAAAAACATGCCATCAATGGTCGCCATGGAGGTGACATGTGTAGCTCCAGGAACCGCAATAATATAGTTGGCCATACCAGCCTCATCACTACCAACACGTTCAGCAGTTGGTTGGTGTATTCTTGAGTAGGGTGCATTTCTTGGCTGCCACCTAAAGGCGTAGAAAGTGTACGAGAGGTTTGCTCAGAAATATCTTGCCTTTGTGTCCCACTACCACCAACACCGAGGGCAGCAAGCGTCAGATAACGCTACATACAAACAAACAAAATTGTTAGTTTAGTTAATGTAAAAATTAAAAATCAAACTATCACAATTGATCTCATGCAAAATAAAAAAAATATCCTTTTGATTTTTTATTATTACCTTATATGTTTCTAGCTGGGTCATAAGTTGTATTATCCTCATTGCTAATTTAGGTGTTTGAGGCGTAACGTCTACCAAACGCTCAAGTTCCAACATTGCTTTTCGCACTTTTTTTGCAGCAACAATAATAAACATGGGGATGAAGAAAAATCTTCCTCGTTGAGGGAGTCGTCAGGTGCACCATGGCCAGGCATCTGCATATTTGAACAAAATTAACATTATTTCAATTATGTAAATAACTAAAATACCTGAAAATAGAGCAATGTTGGCACTTTACATGTTCTTCAGCTGGCCCCTTTCCGTGATCATTCTGTCTCTGGGTTGTTCCTGTACTTCCACGATCAGTCTGCCACATTGCATTAAAATGAGAAATGTGAAAACTTGAGAACAATATCTAACTTGAAAACACAAAATGAAAACTGAAATAATTTCTAAATTTACAGTGAAGTGCTTGAATTCAGTTGAACTTTTTTTGATTGAATTTTTATCCTTGGATGCTTTTAGTGCATGTTTGGATTGTTTGGTTCTTGTTCATTATGATTATCAAAGAAATGTATTTATGAATGAGCTAGGAAATGATAGTGGAAATGCAATATCTGCTAAGAAAGTGGTTCAACAAGTTGCCTTCTTAGGGCTTGAAATCTTTTAAGGGAGGAAATTTTTTCCTAGAGATTAGCTTAAATAGATTTTCATGATAAGGATTTTGTTTTGATTAATGGTCCTCCAAGTGTCCACAAAAATTCATTACATGGATTATAATCATACGTACATCTGGGCTCTACAATGAATATTAGCCCTCTAATATGGTGGCCACTTGGTGCATATTTTGACGGGGATTCCATTCATGTTTTTTATCCCCAATATTTAGGATCTCAAGCTGAGCTTTCTCAGCTTCTAAGTGTGGATCAACAAATGTTTAGTTCCCATTTTGGAGAGGCAAAAATAGCACTAAGTGTTGATACTTGATACATTGTTTTATGTCAATATTTTATCCATTCACATGATGTAGAATCATACCATCAGGTTTGGAACAAAGACCTTGGGATTTGGACGCACATCACTCATGCTACCCCTCCTAAGTTGTGATGGATTATATCACTATCTTATGATTACTATGTCTTCCCATTGGTATTAGTTGTCTTCTTGATGTATATTATGACATATCCATATTGCATTTTCTCATGGCTATGATCATTTTCATGACATGGACCCGATGTGTACTTTTTTCATGGCCATGGTCTTGCATATTTTTACATGTATTCACATTGTATTATGTTGGCATCCATGCTTTGTTTCTCTTCTAAGCATCGGTATGCCTATCTATTTGTTGACATTCGATTGCAAGTACTCACTAGTTCCTTGATCTTTAGCTCTTTCCTTGGAATTCCTCATCGCTTGTGTTTTTTAGATTGTGTTTCGACCATTGGTTCCTCTTCTTACCTCACACATTAGGGGGTGTTGTTACAACTCTATCTGCCACCCTTGAATCTCACTAACAACCCATTGCATAGACCAACATTGAATGAGTTGAGGAAATCAACACTAAATGAATCATCATGTCTCTGGGTTGTTCCTATATTGCCACGATCAGTCTGCCACATTGAAATAAAATTAGAAATGTGAAAACTTGAAAACAATATCTAACTTGAAAACACAAAATGAAAACTGAAATAATTTCTAAATTTATAGTGAAGTGCTTGAATTCAGCTGAAATTTTTTTGATTGAATTTTTATCCTTAGATTCTTTTAGTGCATGTTTGGATGATTTGATTCTTTCTCGTTGTGATTATCAAAGAAATATATGTATGAATGAGCTAGGAAATGATACTGGAAATGCAATATCTGCTAAGAAAGTGGTTCAACAGGTTGCCTTCTTAGGGCTTGAAATGTTTCAAGGGAGGAAAACTTTTCCTAGAGATTAGCTTAAATAGATTTTCATGATAAGGATTTTGTTTTGATTAATGGTCCTCCAAGTGTCCACAAACATTCATTACATGGATTATAATCATGCGTACATCTGGGCTCTACAATGATTATTAACCCTCTAATATGGTGGCCACTTGGTGCAGATTTTGATGGGGATTCCATTCATGTTTTTATCCCCAATATTTAGGATCTCAAGCTAAGCTTTCTCAGCTTCTAAGTTTGGATAAAAAAATGTTTAGCTCCCATTTTGGAGAGGCAATAATAGCACTAAGTGTTGATACTTGATACATTGTTTTATACCAATCTTTTATCCATTCACATGATGTAGAATCATACCATCGGGGTTGGAACAAATACCGAGGGCTTTGGAGGCACGTCACCCATGCTACCCCTCCTAAGTTGTGATGGAGTATATCACTATCTTACGATTACTACATCTTCCCATTGGTATTAGTTTTCTTCTTGATGTATATTATGACATATCCACATTGCATTTGCTCATGGCTATGATCGTTTTTATGAAATTGACCAGCTATGTACTTTTTTCATGGCCATGGTCTTGAATATTATTACATGGATTCACAGTGTATTATGTTGGCATCCATGCTTTGTTTCTCTTCTAAGCATCAGTATAACTATCTATTTGTTGACAATCGATTGCAAGTACTCACTAGTTCCTTGATCTTTAGCTCTTTCCTTGGAATTCCTCATAACTTATGTTTATTAGAATGTGTTTCAACCATTGGTTCCTCCTCTTACCTCACACATTAGGGGGTGTTGTTATAACTCTATTTTCCACCCTTGAATCTCACTAACGACCCATTGCATAGATCAACATTGAATGAGTTGAGGAAATCAACACTAAATGAATTGTTTCTCTTGCACTAGGAGATTTTAAACTTATTAGAATCAAGTTCCTTAAGTTTGAGAGATCTACAACCATCCCCTAACCTACTCCATGAATCTATTTAAGGAAGTTCTCTCAAGGAAGAAAGGAGGAAGAATCATTTGCAAACATGTGTTGTTCATTTTAAAAGAGACTATTCAACCTTCAGATATCAGACTTCTCAAGTTGTGTGAGGGCCAAGGAAGTGTTAGACGAGGGACTAGGGACAAAAAATATGATTGCATTTCCCATTAAATTTTGAAAATGAATTAAGCAGATTTTGATAAACTCCATATATTCAAACAAAAGACACAAATATTTTTTATAACTTCAACTTTGATCCAAAAATGTCTCAGGACTAAAACATGGTAACCATCATATATTATTCAAAAAAATTCTCATAGATACATACATAAATGCACCTACACACATAAATATATGCATATATTATTATATTTTTGTTAAAACAAATAAAAATTAATCTTGATGATTTTTTCACAAATTTTATATAAAAACCTGCTTGATTGATTTAATTTGCCGTTAAATTCACTAGTGCATGAGATTCAATGAATTTCATTTTCTGAATCCACCCCACCCCCACCCCTCTCCAAAAAAAACAAATGCAGTGACTAAGAACACAATCAGCATCATATCAAACCTGAACCCTAATTATTTTGTTAAAAAAAATTGTAGGGGGAAGATAAGATACAGTAAATAGTAAGCCAATGGGACTAGAAAATACAATGAGACATATAAATAATGTGGAAGTGCCCAGACTACTCTTGATTCTTGAAAGCTAAAAGATAAAGAGATACAAGTGATACTAAAAGAAAAGGTTAATCTAGAAGGAAAATTTTAAATTGTAGAAATCAATACTCCATACCAGATATAGAGGTAAGATGTAGAGGAGGGAGCAGAGCCATCCTCATCTCCATCACCAAGGTATCAATGCAAAGACCAACAATAATGTCCTGTATCGAATGCCTGACATTGAATATTTATCCAGGGCATCATGGGAGGAGCAATGTGGTGGTGATCAACTGAACTCCTCCTAACATTTGAGGCCAGAGAGAAAAATCTAGTGATGGACATTTGGTTTCTTGATATGGGCACAAATTTGCACTAAAAGCAGATACATTTTTGTGGCCTCGTGAATGTAGTTGCATACGAATAGAAGGGGGTAATGCGGATATCTTACTAGCCTAATATCATCTATGTTTGGGGCTAGGGCATATATATAGTGTTTAGCACCTCCAATTACCGAGATAGGCTAGAAGGAGGATATCAATTTGGTGAAATAGGATCTACATAAATATTGTAAGGTCAATTGTATGTTGTAATTCCTCACATATGTAGAAAGGCAAACATTTATGATCTTAGGAGGTGGACTTAATTAAAATGAGTGTCACAAGTATCTTTGATTCTCCAAATATTTTCCAATCCATTAGGAATGCTGGGAAGAAACATGTAATCCTCTAAGGAAGGTCCAATTGAATGGAGAAAAGGGAAGAGAAGAAAATTAGAAAGGTAATACAAGATTATGTCTTGCTAATTAGAAGCCCTAAAAACAAATTTCATAAGCAAAGAGAAAATCAGGAATTCTCGATAATAAAACATCTCAGAAATGCCACTGTATATTTCTAGCAGGAAAGAAGACAAATATCCCCCAAGTATTTGGTAGGGGCATAGGTCACAGTGACTACTCAAGATGTTGTTAACCTCTCAAGCTATCAAACTGTTGCTACAAACTCAAAAAACTAGTAGGAGAAAAACAAGAAACCTTAGAAGTTGAAGAAGAGTGAATAATAAAATTGTAACTTTGCTCTTGCCAAACATAACAATAGACCAAATGGAAAAAATATGTGTTATGTAAAATCACCTCATCATGATAAGATAACCCCTAGAACAAACTAAATATAGGTGGCATAATCCTCACCCAACCACAACATAAGCTCTTATCACCTTGCTTACATATCAATCCAACTCCTACATGTAACTTTCCTTGCATCTCAAGAAAATCTTGAAGTGAACTTGATATGATGTCCCTATCAAAAACATTGAATCAAAAAATCCTCCAAAGACGATGACTATTCCAAAAAATGGGACAAGTATGACGAAAAATACTAGCAATCATACATTCACTTCTCATGTTAACTCAATTTTCAAGGTGGGGGTTCTTATTCTCATTGAGGGCATACATATGATAGCAGGGGTGCAACTGTGTAATCCCCAACCAATCAGGACTTCCTTATTATGAGTGTTTAACCAATAAGGGGACACAACTTCCATAACCAAGAAAATATCACCAAAGAAATAGACACAAAATAGAGGAAGTAAGGGGTTTGTTGTATAAGTTTGAAGTCCAAACCATAGTACTTTGAAGTTCTGTAGTGATTTAATCCTCTATAATTGTATCATTATGTGACCAAATAAGGAACAAGTTTTGTATCAATTTAACTTCATTCTTGGAAGTTTTTCCAAGGTTAATTTTGAGTCTCTTGGTGTGTTTTAATCCTATTGCAATTGTGCCATTAATTTCTCCTTGTTTATTACATAATTTTTTGCCGAAATGAAGAACAAAGTCACTAGAGGGCTGATCTATTTCACTTGAAGGCTAATAATTGTGTTGCAGATGTTTTATAGAGTCCTCGTTCATTGGAATATCAACTATCCATCAAACTAGGCCTCTAGGCCTAAGTGTTTGTTGTCTTTCCTCATACTCTCCTCACTGTTTTTAAAATCAAATATGAAGCATCTCATTTACAGTAGCATAAATTTGATCCAAAAACCTTAGCAATATTTATATACATTGGCATAATTCTATACTCATTTCACACTTAATCTCAAGTAACTAGAAATACTTGTGCCATTGCTCTTAAGGCATTCTAAGTGATTATCAAGGTCTGATGTATAATTTTCTGAGTCTGATATACGTGTTGCAACAATAATTAAATACCTTAAGAAGCATTTAAAATTCATAATAATTCATTCTCATACCTTAAGGGTTTCATATATTTCATTTTGTCCTCATATGCAAGTGATAATGGGCTGCTCTTGTAATTTTTGGTGTCTTGTGCATCTTGCATCTTGCTTCCTTTTGTATATACATAGTGCAATTCACTTGTATAAGTAACTATTAGTAATCTCATCTCAAATATTGAACTTTAAGGGTGAATATTGATTACAAAATGATAAATTTAAAATCTCTACTTCTTTCTTGTTGTTTGTGAAGGTAGTTTGAGGGAACAACCAAGAGCACATCCTGGACTTGTAGATCATTCAAACCTGCAAACTTTAGGGAATTTTGAAGTTGATTGGCCACAATCGGGCTTGCTTAGGTCTTCATTCAATTTTTGTTGCTTGATTGGAGAGAAAATGTTTCATGAACTTCCCTTCACAATTTTGTCTAAAGGAAACTCTTACTAGCACTATGAATATTAGGATATTAATTCATGTGTGCTATGTATTCTTAAACAATGTAATACCTCTCTACCTAACCACGACCCACTTATTGAATATAAAGGAAGGTAAATTATTAACATCGAAGCTGTCATTTGCATGTGATTTCATTGATCATGAAAAATTCATAGTTGGGATTTCCCAAGGTTTCCATTTCACTTGTTTCTATTGTAATCTTTAGCTGATATCAAATTTTGTAATCATCTTCTACTGCTAAATTTTTTCTTAGTTACACCTCCTCTTTGCATGAGATTTCATTGGTCATGAAAAATACGTAGTTGGGATTTCCCAAGGTTTCCATTTCCCTTGTTTCTATTGTAATCTTTAGCTGATATCAAATTTTGTAATCATTTTCTACTACTAAATTTTTTCTTAGTGACACCTCCTCTTAAAAGGCATTGATGTTTAAGATGGTCTCAATATACTTGCAAAGTATGTCATTCCTCACGTATTCAATCATGTAATGTTTTTACTATTTATGTATTGTCTAGAAGCATTAGATTTCCTATTTACTTATATTGTTTTTTTAAATTTTTATCAGATTCTGAATCTTATAGAAAAAAATTGAGTTTTCGAGAGCACAGGCTAGCACATTATGATGAATTTCAAAATATTAGATAATTACAATGCCATAAAAGACGTAGTAGTACCAATGGGAAGGCGTAGTTGTATAGTTTAACAGATGACCTAGTCACTTTATTGTATATTATTTTAGGTGGCCAAGTCTGGCCTAGGCAATTGTGGGCCCATAAGTAAGAATCATACCATCGGGGTTGGAACAAAGACCTTGGGCTTTGGAGGCAGATCACTCATGCTACCCCTCCTAAGTTGTGATGGAGTATATGAATATATTACAATTACTACATCTTGCCATTTGGTATTACTACGTCTTTTCATGGCCATGGTCTTGCATATTATTACATGGATCCACAGTGTATTATGTTGGAATCCATGCTTTGTTTCTCTTCCAAGAATCAGTATGCCTATCTATTTGTTGACAATCGATTGTAAGTACTCACTAGTTCCTTGATCTTTAGCTCTTTCCTTGGAATTCCTCATAACTTATGTTTATTAGAATGTGTTTCGACCATTGGTTCCTCTTCTTACCTCACACATTAGGGGGTGTTGTTACAACTCTATTTTCCACCCTTGAATCTCACTAAGGATAGATGCAACAGTTACACATGTCAATACTAGCAAACTGCCACAACTATCATAAAGACCAATCATCATTCTCGTAACTGCTACAGTGTTTAAACTCTGCAAGTTCAATTCATACAATGTTTCTAAGAACAAGTGTACATAGACCAATTCAACTCGATTACTATCACTAATCCACATACCAAACCTGGTCTAAAACATTATAACAAGCATATAACAGAAGTGATAGGAGAATATGACTTGGTTACTAAATTGATCCACCTTGGGTGTAAAACTGACATGAAGGAAAAAAGAGAAATAGTAGGGGAAAGCTGGCCACTTTTGTTAGATTTGAGTCCCTGTGGGAGTTAAGACAATACCTTGCTCTTACCAACCTAGTTAAATTCTCGTGGCTGGAAGTATTGTATTCAACAAAGGTAGTTTGAATATTTGAAGGTAGATATGTATTCAAAACCTTTAGAATTTCCTTCAAACAATAAAAAGAAGGATTTCCTCAAGATATGATTTGATTGTGCTACATTTGAAAGCATCGTGTAGGAATTGTGGCACAACATGCATTTGGACATCTGAGAAGCAACCATTGTTATGCAGTCTATTAATTCCTCTTCTTGTCACTTTGTTCCTGGACTGATTTTGTGATGATATTGACTTAATTTCATGTTCCATGACATATTTAAAATATAGCGAGTGTTAGTGTCTTTTCTATGAGTTACTAGGGCAAAGCTGACGCAATTCGGTGAGTTTAGTTGGAGGTCCTTGTTCACTATTGAGTAATCCTTATATCCTATTTTTGAATCTTCCATTGCAACTAAACCAACAAGGAGAGAGAAAATTAGAAATCAAATTAAATTTAAACCTGTTGAATTAGCGAAGTACCAAAGCATGTTGTTCTGCTTCAAATGCAACGATAATTGCCTACTAGCATGCAAGTAAATATTTGTTGCAAATAAACTTTTCAACTTGATTAGGTTGGTTTATGATTTTGAGGATGAAGATGAGGATATTTAAGATCAACTCACTGGTGCTAGTGACAGGTATCTCCTTGCCATTTTTTTCTATCATGGGATTAGTTCAACCACAAATTATAACAACCTGATGGTGTCATTAGAAAACAATCATAATAATCTTGATAACTAATTGATGTTAGTAGTGCTCACTGCCTTTTTGATGTTTTTGTATTTTTGGATGGTGCTTATGGTAAAGGTCATGTTAAAGTTTGGGACATCATGTTGTTTTAGTAATATTGGTTGGTGAATTTAGCACAGTGAAGATTCCAATTTGGCACAAAATTTATGGACTGATAAGAGAGAAATGGAAATTAATCATCCATAAGCATTTATTTCTCAATACACAAACTAATATTAAACCCATAAGTTTTATAAATTCTTGATTTAAGGAAATATGAAGATTGTTCCAAGTCATAAAGAGTCAATTTATTATATTGAAATCAACATATACAATGAGCGAATAAGGGTAATTGAACCTAGTTTGGAGGCTTATGAATAAGTGAAAAATATCAGTTCTTAAGGCTGAAATGGACCAGCATTGACCCCTTTAATTCTGAGCTTAATTTCTAGAGTACCGCCAACTCTTACTCATTGTACAAACCCAACAACATTTATGGCTCCCTTTTTTTCCTAAATGACACCCTCTGCACACATGTAATTAAGGCATATCCATAACCCACACACAGATATTGTGATAGCATTTAGAAGAGGTTAAATCAACCCACAATAATGCTACAGCCAACAACGAAATTTATCTACCAACTTGTCCTTAAACACAATGTCGCTCTTAGGAGGTACAAACTTTATCAAATGAGAAAAATATCAATCTTGCCTTCCAAAAACATTCCCACAAGACAACGACAAAATTCAAGCTCCCTTGTGACTTGTTATTGTACTTCTTTTGTTACATAATTCGACCAGATGAGTGTAAGAGTGAATATGGACCTCTTGAGTGGATAACTCGACCCCTTGGAAAAACTGAACTTGACCCACATAACAAAGGATTTCAGCCTCTTTCACAATACTAAACTTGTTCTTCCTTGTGAAGAACTTGACCAACAATGAATAAGAATGAACTCAACCCTAAATGCAATGTTCACTTGCTTTCTAAGAGTTATTGAGAGGTTGGAGACTTAGAGTTTGATGTCGACAATCCCAGCTACATTGATCCACACATGATGCTAATGCACAACGATAGCCTTTCCAGCAACAAGGAAGCTCTTTGTACATAGAATTGTCAAATCAAGCACAAATTAGCATATATGGTCATTGATAATGGAAACCAAACCAACCTTCCCTTGCTTCAATTGGAAAAGGAACAAAAGTTACCAATTTCAACTCATACCAACTCCAATTAGCTTGGATTGGTCATAAATGTACGTTATCTTGTGCTAATCACTTGACAATAGACTAGAATGTTGCTAGAAAAAGCAAGATTTTTCCCAATATCTTATATGTTCTTACCAAAAAACACGAGAAGACTTACGAAAATAATATGATGATAAAAAGTGTAACTAAGTGCGTAAAGCAGGGGCTTCGAGCTTCAACCTTAGGCATGTTCCCTCTTTCAATCCTAATATTAGTTGGAGTTATTTCTATGGTGCATGTCAAATGTTGGGTGATTATGCTGCTGGTATTGTCCTTCATTACAGTTATGATCATAAATTCTAACTCAAGATTGGAACCGTTGGTGGTGCTAATATTCATGCAAGGTAAGTAGCCCTATGGGCCCTATTAAAATTTTCTATGGTTAAAGGTGTTCAAAATATTCAGGTTGTTGGAGACTCAAAAGTCGTAATTAGAGTTTTAAAGTATATGTGACATTGGATAGTCTAGTTCTCTCTCACTGGTAGCACTAAGTTAAGGAACTCCAGGAAGCTTTTCATTCAGTTTATATTCATCATGTTCATGGAGAATTTAATTCTCTAGCACATCATCTTTCAAAGGATCCCATTGCAATCAGAAAATGGATTACAGATGGAGAATCAGAGGGAGGGTTTTGGTTTTAGCTTTCCTAGAAATATTCTTTTAAAAGCATTTTACAGGAAGTTTTAATATATTATTCTGGGTCGTACGCAATGTTAGCACTATAGGTGTAAATATTCTTTTGATGTTCAATGTTTATTACAAATATGTTTTGCAGAATTTGATGTTAATATGAAAATTTTATAAAAGGAGCTCTTATGCATAGGCACAATCAATGTATACTTTAATTTCTACTTGAAATAACAGATGCCAAAAACACATTTGTTTTCTTGGAAGAAAAAAGACACAGAAATGAGGAAAATATTCTGTGGAAGAATATATGAAATTTTGTATTTCTTTGAAGATATAAATTGGTGTATCCTTACCATTTTGTGGGTTGACAAACCGATTGCACTTGATTTATTGGTCGGGCTAGTATTTTTCTTTGCTTAGTGGTTGGTGGTCGAACCAACGGGTCCCCTGCTAAACCCCAGAACGAATGGGTCCCCTACTAAACCCCTGAACCAACCCCTGAACCAACGGATCCCCTTCTATTTGTCCCTCTATTTTGTCCAGTGTAGGCGGAACTCATTCGCTCCTTGGCTAGGTAGTTAAAGGAATCAAAAAGCATGGGCTGAACATCCAGAGAAACTAATTTGCTTTGAATCAACAGGTTGAATGAACAATCCAAATCTCCTTTCTAGGATCTACTCTTGGCATACATGCATAGATTTTTGAGATAATGAAATTGATTAGGTAATAATTTTTGGAAAAAGGGCGCGCGGGTAAGGTAATTAGGCTAATTAACATTGTTGAAATTAAAAAAAAGGGCGGTATTTAGGCTAATATAGGGGTCTCAAATTCCACAAGGTTTAATCATCGATGGTTTAATCATGTATTAATGCTAATTTAAATAATAATGCTTTAAAATAATTAATGCCAATTTATTAATTATGAGTTAGTAAATTTAATTAAAAATTACTAGTTAGATTAAAATGTTAATTGATTAATTACTTAATTTTTTTATGTTATATTTATCAACATACACGTAATAAAACATTTAAGTGACTCTTAAAAACCCAAGGAAGGGGCACACAAGTTAGAGTCTGAGCAAGTTAGCCATTAATGCATGGCCGTGTCATCTATGTTTCATTCCCTAAAAAGGTAACTTGTTGGGTAATGAAATGCAAGGAAGGGGTAAGAGTGCCCTCTCAGTCACATTTGAAGGCAACCCCAAACAACATTAAATACAAGAGATGAGGAGAGCAGGGGGTCCAAAATTTTTGGTGTTGAAGAGAATTCTCAAGAAGTAAACCTATGCAATAACATTACACGGGGGGAATTACACCAAAGAGTGGCCCCTCATTCATTATTTTTATTTTACCATATATAACAAAGCTTGAGCATGAACAAAAAGTGATTGAACATACAAGTGCTTGCTTAGATTGATAAACCATGGTGCTTGCTGCTACTGATAAACAATTGTGCTTTTCTGTTGAAAAACGCAACAAGAAATTCTTAATTTTATTTTCCCTTGATTAGATTAAGAAAATTCGAATTTAGACATCAACCAAGGGGGGTCTGAAGGGAAGTATCTAATGCTCTAGTGCACATGTGGTTAAAAAAAAAAATCCCCCCTTTCATTTTCATTAAGTGTTCCTGATACAAAATCCATATTATAGCCGAGGCCCTAAAAATTAGATGAAGTCCAAGTACATTGAATGTATATTTGTCTATAAATAACCTTTCTAACAACTTGACACAAACATACAATGATGTCGTTTATAATATTGGTGGTGTAAATCACTTGATGAATTGTGTTACAACTTTAATCCCTAGAGAGGCCTTGTCTTTTTGAGTGATCTATTCATTTCCAACTCCTTGTGTGAGAGAGCACAAGTGTGGATATTGTGCGTGATTCAAATCGAGGCTTGGAAAATTATCTAATTTTTCTATGTTTGGTATACATGGTAATAATGGAATTACCCACAAACACATGATACCCTCATAACCGATACCTAGTTATCTAAAAATCAAATCTTTCCAATATGCTCAATTAGAGGTGAAGGGTTCTCCTAGGAGGTCAATATGTTGGTTTGGGGACGGTGTTATTTTCAGCCTCAGATATTTAGTGGTTAAGGGCTTCAAGGGTAAAGGGTTAAGTTCCAAGGGATTTAGTGGTTAAGGACTCAAGATTTAGGGGATTTAGGTGTTTAAGGGATTAGAAGTTAATTAAGGTGTTTAAGGGTGAAGGATTAGGGGTTAAGGGTCACAGGTTAAGAGGATAAGGAGTTATTTCTTACAAGGTTCATGGATTATAGTTGGTTAGGGGTTATTTTCTTAATATTTAATGAGTCAAGGGGTTTATGGGTTATGATTTATGAGTGTAGGGGTTAAGGGATTATGGATTGGGGGTTAAGGGGATATGGAATTCAATGGCTATGGGTTAAGGGCTTATGGTTTGTGATCATTGGACTCATAATCCCTGACTTATCACCACTATTGGGGGTTCCCCTATGATCAATTTCTCTCGCTACCTTCCTTCTATGTCCCCTAGCCCCTTATATGAAATTAGGTCCTAAGCCCCCTTCTCATTCTCTAATGCTAGGATTATAGATCATAGTAAACCATGCTTGCACCTCTAAATTATACCCATACATGCAACCCTAGTTGTGTCCCCTTCACCCGTTATTTCACATTCCCCAAGGCACAAATCAAATATTTGGATGTATCTTGGATGACTTGTCACATTCCATGACTAGCTTCATGCATATTGAATATGAATTCCCATCATTTAAGAATTTTTTGGAGGGTTTTCATGGCATAGTAAAGGGCCACATTTAAAAAAAAAGAGCATTTGATAAGTATATGTTAGATGGATTAAGGACTATAGGGTTGTTTCAGAGGCATTATTACAAATG
>CM076582.1:781293187-781427421 GCA_034641835.2 Pinus albicaulis
GGAAACATTGAGGCACCTCTGCACCAGGCACAAATTACACTAATAGGAAATTGGCCATCCCAACGGGGAACCCAACCTGACGGTTTCTCCCATCACAGAGATTCTTCCCCCACCAAACACCGACGACATGATACACCATATAAAATTCATATCATCATGTATCAGAACCATGACTCGAGTTATCTTCTCATCTTCCATAGGTGTCGAGTCAGCTGCAACTACGAGAGTAGTTGTACCTACGACAGTGCAAACCCAATATTTCTACAATCTGTCGATTATGTCTGGTTCCACCACATCGACGATGGAATCCTTCTCGTGTCTCTCAACTAGCTTTGTTCGGATTGAACCCCTTCAGCATATCTTTACATAGGATCAATCCCCCTTAGGATCCCTATTTCATTAATATGAGGACATCCTAGAAGCCATGATGGAGCCTAATTATCCATGGGATGCAATGCATCGCCACTCACTTTTTCTCCCCAAGAAAATGTTCAGTCCTGACAAGACAAAGAACAAGAGATCTATGTGATCAAATCAAAATATTTCCTCCCATCAGGAAAGGTCGATTGGTTCAAGAATCCCATCCCTATGCCCGATGCATTCAAGGAAGGAAATATGTCAAACATCTCACCTACTGTCAAGGTGAAGATATCCCAAAATCCTAGAAAGGTCGAAGAAATCTCACAAGGGGCAACATGCTCTCCAGAAGAAATAGCCTCTTATACCCAATTGCTACTATAGTATCAAGATATGTTCGCGTGGGACTACTCAGAAACTCCTGGGCTTAGTCCCACTATCGTAAAGCACCATATTGACACTTGGCCTGACGTACCTCCAGTGCACCAGAAATAGTGTCAATTGCACCCATCAAAGGAAAAAGAAATAAAACGAGAAATCAACAAGCTTCACAAAGCTGAGTTTATCTACCCTATCTCTTACACATCTTGGGTTTCCAATCGTGTTCTCATCATGAAAAAACATGGCACCATACGCATTTGCACTGATTTTTGGGATCTGAACAAAGCTTGTCCCAAGGACAATTATCCCACCCCATTCATCGACCATGTCATCAATTCTTTTGTAGGACATGAGGCTCTCTCCTTCATGGATGGATTTTCAGGGCACAACAAAATTCAAATCCACCATACAGACTAGTATAAAATCGCGTTCACCACCCCCTAGGGCACATTCACATACAAGGTAATTCAATTTGGCCTAAAAAACATTGGAGCCACCTTCAAAAGGGCCATGAATTACATATTTCATGACTTGGCACAACTTATCCTTACCTACTTGGATGAACTAATTGTTCGCTCCAAGAAGCACTCATACCATCTCGAGGATTTTCGATTGGTATTCCAACGATGTCATCAATACAACCTATGCTTGAACCCCCTCAAGTGTGTATTTTTAATCACAATAGGTATGCTCTTAGGTTTTATAGTGTCCTAATAAGGGATTTAGTGTGGACCCCCTCAAGGTCCAAGTTATCAAAGAGGTACCTCCACCTCGAACCCTCAAGCAATTGCAAAGCCTACCGGGGAAGGCTAATTTTTTGAGACGCTTCATCCCAGATTATGCCACTTGCTTTCAAAGGTTCCTGTGCCTCCACTTCTAGGACATCCTATTCAAATGGGATGATCATGCCCAACAAGAATTCGACGTGCTAAAAGAAAAATTATCTTCAGCACCACTCATCAGTCCCCCAAACTATAACAAAGATTACATCCAGTATCTATCAACCTCCGAGTCTGCCATGGCCAAAGTTTTGATCCAGGAAGGCTTAGGTGGGAAGGAGCACATAATTTATTACGTCAATAAAACCCTAGTGGGCCCAATGTTAAGATACGAGCCTGAACAAAATAATGCCCTAGCATTAATACATGCAGTCCAGAAGCTTCACCACTACATCATCTTAAAAACCACTACGGTCATCGCAGATATTAATCCCATAAAATATCTGCTCACACGCCGCCTAATGAGCCATAATTATGCCCACTGGATAGTCATTCTCCAAGAATAAGACTTACATTTTCGCTCCCCTAAAAGAAAAAAGGTGCTTATTTTAGCAGAGTTCATTACGGACCTCCCAAAAGATACCGAAGGATCACCAGTAAACAATTCACTACCAAACGAGCATTTCTTCTTTGTAGCAGCCGATGACGCTTGGTACGGAGACATTATCCTCTTCCTATGAACTCAAAATTTTAGACCTCATCTCACTTGAGACGACCGTCGGCACATACACCAATAGGCCCCCCGATATCTTCTCATGGGAGATGTCTTGTACCGATGGGGCATCAACACCATTTTACACCAATGCCTTACTCATGACCAAGCGGAATAAGCCCTTAATAACTGCCACGGAGGAGCTTGAGGCAACCACCTCTCTAGGAGGGCCACTGCCCAAAAATTCCTACAGACAGGATATTTCTATCCCTCCCTCTTTTGCGATTGCATTACAGCAGTCAAGAGATGCGAGCGATGCCAGTGCTTTGTTGATAAAGAAAGAGCCCCTCCCACTCCTTTGCACCCTGTCATTGTTGTCGGCCCCATTTATAAATGGGGAATCAAATTCATGACTTACAACCCCGCATCATCTATAAATCATTAATACATCATAGTGGTTGTCGATTATTTCACCAAGTGGGTGGAATTCATGCCCACATACGACAAAACTACAGAAACCGTCGCTCGATTTCTATTTAACCATGTTTGGGGTCCCCAAGGAGTTAGTCTCCAACCATGGGAAACACTTTGAGAATGAATTTTTCAAGGAGCTATCTCACCACCTCGAATTCACCCATGAATTCGCTTCACCATACTTCCCCCAATCCAACGGACAGGTAGAAGTTGTAAACAAATTCCTCAAAACGATGTTACAACGCATGGTGAATAACCATAAAACCAACTGGCACCATATGTTCTTCTCTACCTTGTGGGCATACTGCACAGCTGTCAAGACATCCACTGGCTTCACTCCCTTCCACTTGGTATATGGGTTTGAAGCCATGATTCCCACAAAATGCGAGATCCCGAATTTACATGCCACCATCGAACTCCTCGATGATACCCAAAATCTAGAAAAACGTCTAGTACGACTAGAGCTCATCGACGAAAACCAACGACAGTCACTGCAACACAATGAGGCCCACAAGAAAAGGGTAAAAGCATCGTTCGACCACCACATCAACCCTCACTCATTTACTGGGGGAGAACTAGTCCTTCGCTATGATGTCACCAAATAAGCCTAGGGCTATGAAAGTTTGAAACCTTGTGAAAGGACCCTACATCGTAAAACATTGCCTCCTCAAGGGGGAATACATCTTGACTGAACCAGATGGAACATACCTCAGCAACCCCATCAATGACTTTTACCTCAAGAAATTATACCCATAAGGGCCAAGCTAGCCCTACCCTAGAGTCAACATACATAAACCCAACCACTATAAAAAAATTTACCAAAAGAATTGTCACAAAACGCGCTCGAGTGTCGAAATGGATTACCAACCCGAACCTTATTTCGGATTTGCAGATGGAGCGTCACGATGGTCTCAAATTTTAGCAACAGTCGCCTGGGTCATCTATCACCCTGACCGATCACCACTCTATACCAATGGTCTGTGCATCGGTTCAAAAACAAACAATCAGGCAGAATATGACACCATTATCGGACGTATGTGTGATGCCCTCCATCAGGGCATACCTCTATTCCCAGTTAGTAGTATCATAGTTAAACCAAAAATTTGAGATACAAGATTCACATCTATTTAGAAAATATTTGTGTGCCAAAAGATTAAGCATACAATTTGACTACATTACATTCACACATGTACCAAGGAGTCAAAACCAAACAGCTGATCACATAGCTAACAATATTATAAATTGGAATGCATCTCTAATAAAACATCATACATAAAAAAAACAAAAAAAACATAGATATCCATTAACATAACATAATCCATAAGCAGAAATAAGGGGCACACCATGTAGAGCCACAAAACATCTCTCTCATATATATATATCAAAATGTATGTGTCTGAGTACAAAAAATTGTATCCCTGACCCATCGATCAGCCCAAAAAAATACACATATGTTGGATGGATAAGTCGTTCTTGTGGACAAGACAAACCTCCTAAGTGTCCTACGGATAGCTAGCAACAAACATACAACTAAATCTATCTTTCTCTAGATATATTGCAATTTAAAATTAAATGTTATAAAGGCTTAAAGATCCTACCTTTGATCCAACACTTGTTCGTAATCGTAATCCTTTAGTTGCCCGAAAGAGTTGCCTTCGAAGATCTGCAATCAAAAACAAGAAAACATCAAATAGCACCTGCATAGCATATATTCATAAATCATATCTATTATGGTGATCAAGGAATCCATAAAATAAACTTATCAATTGACAGCTTATTAAGAAAAATGAATTTACTTGTATTAGCTTTGAATAAGAAGAGCCTTAAAACCGTGTCCGCCTTGATGTTGTATAGGTCTTCCTGGGGTCCAGAATAGGTGTTTCCTTTACTATGACAAGCCTTGAAGTCTTCCAACCAAGATACATATAGGTATGTAATCCTTCCCACATAAAATTTCAGCTAAAAGGGTTTGAGTTTCAACAGCACTTCGACTCCAATAATACTAAAAACTTCAACTCATCAATTGTAACCCTTTGAGGCTGCCCTATGCCTCTTTTTATAGTGAAAGAGAGGAAGTTACAGCTCCATACAAGAAGGGATAGAATCCTCCTTCAAAGGGATTAGTTCCTTAGCTCAAGGGGTTAGCTCCTTATTGGATGGGATGCATGAACATGAAAGGAACAGACTTTCCACCGCAGGAATTTTTCTAGAAGCTTCCAAAAATGACTTTAACTGAGCTTCTAGATTTTACTTGTGCCTTTTTCAATCTTTTACAGGGGTCCGCACTATTAATAAATAGAAAGTACATTTGGGTGCATAGAATTTATAGCCATAAAGTGCGGGACCGCAGGAAATACTAAGAGAAAGTGCGGAACCAGAGTTTTAAGGCTTTTATGAGCTTTTCTCTTAGTTTCAAGGCTTGACTTTGGGAACTTAGATATTATAGACTACCAAGGGAGTACTAAAATTTCTTGGTGACAAATTTCAGCGTAACAACATATAAGTCTTCAAGAATAGGGGAAGCATCCTCATAATGGGTGCTTTCCCTGTGTACAAAATGACTCTAGGGCGATGCTCCCCCAGGTGGAGAACCTGGACCCACTTCGGCTCCGGGTACCACTACTTGATTCACCATCAACACTAAGACCACCAACCAATGTATAACTGGTCAATAGTCCATCTCCCGAGCCATCAAGTTCTCCCTTCATACCTCCTTGAGGTCATCTAAAAAGCCTCCAAACAACATCCCCTGGGTCAAGCGATCCACTCGATCCCAGGCATCCTCCGGAACTGACACCTGCGTGATTAGCTCAACAATATAAGCCTCCTCCACATCAGCACGAGCCTCTGCTACATTGGAATGAGCTCGCTCAGCTGCAGTCTCAGCAGTAGCTGAGCAGCTGTCCTCCCCTGAAGAGCCGACCTCACCACCGAGTCCCCCACCCTGAGGCTATGCAAGAACTCCTCCCAACCCCCCATGAGCTCCCCGAGGTCTCCTAAGAGGACCATGGCCAACCAGTCGATCCATACGACAACCAACCTCGCCAACATCTGCAAGAGTAACCAAAAATATGTCAGTGTCATCATAGAAACACATATAAACATAAATACTCAAATAAATGTAGAGAAAATAAAGACATACCTATCGGCCCCCAAGTGTAGCCAGGAGGGAGACCCATCTCTAGATCCCCCCGAAAGTCCATTTATTCATATGGGAAGGGTAGGAAAACCTGGGGGTTGGCCTCAAATCAGGCCTCCGTCATGGCATTCCAGCAATGCCCTACCATACTACCACCTCCTCGAGGCATCACAGGGGCCCACCTCCTCATGGGAGGCTCTCGTGGCCCCCCAGCAGGCATCGCCACCACCAGTCTCAACAGCACCACCCGCTTTGTACATGATGCTGCATAAAATACTAGCACAGGCAAACAACGTTGATCCATCTTAGATCTTGTAATGTCAGCATCCCGTCATAGCAAAAATAGGAAAATTCGAAAAAAGGCCCAACCCTCAGCCGACACAAGACTCCAACCTACGGGCTCGATGCTCAATGTTGAGCCAGTGACCCTTCTAGTCACACAATAGCTGCGAGAGCACGTTGCTTGGAAAAATCTCTCATTGATGCAATGGTGATGCACCCCTTCGTAAGGGGTATCCCGCCACAGTGATGCATCCAGAACCCATAAAAATCCACCCTTCCAGAGGGAGTGGAAACCGCAGCGCCTCACCTTGAGGTAGCAGCCTAGTCACAAAGTAAATATATGTCTCAGGATGGATAGCAAGGTCACACCCACGTAGCACAAACACCTTGCGCCACCTATTCCAATGCTTGATCAAGTAATGCAGGAGTTGGTCATGTGACTGAGGAAGGTCGTTCTCCACAAATTTTAGGAGACCGCATTGCGCCAACTGTTGGCACGCTTGATCGTTGACGTTTAAAGCAGTACAGAGCTCGGGCCAATCCCGCTCCCTCCACAACATTGTTTCATCCAAATATGAGCACATTAACAGCATAAAAACATAAAAAATAGGAAAAATGTTCACAAATTTGGAGAAAATATGCCTCTGCCTTTTGCGTGCCTATCCTTAAGACATGTGCACAGAAGGTGCACCTGTATTTCTCACAGGCACGCAGAAGGCACGCCCAAGGTAGAGAAAAGTGCACATAAGGCGTGTAAAACCCTAATTTTGTGTGCAGAAGTCACACTCTTACCCTAATTGGCTACATAATCAAGGGTAAGACTGGCTCATAATCCATACAAACCAGTATTTTACAGACCCTAATGTTACACAACATTTTGTCACTATCCCTGCAATCCCCATCTCACCCATTAGAGGGTCATTTCCATGATCAATAAGAAGTGTCATGCCTTGCAAAGACCATCATTGTATCCCTTTACATGAGAGTAATATTCCTTCTGTTGACAATTCCCTGAGCAAAGACTCAAAAACCCTTTTTTTTACCTTGGTGCAGGTAGTCAGTTATGCCCTCGAACTGGAGAGGAAGATTAACACTAGGCCCCGTGCCAACTAGTGCTTTGTCCCAGTTTTCCACCTGCACCAAGCTGTTTATGGAATGTTTTTTAAAAATAGAGGCAGAGGTTTCACTCCAACCACTCGAGGATGAGTCATTGGGAGTGGTTGAACTGAAAAACCACAATCTCCCTCCTTTATTTTATGGTTTCCACCTCTTATGGGAACTCCCTAAAGGATAGGCCTCCCTCCCACTTTTGTAGGGATCCTAACCTCCTCCTTTTCCTCTATTAAAAGAAGTGATCTCTCTTTTCATAAGCTAGCTGAACTTGGAGAATTAAACATACTATAGCATAATACTGGAGAGATAGATTAAGAAGGAATTACATTTAGAGAGCTTGAGTCCATGTCTTTTGAGAGAGCTTGAGTCCATGCTTTCATCCCGTCCGAATTCCATGACGAGCATCTGAGACGTGCTCCGACTGAACCCCACTAGAGGAGACTGTGACGTCAAAGCATTGGTTGTAACTCTTCCTTCTATCAATAGATACACATTGTAGAAATTTGAATAACTGATATGTTATCCACCGAGATTCTCCTGATCACACACTATTTTAGCTTCATGCATAATACAGAATCTCTTCTACCATTGATCATCACATGCGGAAATAAAATCAATTGCATGCACACATTAAAGCCATAAAAATTCACACATATGAACACAGTATTTCATGGGAAAGCTTAAAGCTGAAAACCCCCAATTATCTGTATATTATACATGTCATGGAGATCATGTAACAATCATAGTACAAAGCTCTTTGCAAGCTCTCATGCACTACCTCCCTTGCTACACACTATCAAGCTAGATCTAGCAAAACTCATGCTCCAACCTTTAGCCACTTGATAGCCAACCTCAATTGCGCGTTTCAATGCTATGGGATGGTCTCTTTATATAGATAAACCACCTAGATTGAACTGCGCAATCCTCATTGATTACTCAACCTATCTGTGTGTTGAAAATAACAACATTATACAACTGATAGTTAACCTGCTCTTTCACCTATTTCTGCACTGGTCTCCACTGAAACTGTCCATGCACTGAAGTTAACTGATGTATTCTTTAGTTGATTTATGAGTTTATAATTAGTGAATTAATTAATAATTAATTCACACCACTCTCACTAATTGTGTCTATTAGTTAACTTGGATACAAAAAGCTCAACTATGTTTAGATTAGTTAAACTGAATACAACTCCACTAACTTCCTCAATCAACTCCACCAAACTCTGTCACATGAGTTCTAACTGAAGTCTTCATGCAATAGCTTCACTTAAACCTTAGGAAAAGCGTATTTCCTTCTGTCAGCTGCATGTGCCACATCCAGGCATCAAACTGAAGTGCTTCAAGAGAATAAGATAATGTTTATAGTCCAAATATTATTAAGAGCTAATAATATTCGACTTCCATATTTTTAGGAGAGGCAGTCTAAAAATAGCCTTTGACCTCTTTGACCTAAAAATAGAGTCCCATCTATTTTTACCAACATGACACATACTCCAAGAATCTCATACATGCAATCCCTGAACCATGCTCCATATGTCTAAAAATAGACATAGTCTAAAAATAGACTTTTCGACAAAAATCACATGTGTGGTCCCCACCTAGTTTAGGTGATCACTTTCCAACTAGGATCAGGAAAGATGTTTCGGGAGGCCTCCTTCACTGTTTCTTGTTGCCATTTTCAACACTCCCTCTCAACAAGAAAGGACTGTCTTTGCATGCGACATGCAACTCCATGCATTCGCCCTGCAACCTTCACAAGAGCCATGCAACTCCATGCATGCGACATGCAACTCCATGCATTCGCCATGCACCCTTTGCATGTGCCATGCAAACTCATGCATGCACCATGCAACTCCATGCATCTGCTCTGCAACTCCTCTGAAACTGAATAGGCTCCAAACAACTCAATCAGTCTTGATGCATCTAGCATCTATCATCAAAGTCTTCAACTTCTGCTTGGCCAACTGCACATGTCATCAGGAACCACTACGCTGTTGAACTCTTGCACCCATGCACTCTTGCACTTGCTGTCAACTCTGATCCGCGCTCCAGTATCCGACACTGTCACTTTGATCTGCCTGCATCACTCCAACTGATCTTGCTACTGCTGCGCTGTGGGCACCTCGTAGCCAGGTTCAATTCATGAGATCCACACCAACTCATGAATCCTACCCAGAAATCTCCACTTGGGATTACTCATGCATGTCGCCCCACCTCTCATCTGGTGGTATAGCTGCATGCACTCCCTCTGCCCATCTGGCATGAAGTTTCTCTGCATGAGTGGTCTCTCCCACTCCATGATCCTCTTGTGGCTGCTCCACACCCCGAGGTTCACTTTCACCTGCATGCAAAACTTGCTCCCTCTCAAGCATCAGTTGCATGTCTTCCTTGCACTTCCCATCAGCAGGAAGCTCCGTAGACATCCCATCTACTTCAATACCTGCATGCAAAACTTGCTCCCTCTCAAGCATCAGTTGCATGCCTTTCATGCACTTCCCATCAGCAGGAAGCTCCATAGAAATCCCATCTACATCAAATCTATAAAGATTCTTCTGCATCTCCAGTTGTGGCTGCTCCACAACCTTCCGAGACTGCTTCTCACGCTGCATGTTGAGAGGCTCCCTCTTAACCACCAAGTCACTAACCTCTGCTTTGCACCTCAAAGCTTTGCATGCATCTTGTACCTTAGTGCATGTAGATTCTTGGCTCGCGCACATTGCAATTGTCCCGCCGTCGCAAAATTTTCTAACAAAAGAGCTGATTTTAAATCGATGATATCTCCCTCATCCGAGCTCCGATTCGACCGATTTTTTTTTTCAATTTGGGTATTTTTTCGCAAGGAATCCAAATATGCTATTTTTTCTGAAAATATTTCACCAAAAATTTTCAGATATTCCCTACAAACTCGCGCACCCAAAAATTCTCGCTCTCATTCCATGTAGAAAATTATATACAATAGGCATGTATATTTCCGGCTTTCTCCATCTTTATGTTTCTTGAGTTTATCCTAAAACTCAACCACTTCAATGCTTTGCAATTGCTCCAATGATCAATATCGCTCTGATACCATGTAGAAAATATTTTAACACATCTCCGATACCATGTAGAAATTTGAATAACTGATATGTTATCCACCGAGATTCTCCTGATCACACACTATTTTAGCTTCATGCATAATACAGAATCTCTTCTACCATTGATCATCACATGCGGAAATAAAATCAATTGCATGCACACATTAAAGCCATAAAAATTCACACATATGAACACGGTATTTCATGGGAAAGCTTAAAGCTGAAAACCCCCAACTATCTGTATATTATACATGTCATGGAGATCATGTAACAATCATAGTACAAAGCTCTTTGCAAGCTCTCATGCACTGCCTCCCATGCTACACACTATCAAGCTAGATCTAGCAAAACTCATGCTCCAACCTTTAGCCACTTGATAGCCAACCTCAATTGCGTGTTTCAATGCTATGGGATGGTCTCTTTATATAGATAAACCACCTAGATTGAACTGCACAATCCTCATTGATTACTCCACCTGTCATTGATATTTGCAAATATGTGATGTATAGTCTAGCTTGATAGTTAACACTGCTCTTTCACCTGTTTACCACCTTTGGTCTCCCTTTGAAAGCGTCATGCCCTTTGAAGTTAACTGATGTATTCTTTAGTTAATTTATGAGTATTTAATTAGTGAATTAATTAATAATTAATTCACACCACTCTCACTAATTGTATCTATTAGTTAACTTGGATACAAAAAAGCTCAACTATGTTTAGATTAGTTAAACTGAATACAACTCCACTAACTTCCTCAATCAACTCCACCAAACTCTGTCACATGAGTTCTAACTGAAGTCTTCATGCAATAGCTTCACTTAAACCTTAGGAAAAGCATATTTCCTTCTGTCAGCTGCATGTGCCACATCCAGGCATCAAACTGAAGTGCTTCAAGAGAATAAGATAATGTTTATAGTCCAAATATTATTAAGAGCTAATAATATTCGACTTCCATATTTTTAGGAGAGGCAGTCTAAAAATAGCCTTTGACATCTTTGACCTAAAAAATAGAGTCCCATCTATTTTTACCAACATGACACATACTCCAAGAATCTCATACATGCAATCCCTGAACCATGCTCCATATGTCTAAAAATAGACATAGTCTAAATATAGATTTTTCCGAAAAAAATCACATGTCTGGTCCCCACCTAGTTTAGGTGATCACTTTCCAACTAGGATCAGGAAAGATGTTTCAGGAGGCCTCCTTCACTGTTTCTTGTTGCCATTTTCAACACACATGACTATTGTTTGGTTCCCATTTTGTATTATGTTAGATGTTTAATGCAATATGCTTAGCCCTCTTTGATTGGCTAGTAGTTATGAGTGAAATTATTATGTTGTATGTTGTTCCTGTTTTTGTTCTATGTGCAGGTATCTGAGCATGACTGCGAAAGGATCATGACTTTCCAAGGTAGGAGTGAGAGGTCACCACCACTATAGCAATGACGATAGCGTTGGACTCCAGGTAGGTCGATCTACCGTGTCCTCTTTTCATTCAATAATTAGGAATCAACACTCTAGCATGTCTCTTTGTTTCTAGACCCACTCTATGGCTAGAGGGATCGTCTCTATCCGCATAGAGGATTTACCTGCATAACACCCGGTATCCTTAGACTGGAAAAATTAAAATGCAGGACATCATGGAGTTTACCTGGGCATAATATTACTAATCCCTGGTGCTCAGGCTGATCGTAATGGCTAGAACTACTCCGTAGAAGCCTCTGACCACTCGATACTCAACATACACAAATGAATTGAATTAGGGCCATATTTGCCTATATATAGCCCTTTTCAAGAACTTTGGAGAACCATAATGAGAGCTCAAAAGGTCCGATCACCAGACCTAAAGTAGCATTGTAATCATCACTCCATAACACCCAAGGGTGATGCCACACATTCGCACCCTCGAAAAAAAATACTTTTTCAGCACCGGCAGGTATGCCCTCTCTCATATTCTCTTTTAAAGCACATGTATTTAATAATATTTAATAAAAAATATGCTTTCACTTGGGTTAGTTATTTTTGCAGGTAGAACGCAAACCATACACAACTCCATCCACTGAAAGTTCTAGAGAAGGTATCATTCTACAACTAGCATGATAGAGTCCCAGAAAAAACTTTGCATATCCTGACATCATTTCTCCATCATAAATCATCCATAGGGTCCACACATCCTACCATGTTTATCATCACCTCACCTTGCACATGAGAATCAATCTCGTTGGTCAGTAGAGCCTCGCCTCCATGGTGCTCGTCACCCAAAGTAGACCATATATCACAAATAATAGTGATGCCATGGCCATACCACTCTAGTCTGGGAAGCACCTCATGCCCATTCACTCACCATGCATAAGGTCAAGTTTTACAATATGAAATAAAACCCCTTTCCTGAACAACTAGGTTTTACAAACAGATCAAAAGCGCACTACCGCGCCTCGCATTTGGCCCACCATACCTCCATCAGCGTAACCCATCTACGATACTTTTTCATCCGCTTCATCAACCTCACACATGAGACCAACAAATTGGGCCCCCACCCTTAGCAAAAAATCATCCTCACATCATCAGTGAGAGAACACTTTCATGTTTTGGGGCACCTATCTATGTGTTTTGTACAAACCAAACCCCATTATTTTATTCTTTTGGTAAGTGTACAAAGATCGCAAATGGTGCATTATGTCCCCCACCCACTCATTATTTTTTTCTCCCATGGTAGTAGTCCTTGACCACCCTTGGTCGGAGTACACTACCCTCACGCAAAATCCACTATGAAATTCATAACCAGTTTATACCCACCCTGGAAGTCCTACTGACTCCACGGAATTTCAACATCAAAAATAGTTATGACTGCTTCCAAGCTACTTTTTATACTCCAAACTTGGGCCACTGAATCCCCATCATCATTTTGCAGTCACCCCTCACCATCATGGCTATGTTAAACCCATCACATCCAGGATCCTGATCCTCCATATCAGAAATCGTCTCGTTCGGTTGAGCCTTCTTTTTTGTCGAATTCAACACCTCTTTTCCAAAAACGAAACAGTACCTTGGATCACCCCTCTCCATAAAAGAGGCATCCTCGGGTGGAACTATGGGAGACATCATTGCCCACAGATGTCATCGATCCACTTGAAATTCGACTACAGCACAAGCTTTCATGTCAATATGGTATCGTACCTTACAACCATTTCACTTTTATCAAATTTTGCGAAGACACATGCCTTTATAAGCATCTCTATCAGCAATGCTTACACGGAAGGTCCCAGCCAGTGCCTATGTGTACAATGCGCATTTACATGCCATACCAAGTTCATACATAAGGGTACCACATTACACCTATTGTTAAAGAAAAAATGCCTCCGAGGGTGTCAGCAGTCGTCATAATCAACCAACAAATCACTAACATATTATTGACACAAATAGAACATGTATCTATCAAATTGATTTGTTTAACTAGCCAAAGCATCACGAGCATGGGACATGCCCGCATTGTAGAAAATTTGTATATATTGTATTATACCATTGCTTACAGGGGTCCCACAGGACATGGTCGTTCTTCGACCTAGTGTAGGGTGTCTCCAATTCTGAGTTACACACAAGTCTCTCTCTCTCTCTACACACATAATATAGAAAAGAAACTATAATGTATTTCGGCTATATATTTTTTCCTAGACCTCACACATTAGGGGGTAATTTTTATCACTGGAAAATCATACAAGAAAAGGTGACATTATTTAATGTCAGGCAGAAGGATTTACAGGGATGAGATACATTATGGAATATGAAAGTATTTAAAAATCTCTAAGGTCTAAGGAAAAATCAAATTGCGTACAAGAAGGACTAGTCAAAAGTGCCTTTGTGCACAAAAGTCTTCGATAAACGTGCCTTTGCACACCTTTTGCTCCAAAAAGCACACAATCCTGAGAGTGGCGAAAGTCACTTTCCAGGACCACAAGGCACACTCCAGGACATTTATTCCACACTTGAAGCTGCCTAAGGACAGCCACCCAATCCTCCATAAGACATCAAGGGAGCACACAATGGAATCACTCTCCTCTCTTGAGTCACTATCCACAATGTACCAAGAGAGGGAAGGAGGATTTGAATTCTCCTATAAAAGGCCACCAAGAGATGAAAAAAAATAGAACACATTGTTATGCTCACCAGAATTTCCCCAAGCAATACCAGTAGCATGTGATCCATATCAAAGATAGAGGGGACTCAGTTGTTGGCCATCCAAAAAATCCAGTCTACCATAGTAGAGAGAGGGAGACTTTGCACCAAGGCAGCTCGAAATTAAAGACATCCTTGCATCAGGATGTAGAACCCCTAGCTCTAAGGGCCCCTTGGAAAGTGTGTTAAATTTTCATCCTCATTTCCTACCAACACTCAATAAGAGGGGATGTAAGCCCCACCATTTGGATTATTGAAGTTGTTTGACTCTATTTAGAGCTTTTGTGTTATTTGTTTTAGTTTTAGTTTAATTTTTATGTTTGAATATGAATGCTATTTCTATATCTATTATGTTTATGTTCTAGCATGTTCCACTAACTTTCTTTAATCCATTTATTTTCTTCCTTTGACCAATAATTGAAGAGGGAAAACCACACCCCTTAAGTTGGTGTGATTTCGTACATACGTGCACCGAACACACTAACACAGGTATCATGGATGTAAAATTTGTGGACCTTATCTCAACTCTAGGTGTTCCAACCACCTAAGAAATCCAGTGTATGACTTCTCTAGGGTATTCCCCCCAGAAGAAAATCCTTACATAAGAGCAACATCTGCATTCAATGTTAAACTAGAGAGAACCCAATGCCCTGCAATAATGACACCAGTTGAATGGCTTAGGGCATGTGAGAGAGAGAAGGAGATGAATTTTTCATAAATGTTTGATTTAAAAGGGGAGCGTATGTTTTATGATCCAAAATTCTTTGACACCTATGTTGAGAAATTTTCCATTGTGATGAAAAGGAAATCTTCATTTTATGAGCTCCCATATTGTGAGCATCTTAATATTTCCCACTTACAAGATCCCATGCATATATTTAAAAATGCTCCATCTTCTTTATGGAGGAACATATCATAATAAAGTGGCACATTGGTTGTTAGGAGAGATATTATTTCTTCAAAAACTAAAAAGAAACATTGGCCAAGACAAGAAACTAGAGGAGAGGTTGGTCCCTCTTGGTCTTTCAAAGAAGTTCATATCCCATGGATTTCAAAGAAAGGTGATTTTTATTTGGAAAATCAAGTTATAATGAGTGGGATGATGCCTTCTTTATATGGGTCTTCACTAAAATGTTGCTTCACTATGGAATATCGTTTGTCTGGATTGAAATCACATGAACATTTAAACCTTCTAAGAGTACATATGTCAAAAACATGATATTATTATTATTATTATTATTATTATTTATGTAATGGGATATTTTATAAATATTTTTTGTATAATATATTATTTATTGTGCAGTGTCATTATCCTCTTCTCATGTGTGGGTGTGTGAACCATGAATTCCCCCAAGTCCTACGCCATGCCGTATCTAAATTATCTACATTTGTATGTTGGATCACGTCAAAGGAGTTTCATATGCCTAGCATTTCAGTGTGGTGTCAAGATATAGCTGAGATTGTTTGTATGTTTGAGCGGGAGTTTCCAAAATGTTTCATGGACTTGCAAGTTCATATTCTAATTCACCTAGTATATAAGTTTGAATTAGTTGGGGTAGTTTCTTGTTGTTGGATCTTCTTCTTAGAGAGGTACATGAAGAAATTGAAAGTTTTTGTTTGACAAAGAGAAAAAATCGAGGGGTCTATGTTAGAGGGGTATATATCGTATGAATCTCTCTATTATGCCAATGGGTGCATCAAGAAGATTGACACCACACCAGCTACGACGATTTGGGATCCCAAAAGGGATGAACACAAAATAGAAGGGGAGATTCTCGAAATTAATGGAAATAGGAACATGATAAAGAGCAAGTGCAAGCTTATCAATTTTCAAATTACTACACATTAACTATTCACACTAAACTTCATATTAATATATATTTTTATCTCATATATATATATATATATATATATATATATATATATATATATATATATATAAGTTTAATTTTATCATCATTGAATTCATAAATTGAATCCATCAAAAAATTCACTCTTTACAATAGGGAAGCAACACAACCATGGGTTGCATTGTACGAAGATATGAGGAGGAAATGGGACAGTGACAGGAAATAATTTAATTCATTAAATGGCATAAGCATGCCTTATACTAATCATTTAAAGTAAAATATGTTAATTACATGTCCTAATAGTTGGGTTGTTGATAAAATCATAGAGAAATATGGTGCATCTAGTCATTTTCCGCGTGATGAAGAGGATTCGCTAAACATAGGGATTGGGTGCAACAACTCGATAATTATATTCTCTTTCTATACATTTTTAACTTCATAATACACCTTTTAATTCTAACATATATATATATATATATATATATATATATATATATATATATATATATATATATATATATATATATATATATATATATATATATATATATTTAATTATGTTTGGGTTATTAGACACATGACAGTGTGACTTTTTCACTTTTTTATAGGTGCATTTGTTCCCATCTATGTGGGAATATGGGCATCATTTTTGCATGGAGGATGTGAATGATGGATATTTGACACAAGGAAGTGGAGTGGAAATCAAGTTCGACCAATATAGTCGTGATAGCCACTATGATCAAAACCTAATGAAGGGGGCATTAAGTTATGTTGGAAAGATACAAGAGATTATTCAAGTGGACTTCTCTTCGTTCCAATGTGTTATATTTAGGTACAAGTGGTGGGACACCTTTTATCATAATAATGTGAAGGAAGATCATGACAATGGGCTAATATCTATCAACTCTAGAAATATGTAGAACTAATCTATGGAGCCTTATGTTTTCCCAAAACACTACAACCAGGTGTTTTTTTACCCTGATGTGTTGGATAGGGATTGGTGGTTCATATTAAGATACGACCCTAGATAAAAAAAATATTTTGAGAATAACAATGTTATCATGCCAAGCGAGGAATATAATCAGGGTGATAACAATGAAGAGGGATATGTACTTATGCTATTTCATCATTTATGCTAGTTTTGTATATCTTTGTTGTCATAATTTTGCTAATTATATTTGTTTTTTATTCGTCTTGTTGACATTTTTTAATGTAATTGGTAATATTCACAAACGTTTTTACACTTTTTTTGCAATGGAAATATTTTTACAGTTCTTAAAACTAAGTATTTTAGTGTACATTATCTATGGTAATAATGATTTAGGGCCATAACCCTTCACAAATAGGAACATATCAAGCACACTGAATTTGTGATGGTGATTAAGAGGCATTTGTTTTACTTTCAAATAGACTTGGTGATGCATTTTTGTTTCCTAGTTATATTATGTGAAATAAGTATCTATTTTTATGTATTTATAACTAAATTATTTAAACTAGACATGTCTTTATCATTGTGAACATTATGTAATATTAGCTAGGAGAAATGTAAAAAACATGAATTTTAGTGACTATCTCGTGATAAGTATGTGTGAAAATAATATTTTTTGAGTTGTTCATTAAGAAAAATAAAATATATTCTCCGAATGCAGATGTTTGCATGGACTGATGGGACATTGGTCCCTACGCGTCTCTCGAAGGAGTTCGCATGGGGTGGCCATATGACCCCCTGTACATGCATTAATGTGATCTTAACTCCGCCATCTTGCACAGACTTTACTTCACCTGCTCAGTCGCTCCTTCAATTTGAAATGGATGTTCATTCGGCTATGGAGTTTGTTCTAGACGGTTCGGATAGCTGTGATTGCAGTGGTGGTTTCCCGCTTCCTCTAAGCGGTGCTTGCCCTCCAGGCTTTGCTGAGTCTAGTGCGCGTATGCCCAGTGGCCGTCATTGCAGTCTTCTTGCTTGTTTCAAGCCGATTCTGGGGCATCATTTCTCTCACAGTCTCTTCTGTGGTGCCAATTCCCCTCACTCTGCTTGGACGACGAATCTCTGTGGTGTCATTTCCCCTCTCCGTGCTCGGTCGGAAAACTTTTGTGGTGTCAACTCCCCTCACTATGCTCCTGAGCTTTCGGTCCGCCCCTTCTGTTGCAGATTTCACCACCCCACCTCTACCTCCATGCCGCGCCTTCGCCACCGGATGAGGTGTCAGCGAGGCACTAGCCGGGGCCGTGTTTCTCACCATCGCCCTTCTACTAGCTCAGCTTCGGGGTATTCCTCAGCTAAAGAGGCGCAAATCCAGCCTTAGGCCATGCGTAGCCTCAGAGGACATGGCCGCCATCATGAACCTATACATTTTTCTCAGCCTGTCCCTCCCCCTTCGGTTGACCCTCCCAGTGGTGCAATTCCTCTTGTCTCTCATGGGTCTGCAAGCCTTCCCATTCGCCAAACTTCTCAGTGTGCAGACTTTCGTTTTGAGTGCTCCTTAGACAGACCCATTGTCATGAATTTCATCATTGTAACTCTCAGAGAAGAGTCTCCCCTTCCTGCACCCACCCGTATAGCTTCTCCCCTACCCCCTCCTGTCACAAGCTTTCCCAAAAGCTCGGATCTGCCAGCAGATTTCGCTCATCCTTCCAAGGATGCGCCGCGTAAGGAGGATGTGGTCACTGACAAGGAAGGCGCTCTCAATGGAGTAATGGACGATAGCAGCAATTAATATGGGTGCAGAGTTGTGGAAGAACCTCCGTCTCCGGCTCATGATCAGTGATTCTCCTAGCTTACAGCTTCTCCTGGTATTTTTGCTCAATTAATGCTGGAATATTTTGTTCACTTGTCTCAATGCTCAGCTGGAAAGGCTGATTGTTACTTTCAGTATATTTCTCTCTGTCAACTTGCTTTGTATAAACTGTAGGCCGGTTTCCCTTTCAAGCCCAGTGTTTAGGCTCTCACAGATGACACTAAGGTAGTTTTGTACTAGTAACTTTTATACATAATAGAATTAGTTTTACTTAGAAAAAAAATAAAAATAAATAAAATATATTATTTTTCAAAAGTTTAAATCTAATTTGTTATCATTTTTGTATTATTTAACTTATATTTATTATTAGAAAGAGTTAAATTTAAACCAGTACAATAGAAATAAAGAAACAAAATAACATCAAAATGTTATATCTTTATTGCTAGAAAAAAATTCACTTGCCTCTTTAAGGGGGAACTTCCAATAGAGAAAATATCCAAATACATGTAACTTCACATGAAGCCTTATCATGTTACATTTATTTATCCTCATCTTTAGAGAGAGAAATTTCTAATTTAAATTGGAAAGAGTTGCTATAAATATTAGATTTAAATTTCTTGAAAATCTCATAACTTTAACAATAAATTAAATTTTATAAAAATAGAATTTTTTAAGTTATATTAAATATAAATTAATTGCATCTGCTCTACAAATCAATATGGGATAGATGTTATCACCTAACGTTACATTTAAAAATAGTAAAATAATAATTTAAATTAATGAATTAAAAATAGTAATAAAAAAATAAATTAATGTCGACAATAATTGAAATACTTCAATTTACACATTAATCTTATATAACTTTATATTGAGATTAAAGTAAGTGAAAGTAAAAAAAAAAAAAAAAAACTTTTATTATGAGGAAGAAATGTAATGAGTAAATAAATATATTTTACCTTTTACAACAAGGAAGAAATGTAATTTTTTCACCGGACAAGAGGTATTATTATTGATATTACATTATGTGTAATTCATTCTATATTCCATTTAGATGTGCTATTTAAAACACAAATAAATTTACAAAAAAAAATATTTTACTAAAACCCATAAGTCAAATATTTCAATGTCCATGTTAAATGACATAATTTAATATATACTTTGTATAGAGAAAAATAAAGTAATTTAAATTGAAATTTTTCTTATATTTTCACTTTAGTGAGAAAGGTTGAGAGAATTCTTATTACATTAATAATTTCTTTATAATTTAATGTATGAGGGAAATTTTTAAAAATTTCAATGTTAAATATGGATTTGATATGTAACATTTTCCAAAATATTAATAAGAAAAAAAATTAAATGTAATTTTACAATCAGATTTTCAACCATACTAAAATTTATAATTTATAAAATTATTTTTTTCATTTTTTAAGCCGTTTTAAATGTATTTGATAGATAAAAGTTTGATATAATTTCACCAATACATAATCTATAATCAAATATCATTTCATAAAAATAAACATCATGATGATAACCATGAAACAATCATAAACATCATCTAAGATACACATTCAAATTCACTACCATCATCTAATTATATACACCTCGAACATATATAATCGTCATCAACTAGCACACAAATCTAATAATATAGCAAGGCATCATCATCATGATCACATCTAACAAAACAAAAACATTTAGTATAGCATCATCACTAGACACACCCTCAAATTAATATAAATATCATGTCAAATAATTGTTATCATGAACATACACATCAACACCAACATATAAATTAAGTACTTAAACACAAACAAAAAAAATGCACCATATATATATCTATATATACAAACAATTCAAATAACTAGATCAAGTCAGATAAGTGCAATCTAATATTCAATAAAACAGATGTAGTGCTAGCCTGGTCTACAATAGAAGACGATGGATGGTCAACTACTGCATGATTAACATCTATTTAACTCAGTTGAGGTGGAGGATAAGGTGACTTGTCCGCTGTAAAAGACAATGGATGGTCAACTATTGTGACCTCAACACAGTCTGGTGAACTCTAAGGTGGAGAAGGAGGTAGATGGTCTTCTCTGTTAGGAGAAACATAAGGCACATCCTCTATCTCTAGCATATCATCATCAGGTGACTAATCAGGAGGTGTAATACTAGAAGGATCACCAACACCCTCATGACCGTGATCCAATGGGGTGGTAATACCAGAAGAATCATTACCACCACCCACATCATCATGATCATGATCATCACCTTGATCATCATCATCACCACCCTCGTTTGATGTATCTTCCGCTGCGTGATGTTGATGTTGTAACATCATTTTATTTTTATATGAAATTGTTTAAAAAATAGAAAATGGTATTAAAAAAATGAATATGAATAAAGGAAAAAAAAAAAATAGATATATTCAGAAAAAAAAAATAAAAAATTAAAAAAAAATTAAAAAATTAAAAAATTAAAAAAAATGATGAAAAGCCCTTAGAAAAATGAAAAACTATGTGAGCCCATTTAAATGCAGCATTAGATATTAGATTAATTAAGTTAATTAGTTAAATCACAATTATAATTGTGATTAATAAAGTTTGTAATAATTTTTTTTATATGACTCTTTGTCATATTCTATATTGACCATGCCACAATAAAGTGTGAAGACCTCCTCCACGTAGATCAATGACCCTCATCCTTTTTGGACCCCCCTTGCCCATCCAATAGTTAATCAAGGGGGGAGATCCAAAAAGTGGATTTCCACACACCTTGCTTCACATATCTGTAAACCCATCATCTATTTAGGACCCTCCATCGCTTAAACTACTTACCTCTCACCCCCCCTCTAAAATCCACCTTCCCTTATTTCCTACCTAAATAAAAACTACCATGTATGCCCAATCCACATCCATTCCATGACTACCACTTGTCCTTCTTCTGTTTCATCAAGTGCCCATTGACCATTAATCACCTGTTTGAATATTATGCATTACCGAATTCAATGCGCCTACTCCCTTAATGGACTTTTCAAACGGTAAACCTTTCATTTATAAAATAAAAATTTCCCTTTTGACTGTTCTTTTCACTGTACTATTTTACCAACTAAGAAATTTAGCCTGCTGCTACAACCAAGTGATCAAGCCAACACTATATGTATTCTTCAAGAATTACAACCTACAACCTTCTGGGTAATTACATTCTCCTATTCTATTTTCCTTTCAAAATGTCTTCTAAGTGTAAATCTAAAACCATAGTGTAAAACCATATGCTTCCCCCTGTAATTGACCTAGATCACGAACCCCTAGTAGATTAGCATTACAAAATATCTCAAACCAATGGTGAGTTCGATCTCTATGAATTCCACAATTAGTTAAAACAAATTTTTTTTTATTGTAGTGATGAATTGATTTTGTGGGACTCCTTCTTACCTCAATTCGTTTTTCCACAAACTCGCCATTTCCTAGAATGTGTCTCATGGTGCTATTTTAGATACATACCTAGTCAGAGAGCTATTTTTGTGCAAAACAATGACATTTTATTAACAATTACTCCTGAATCCATTTGTCAAATGCTCCAAATCCAAAATTTAGCCCCTGTGAACCCTTTCTATGTAGACTCCCTCATGGAACTTTACAAAAACATAACCTTTCCCATAAGAGATAATTTTTTTTAGACATTCCTACCCGAAAATGTTCAATTTCCAAAAACAAACCCACGTTACTGATCCTCAATGTTTACAGATATGACAAAAAAGATCATGTCTACAGTTTCTTGTTTGTTGGGCTATCAAACCGATCAATGGGTTGATGAAGCTATCATAGGTTTTCTATAAATGTTTATAGAGGGTGAAAACATTCTAGTTACATTTCATTACAATGAATTCTTGGTAGAGGTTATCCATGAAAAATTTCTCAATTTTTCTACTGAATGAGTTTTCAAGCATGCTTCAATCCTGGTTTACTTGTTTCTATTTCACTAATCAGACAAATTTCAATTTCCACTGCAAAAAATATATGATCACGGAAATTGACCTTTTGT
This sequence comes from Pinus albicaulis, assembly GCA_034641835.2. Classification (NCBI taxonomy): domain Eukaryota; kingdom Viridiplantae; phylum Streptophyta; class Pinopsida; order Pinales; family Pinaceae; genus Pinus; species Pinus albicaulis. The sequence continues at coordinate 781,316,246 of CM076582.1, forward strand.
GATTCATTGGACTTCGTTGGTGAGGAAAAATACCAATGAATTCACATTTAGTTATTATGTAGATCAGTTTTTGTATACAGTTTGTTGTCTGCTCAATAGTGATGTTGAAACTAGAATTGGACCCGAGATTAATAGAATTCTACACCTTAGTGAGTAGACAAATACAGGTGATTGGTACCTATATGAAAATTACACAGAGATGAAAGCATATGGATGTGAATTTCCTCCATACAAATTTCCTAAGTTATTTTATATAAGAATTTTTTCACTAGAGTATATTAGGCAAATGATAAATATGGATGAGATGCACTTTGTATCAGCCAAAAGGAAATCACAGTTGAATATTAAAACTTAGGTTGGACCTTTCATTTGTAATGCCAGAACAATAGCAAAGCAGGCATATTTTATCCTCAAACAAATAAAATTAAAACTCAATTTTATATGGTCATATGATCCTTTAGGAATTGTCTCAAAGTTGAGGGTAGAAAAGAAAACTACTCCTTATTCTCACACTCCTAGACCTAAAATTGAGCAGTACATGAATCAGGATGAATGGAAATAAAACACATTGCAAGAAGCAGAGGAATAGGTACTTTCTTCTACAACATGACATACACCAGTTCCACAGGAAAATCACAACAAAAGACAAAGGGAAAGTGTTCCCCTGTAGTCTCAGAAATTCAGGGGAAAGAATTCCAAATATAAAAAAGGAAGCAGAAAACTAATCCTACAGAAAATTATTTGCATGTAGAAAACACAGAAACTATAATAGTCTTAACATGTCCTTTATGCTACTGCCTTCCCTCAAAATGAAGTAATTTGTTTAGGGTCACCAACATCTTCAGCTTCTCTAGAGCCATTGGAAACATCTCAAACAAGAGAATTAGCCCATGATCAAGATAAACAGAGTATATTTGTAAGATATAAGGAAATCAAAAGGAAGAATCAACTTTTCAAGGCTACAACCTATTCTTAGTTCTGAAAACAAACAACATCATCACAACACATACTTCTCTCTACTGTTTTTTGGGTGTGTGTTATATTATTTCCATGAATAGTTGCATGTGTGTGGGGGTCATAGGGGGGGGTGATATTGTCTTCCTGTTCATTGCGCCGAGCGCAGTGAGGGGTGGAAGCCCCCCCTATCCAGGGGTTAGCAGGGGGCATGTAGCCCCTTGCATGAGGTCCAGTGCAGTGCCTCGGGAAAAAAAATTTGGACCATATTTTAGGTAGGCGAACCCGCCTATGGTTTTGTGCATGGGTTTGCACATGGTTTTGGGGCATGATGGTTTTATGCCTTTGGTATTTTGTAGATCTGGTCAAGGGAACTACGATTATGTTCTAATCTAGGGTTAATGTATTGGGGTTTATGAATGCTTCGACATGTGTATATATGTGTGTTGTAATACTAAAAGGAATATAATTAAAAATCAAACCGGTAGTCTCGATTTGGGATCTGGGGGAAAATTTTCTGTGTTAAAATGTTTTATGCTCTCGCTATTGTTTATTTTCTATTTTTAACAATTTGTTTGCAAATAATTTTTGTATGGGGTTAAAACCTACACTTTTGACACCGAGAAAGGAAAAATGAAAATAGCCTTACTTTAACCTGACGTTCCTTATCCTAATACTGCATATGACTACAAAAAATCCATCTTTTCTTTGGGTAAGAAACCAGGAGAAGCTATTTCCTTGATCAAAATTTTAAATTCAAAGGCGGGAGAAGAACTGGAAGAAAAAGAGATTGAAGATAGAACTGAGACCATTCTTCAAGTAAGAAGTGTTACTACTAAAAGAAATTTAATGCTATAGTTAGTGAATAAATGTCACAATCTAGAGGCCAACATTCAAAAATTCCACATAGAGTTCAATTTACTACATCAAAAAAGACTTCCAAGATTAAAGGGGATAGGAGAAAAAATTGTTTAGCTGAAAAATTATGAACCAAAATTATATGCCATAGGAACAGATAAGTCACAATTCTCGACCATAAAAGGAACTATTGAAGGGAATTCTTTCATGGAAGGCTTAAGTTTTGACTTATGATCAAGCATTAAATAAAACATCTATTTATAATCAAGCCCACTTTCCAAAAATATATCAAAGTAGATGAAACATATAGAAAGTTAATCAAATATTCTACTCCTGATGAAGAAAGATGGGATAAACTATTCCAACTTCTTTATTAAACAAATAGTGATCTTCAACAATAAATTAGAAACCCTTTCAGTTTGAGTCATCACCAGAATCCTCGAAATCAGTGCCAGATATTTTGAGCAGTTCAATTTTCCAATAGCCTTGAGCTATTTCTGTAAATAGTTTTAAGATATTTTGTAAAGAAATATTGATATTTAAATCAAGATATTTTGAGGAAAATTTTATAAATACTTCCTAAACCAAAGAAAAAATGGTTGAACCCTTGGGATAATCTATCAACCATAGTTGTATTCATATGAACTTTTTCTGATTTTAATGGAAGGATTATGGATTTGCCTCAAAGAATCTTGTGTTCTAGTGAGTTCTTCATTGTTATTTCTTTTCATATTGCAAATTTATTCATATATTTAATTTTGAGTGAAGAATTCTGGGTTAAAAAGGTTACGTCTCAACCTGTCTGAAATCCCCTTTGAAGTTATAATATATTAAAGAGATTAGTTTATTGGACTATTTTTCTAAGATAAATCCTCTACATCTTTAAATTTTCACTTCATCAATTTGAATATATATTTTTTTGGTTTGTAAACACATTTTACATGCATATTTCCATATGGATAATTAAATACTCCATTTGAATATTTTATAGACCATATATTCTTACATTTATGCCTTACACATCTATTTTAAACCAAAATTTTGTCAAGAGGTAAAGAAACAACCCTTTTATTACATCATGATTAATTAATATTCAAGACCTATTTGAATTTTTTTAGAACATTGGTCATCCAAATATATAAAAAAAACAAAACATTTTAGATGTTCCAGCATAATTTCTTAACCTATAATTCTCTACGGAGGTACAACATCATATTGGCGTCGTTGCCAAGGAACGAAAATTCTAAATTATTTTTCCCTGGGACAATGATTAAACTCTCCTTTTAATGGTGAATAAAAGGTCAGTAGGTTAAAATATTTCACCTGGTAGCTCCACTTAATAAATATGGATTCACCAAAGAATACCATATCTCACTCATACCCTTGTCTCTATTCTCCATTATCAAATCGAGAGATACTGATGAGAATTGCCTCTTTGAGGAGAAAGTTAGAGGCTTCATCTTCAACTTTGGTGACATTCCAACTTGAAATTGTTTCAAAGTTTGATCCCTTTAGTACTACATCAATACATCTTGAACTATCAGATCTACCATCAAAATTGTTAGAATGTTTTCCCAAAGGAGTTGATCTGCCATCATCTCTTCTTGTTTACCAATTAAATTCATACCAAATCCTTGAAATAGTTTCATAATCTCCTAAGTCAAAAACTAAATTAGGGGTAGAATTACCTAAATTAAAACCAAGTGATTTTATCTCTTCTGCCATTCTGACTTTTCCAACAACTTTGAAAAAATATGAAGATAGTTTTTCTTTGTACACTAATCCTTTATTTGAGGGTGAAGGAAAAATTGATCCAGAACTATAGAAGTTAGTGATATAATCACATTTTTCTAAATCTTCTACAAGTTCTTCTCACATAAAAGGAAGGTTATCCTCACCTCCATCATCTTCTACTTCAAGTTCTTCATCACCTTATCCTCATTTACCTAATAGGGTGGCTATTTTTTGACCCATCATTTACGCTCGTTATGTGGCAATAATTCTTCCTAATCAACTTAATGATTTTCCAAATGGATATCTTAAACACATTCCTAGTTTTAATGGAGATACTGGTCCATCTGCTAAATATCATTTATCTTCCTTCTTAGATTTTGCTGACAACATGAAAATTGAGCATGAAGATATATATATGAGACTTTTTGTTCAATCCCTTGAAGGAAATGTAAGAATGTGGTCCAGAAAATTACAAGCCAATTCAATTCAAACATGAAAGGAATTAAAAATATCCTTATGAATCAATGGGGAGTAAAAAAAGATTCAATCTATTACCTTTCAGAATTTGATGATATAAAAAGAAATCCTAGAGAATTTGTCTCTCATTTCATTAAAAGATTCAATACAATTTACAACAAAATGCCACGTGATTGTAAACAACCAGTAGTTGCAAAAAAGAATAGATTTTCAAAGGGATTTGATGATGATTTTGCTGTCATGCTTAGAGAAAGAAGATCTGGCACTTTGGCAGATATGCAAAAAAATGTTATTGAGGTGGAGGAAAACATATCTACATCAAATAAACTTAAATAAAAGGTTGATAAAGCTGAAATAAAAATGAAGGCTAGAAAAGAAATTACTTCTTTTACAAAGAGTAACGAAAAATATCATATGATAAATGAAATTACTTCTTTGTTAAGAAATATTTCCAATTGAATTTCAAAAATAGAAGCACAAACTAGGGTAGCTCAACCAGTAACAAACATAACTCAGACTCAATACAAAATAACTTTTCAACCTCAAATCCTGCAAAGACCAAATATTGACTAACTAGTCCAGCCTCTATTATTAGTTGATGCCCAGGAACCTAAGGAAACATGCCCATCAGTGACCAATGACATTAACTTTCTAGGTGACATATCATTACAGCATTCCCTGGTTCCAATTTCTTCTCATAAATCTTCAACCCAATATCAAGAATCTTCCCAGGTCTCAAAATATTAAGCATTCTCTGAATATCTTATTGCATAATTAAGTAGGAGATATGATTTAAGGCCTAGACTAGGCCCTTGTAGGCCATCTAAGAATGTCACAAATAATGAAACTACAGTAAAAACTGTTGAAGCCCAAACAACTTTAATTCAACCATTAATTCAACCAAATGAACATAATGTGCCTGAAAGAATTGTTCCAGCTACTTTTTAATGTAGAGAAAGAGCTAGAAAGAGTCAAAATTCTTGTTCCACTGTCTAAACTATCCAAAAACCCAGGATACAAAAATCAAGTATCAAAGTGGATCCAATGCTCGAGTATAAACAATGAGGGGGACGTGATCAATTTACAGGATGAAAAACCTTCAGTGATTTTTGGTCCTAGTTCTGACATGATTAATGAAAACGTTCATCCATTTTATGTTACTCTAAAAGTTCATGATTTTCTTCTATATAATTTTATGTTATATTATGGGTCCTCTCAGAATTTGATGCCCAAAGTAAGCATGTATCAACTACAATTGTAACTTACCTAACCTTATCATGAGTTATACACTTTTGATTCAAAGAAGGTTCCTTGTCTTGGATTGATAAAAGACTTAGTTGTCACTCTAGCACAAATCCCAGTTAAGAGTGTAGTGCTAGAAATTGTTGTCACATATATTCCTCCTAAATTTGAGATGTTTCTATCTAGATCGTGTTGTGCCAAATTAGGGGGAAGTTTGCAGATGGATATGTATTTTGCTACTATTCTTGTATATGGAGGTGAACATCTTAGATTATACAGAGAGGTAAGATTCATTAATACTGTTTGTAAATTCGATCAAGCAATAAATCATCCAATTTATATTGTTGATCAGGATTTTGGATGTTTTACATTATCATCAAGTTATCTCCAAAACCCTTAGCTTAGTATTTAAAAACTTGGGGATAAAACCAAATGTATGAAAAATGATGTTTGGAAACTATATCTTGCTGGATATTTTTCCAAGGATGGAGTTGGAGCTGGTATTGTACTCATCTCATTGGATAAGGAGAACATAACTCAATATTTTAAGTTATAATTTGATGTTATAAATAATGTAGAAGAAGATAGAGCCCTAATTTTAGGAATTGAGTTAGCCAAAAGTCTCAAAGTTCAGAACTTACGTGTTTTCTATGATTCAGAACTTATTTTCAATCAAGTAAGAATTATATGTCAAGAAAAACATCCTAGGCTTAGATCTTACCGAAACAAAGTATGGGGTTCTGTAGAGAATTATTTTCAAGCTTTCAAAATTACAAAATTCTAAGGGATGAAAACATGTATGCAGATTATTTAGCAGTTTCTGTGAGTTCTTTTAAAATTCCTGATCCAATGCAACTACAATATCAACTTTAGGTGAAATATAGGCCTTCAATCTCTGACAATCTTAAATACTAGAAAGTGTTTGAAGATGATGAACAATTGAAGAGTTTTTAGGAGGCAATTGATGATTTTGTAGCCTTACAATATGAGGGAAAACCAATTATTGATCCTAATCCAACTTAGGAAAATAAAGCTTCACATTTTAAAAATAAGATTACTGATCATGATATCCTTCAATTACCAAACACTTTAATTCCAAAAGGCTTAGTTCCTCTTGAAAATATTTTTGACAACAATGATGTTTTTAAAAATTCATTATCAGATTGTAAATTGCTCAGATTGTAAGGAAATTATAAGTGTAAAAATTGTAGCATAATTACCCAAGGACATAAAAGAAAAATATATAAATCTCTTAAAGAATTATAAATATGTATTTTATTGGTATTATGATGAGCTTAATACTTATGACACAAATCTCATTCAACATAAGATCCCTTTAAAACTAGAAGCCAAACCGTTCCAACATAAATTAAGAATAATAAATCCAATTTTTCTTCCAACTAATGAAAAGGAACTTAATAAATTATGTGATGCAAAAATTATTGTTCCTCTTAGATTTTATGACTGAATTGCAAATTTAGTTCTTGTAAGAAAGAATAATGATGAAATTGGGTTGTATGTGGATTTTAAAAATATCAACAAATTATCTTTAAAAGATAATTATCCATTACCCAAAATGGATCAATTCATTCAAAGGGTTTCAGAATCTAGTAGAATTTCCATGTTAGATGGTTTTTCTAGATATAACCAGATTTTGGTAAGTCCAGAAGACAGAGAGAAAAAAACATTCACAACTCCCTGGGGTACATTTATGTATGCTAGGATGCCATTTGGATTGACTAATGCAGGAGAAAAATTTCAAAGATCCATGGATTTATATTTTTTTGGAAAAATAAATAAATTTATTGTAATTTATCTGGATGATCTGATCGTGTTTTCAAATTCTGATGAAAAGCACTTAAAGCACTTGCGAAAGGTTTTTTCTAAGTGTAGAAAATTTGGAATCTCGCTTAACCCAAAGAAGTCCCTCTTTTCAATAAAGGAACGAAAGCTACTTGGCCACATTATCTCAAAAGAAGGAAACTGTGATAATTGATCTGAAAGGCATCTCGGCCATTGAGGTAATTACTCTTCCCATAAATAAAAATAGAGTTCAAGATTTTTTAGGAAAGATTGATTTTCTAAGAATATTTATACCAAACTATGCTAAGATTGTTAAAGATATCCCTGATATGATGAAAAAAGGATCATGAGATTAAATGGAAAGTGTAGCCTAGATTTATTTTACACAAATCAAAAAGGCTATTTTTGAAGCCCCAGTACTAGCCAGCCTTGATTATACCAAACCATTAAACATTTTCATTTTTTCCTCTGACACCACTTTTGTTGTTGTTTTACTGCAAAAGAATGATAACCAAGATGAACATACAACTACCTTCTTTAGTAAAGTGATGAGAGATGCAAAGCTAAAATATGACATCATTGAAAAAAATTCATATGCTCTTGTAGAAGCCCTCAAATCCTTTCGAACTTATGTATTTCATTCTCCTATTACTGCTTATGTCCCAAATAATGTTGTCAAAACCATTTTCAATTAACTTGATAAAGATGGTAGAAGAGGGAGATGGATATCTAAAATCCTTGAATTTGATCTAGACATCAAATCAACTAAGCTCATAAAAGGGCGCAGTCTAACCAAGCTATTCATTGAATCTAACTGCAAATTTTTGGAAATAATCACTATCATGCAGATGTCAGGTGAGAAGAAACCAAAAGAACCCTCTCCAATTTGAATAGAGAAGAATCCAAAATAACCTTCTCCATGTTCGAAAGAGATAATCCACAAGAACCTTTCTCTTCTTCAGATTCATTCCTCTTCCACTCCATATTGAAGAAAAAATTATATTGTCTAAATGATATGCTGATATTGTACAGTTTCCTCATGAGTTAAAATAACCTCCTTATTTCACAAGAAATTAATGGATAACTCTTAGATTAAAGGCTATGAATTATTGTATCATTAATGAAAATTTGTATTGGAAAGATCCATTAAGCATCTTACTTCTATGCCTCTCTAAAAGTGAAACAGAAGGTGTTATAGATCAGTTTCATGAAGGAATATGTGAAGGTAATTATGCTTGGAGAGAAACAACATACAAGATTTTGAGAGTAGGTTTCTATAGGCCAAAGTTGTTTTCTCAGGTTGGAGAAAAAGTTAGAAGACTCATTCCATGTCAAATTTTTTCTGGTAAGCAAAGATTGGCAGCACTTCCCCTTGGTCCAGTTTTGATTGAGGCACCATTTTTATAATGAGGACTAGATTTCATTGGAGATATACACTAATTATCGAGTAATTAGCATATATGGATCTTAACTTCCACAAATTTCCTTACAAAGTGGGTACAATTTATTTCAGTAAAAAATGCTATAGATAATATTGTCATTAAGTTCATTGAGGAAAATATACTATCTAGATTTGGTTGTCCTCAACAGATAGTCACAGATAATGCACAAGAATTTAGTAGTGCTAAAATGATATAATTCTGATAGAAATATCAGATTTTACTACATCATTCTACTCCGTACTACCCTCAAGGGAATGGATTGGAAAAATCATCTAATAAGAGTTTGGTAAAAGTGATGAAAAAAGGTACTTGCAAATCATAAGAGAAATTGGGACAATCATCTTAAGTATGCAGTTTGGACCAATAGAATTTCACCCAAAATATCAAAAGATAAATCCTCTTTTCAGATTTTCTATGGCACTGAGGCCATTTTTCCTACACAGCTATCCTTTTGTGTCATGAAATTTTTACAAGAATAAAATGAAGAACCTAATGATTTTTATATAAGATTCAATTAGATTATAGATTTAAATGAGGATATAGATGAATTTCAATACAAAATTCGTCAATATCAAGACAAGATGAAAAGTTTGTTTGATAGGAAAGAGAGAGAAAGAGATTTCAGGGAAGTAGATTTGGTTTTGAAATGGGATTCCAGAACAAAAGAAAAAGGGAAACATGGAAAATTTGATAATATTTGGTTGAAACCATTCAACATTGAAGAGGTCAAAGGAAACAATACCTTTATTTTGCAGAACTTGGAATGAGGATACTGTACATTGCTTGTTAATGGGAAATTCCTAAAGTAGTATATTCAATACCAAAGTTGTTTCCATTCCATTTCATTGTACATTAGCAGTTTTGTTTATATTTCACTATCATAGTATGATTTCACAACAAATACTCCACAACCCGAGGAGAAGGCACATGGATCTACTTGTTCTTTGCATATCATATGGAGAAGCAGTCCCTAGTTGGAATCGATGTTGTAACATCATTTTTTTATATGTAACTATTGAAAAAATAGAAAAGGGTATAAAAACAATGAATATGAAAGAAGGACAAAAAAAAGATATCTAGAAAACTAAAAACTGATGAAAACCCCTTATAAAAATAAAAAAATATGTGAGCTCGTTTAAATGTCACACTAGATATTAAATTAATTAAGTTAATTAGTTAAATCACAATTATAATTGCAATTAATAAAGTTTGTATTAAAGTTTTTTGATATGACTCTTTGTCGTATTCGGTATCGATCGCACCACAATAAAGCGGGAAGATCTCCTCCATGTAAATCAATGACCCTCATCCTTTTCGAACCCCCCTTGCCCATCCGACAATTAATCAAGGGGGGAGGATCCGAAAATCATATTTCCGCCCATCCGGCTTCACATACATGTCATACCCTCATCTATTTCGGACCGCTCCCCCCACCCCGCCTAAATTACTTACTGCTCACTTCCCCCTCCGAATCCACCTTCCCTTATTTCCTTCCTAAACAAAAACTACCATCCCTGCTCCCTTCACATCCATTGCATGACTACCACTTATCCTTCTTCCCTTTTGTGAAGTGTCCCTTGACTATTGATTACCCATTTGAATATTATTTGTTACCAAATTCAATGAGCCCACTCCCTTAATGAAATTTTCAAATGGTAAACCTTTCATTTATAAAATAAAAAATCCCCTTTTGACTATTTTTTTCACTGTACTATTTTACCAACTGAGAAATTCATCCCACTGCTGCAACCAAGTGATCAATCCAACAATGTATGTATTATTCAATAATTGCAACCAATAACCTTCTTATTAATTACAATCTCCTATTCTATTTTCCTTTTAAAATGTCTTCTAAGGGTAAATTTAAAACCATAGTGGAAACCCCTATGGTTCCCCCTATAATTGACCTATATCATCAACCCCTAGTATAACAACACTACAAAATATTTGAAACCAATTGTGAGTTTTATCTCTACAAACTCCACAATTTGTTAAAAGAAAATTTGTTGATTTTAGTGACGAATTGAATTTTTTGGACTCCTTCCTACCTCAATTCATTTTTCCACAAACCCGCCATTTCCTGGAATTTTTCTCATGGTGCCATTTTAGATACATACCCAGTCAGAGAGATATTTTTGCACAAAACAATGTCATTTTATTCACAATTACTCCTAAATCCATTTTTCAGATGCTCCAAATCCAAAATTTATCCCCTATGCACCCTTTCTCTATAGAATCCCTCATGGAACTCTACAAAAACCTAAATTTTCCCATAAGAGCTAAAATTTTTGAGACGTTCCTGCCTGAAAATGTTCAATTTCCAAAAGCAAATGCACCTTACTCACCCTCAATGTTTCTGTAGATGACAAAACATACCATTTCTATATTTTCTTATGTGTTGGGTTATCAAATTGATCAATGGGTTGATGAAGCTATTATAGGTTTTCTATCAATGTTTACAGCAGGTGAAAAGCTTTCAATTGCATTTCATTACAGTGAATTCTTGGTATAGGTTATCCATGAAAAAATTCTCAAATTTTCTACTGAAGGAGTTTTCAAGCACGTTTTAGTCCCAGTTTACTTGTTTCAATTTCATCAATCAAAGATATTTCAATTTACACTGAAAAAACTATATGGCTAGGGAACTTCATAGTCTTTGATTCATTAGACTTCCTTGGTGAAGAAAAATACCAATGAATTCACATTTAGCGATTACGTATATTTATTTTTGTATACATTTTATTTCCTGCTCAATAGTGATGTTGAACCTAGAATTTGACCTAAGATTAAGAGAATTCTACACCTTAGTGAGAAGGAAAAGACAAGTGATTGGTACCTATATGAAAATTAAACAGAGATCAAAGTATATGGATGTGAATTTACTCCATACAAATCACCTAAGTTTTTTCCTATTAAGAATTTTTTCACTAGAGTATATTAGGAAACTGATAAATATGGATGAGCTGCACTTTGTATCGGCCAAAAGGAAATCACAGTTTCAGATTAAAACTCGGGTTGGACATTTCATTTGTAATTACAGAACAACAACAAAGAAGGAAGATTGTCTCCTCAAAAAACGAAATTCAAACTCAGTTTTACATGGTCATATGATCCTTTAGGAATTGTCTCAAAGTTTATAGTAGAAAAAATAAAATACTCCTTATGCTCACACTCCTAGACCCGAGATTGAGCAGTACATGAATCAAGATGGATGGCAAGAAAACATATTGCAAGAAGGAGAGGAGTAGGTACTTTCTTCTACAACATCATAGGCCCTAATGATACAAGAAAAGAAGGATAAAATACCAAGCAAAAGTGCTTCCACTCTAGTCTCAGAAACTCAAGGGAAAGAATTCCAAATATACAAAAGGAAGTAGAAAAATAATCCTACAGAACATATTTGTAGGAAGAAAACACACAGGCTACAATAGAATTAACACGCCCTTATGATACTTCCTTCCCTCGAAATGAAGAAATTTTTATAGGGTCACCATCATCTTCAGCTTCTCAAGAGCCATTGTAAACATCTCAAATAGGATAATTAGACCATGATCAGGCAGAACCAAGTATATTTCCAAGATATAAGGAAATCAAAAGGAATAATGAAATTTTGAAGGATTCTTAGTTCTGGAAAAAAACAACGTCATCACAACACAAAATTCTCTTTGCCTTTGAAACTAAGAAAGGAAAAATCAAAATAGCTCTCCTTGAACCTAAAGTTCCTTATCCTAAGACTACAAATGACTACAAAAAATCCATCTTTTCTTTTGATGTTGAAAAAATCGATCTTGTTGATCAGATGGATTTACATAAGCATACATGTGAAATGTTATATTCTACTTTGACAAATTTAGCAATGGAAGCACCTAGACTCCAGGATTTAGTTAATAATATCTGATCTCAATTGAAATTAGAAAAAATATATTCTTTGGCTAAAGACACCAAAAAAAATTCTTTAGAGGATTTGGTGATTAAATTGGGTTATGATCCCAGTAACGTAAAATCTGCTGAGGAGATAATTAACAGAAAAAATGTTGATATTGCAGTCGTAATGAAGAATCTCAAACTTCCATCTACCAAAGATCCACAAACAAAGGAATTCAGTGAAATGGAAAATGAGAAAGAAGATATGTTCAAAATCACCATTGAACAAAATGCGCAAATTTAGAAAAATGGAGACTGAAATATAAAAACTACTAAAAGAGAAAGAGCAACAATCAACTCAATCAACAGTCATTTCTCTAATAGCAGTTCCAATCACAGGTACATTAATAGTAGAGGCTTCTACTTTAGCAGCCACCACAATAATAGAGACATAGTCAACTAATCCAGCAACTGATCTAGCCAAGGCCATGGGAGATCTATCATTGATGGGACAAGAAATGGAAAAATTGAAAGCACAACTTCAAAATATCCAAGAACAGAAAATTAAGATTGAAAATGCATATGTTGCAGAAATCCAAAAGAGTCACATATTGACTCAAATAATAGATACTTTGGAGAATGAATCTTCTATGGCTCAAACAATTGCACAAGAAAAAGATAACATATGGATAGAGATTAGTGAATCCATGACTGAAATATGGACTTCAATTGAAATTATTTTCGAGAAAGAAGAGTTAGTGAAAAAATAAAAGAAGTTCATAGAAGATGTAATGGAAGATTTGGGTCAAAAACCAAGAGAATCTATTGTCTTGATAAGAATTCTAAATTCAAAGAAAAGAGAAGAACTGGAAGAAAAGTAGATTGAAGATAGAACTGAGATCATTCTTGAAGTAAGAATAGTTCTTACTAAAAGAAATTTACTGCTACAATGAGAGAATAAATGTCACAATCTGGATGCCAACATTCAAAAATTCCACAAAAATTTCAATACACTGCATCAAAAATGACTTCCATGATTAAAGGGGATAGGAGAAAAATTAGTTTAGCTAGAAAATTATAAACAGAAATTATATGCCATAGCAACATATAAGTCCAAATTCTCCACCATTAAAGGAAATATTACAGGGAAGGATTTCATGGAAGGCTTAAGTTTTGACTTAATTCTCAAGCATGAAATAAAACATCTGTTTATAATCAAGCCCACTTTACAAAAATATACCGAAGTATATGAAACATATAGAAATTTAATCAAATATTATACTCCCGATGAAGAAAGATGGGATAAACTATGCAAGCTTCTTGATTAAACAGAAAATGATCTTCAACAACAAAAAAACAAGCTTTTCAATTCAAGTCATTATCAGAATCCTCGAAATCAGTGCCAGATATTTTGAGTAGTTCCATTTTCCTATATCCTTGAGATATTTATTTAAACAGTTTTGAAATATTTTGTAAAGAAATATTGATATTTAAATCAATATATTTTGAGGAAAATTGTCTAATTACTTCCTAAACCAAAGTACAAAGGGTCGAACCCTTTAGATAAGCTATCAATCAGGATTGTATTCATCTGAATTTTTTCTAATTTTAATGAAAGTATTCTGGATTTGCCTCAAAGGAGCTTGTGTTCTTGTGAGTTCTTCTTTGTTATTTCATTTCATACTATAAATTTCTGCATATATTTAATTTTGAATGAAGAAATCTAGGTAAGATAAGTTTGAGTGTCAACCTATCTGAAATCTCCTATGAAGTTATAATATATTAAATATATTAGTTTATTGGATTGTTTGTTTAAGATAACTCCTCTACATATTTAAATTCTCTCTTATTCATCAATTAAATATATTTTTTTTGGGTTGTAAACATATTTTACATGCATCTTTCCATATGGTTAATTAAATACTTTGTTAGGATATTTTATAGACCCTAAATTGTTAGATATATTCCTTACACATCTATTTTTAACCAAATTTAAGTCAAGACGTAAAGAAACAACCCTTTTTTATATCATGATTAATTAAGATTCAACACCTGTTTGAATTGGTTTAGAACATTATTCATCCAAATATGAAAAAATAAACAAAAAAATTTAGATGCTCTGGCATAATTCCTTAACCTATTATTATCTATGGAGCTACAGTAGTTGGAGTGCATCCCTCGTCAGTTTCAGTACCCTATTATCTCTTATGATATGCCGCATAAGATACAAAATCTTTTGTGGAAAGTCCTTGTACAAACACACAAACATAGGATATGTGGTGATATCTCGAGAACTCGCAAGGAAAACTCCCACATCAAACAAAAATTTGGCCAATCTGTCGTAGTAGTCCATCTGAACTCATAGACCATCCCTATAGCTCTAGATGCCCACCCCCCCAGAGGATGTGCACCACCCTCTTGGGCCTCGCCTATCTCCTCATCTCCTCCGACTTCCAGTGGGGGAGGAGGCACGTCCCCATGAAATGCGTTGATGTATACAAAATATGTAGTAAAAAATAATAATTAAACAATTTCATTAATCAATTTAATAAAACAAGTTTAAGAACATGCTAGAATAAATTTTATTCTAATTCATTAAAACAAGAAAATGAAACTAGATTAATTTAAAGAAAACACTAATATTACTTCTATCATATCGAGGCTCAGCTAATTTGAAGAGGATTTTGGGACACCCTCTCCAATCAATCCCTGTGTATGGAAAATACAACACGAAAAATCCATGGTAATCCACACTGGCTAGTAGCATCAATGCCTCAGGAGAAATCATGATCGGATTCTCCAGCGGGCTCCTCTTGGGCATCATCTCCCCCACATGTGTATCTAGATCTCAGTGATCAACTTAGGAGGGAAAAAAAAAATGTAGGCCCCGTCTCTGTAAACCTCTCAAAAAATAAAAACAAAAATCTAGGAAGTGAAAGATAAGATCTCCCTCCCATGTCTTAACACACAAAATCTATATAAAGCCATGCAAAACTGCCTTAAAAAATTGGCATACCATCTGATGCAACATGGTACTTGAATCAATGAATCAACATAATACACAATAGGGAAACTAATGTGCTTCCCATCACTACTAGAGTGTGAAATCATGATGACTAATAATGAGATGAACCTAATCTCCTTCGTAGGAACATAATAAATTTGTAGATGTCCACCACTGACCTAAAAATGTTATGGATGGACTGCGTGAGGCATAAAATATCTTTGAGTGTACACAAGTTGACTCTCAACTACCACCCAATGGGGGAAATTAGGTAACTAATGAAAATACTCCCCTCTCCTAGATAGGCTAGTGATAGAGTATATATCCTCCTTATTGGGCCTATGCCATGCCCTAGGATTGACACAAAAATCCTACTCCTAGGCACTCCATCAGTGGATCAGATGTGCCAAGAATACAAATTGCGCCTTCAGGGATGTAGCCTCCTCATAGTACTTGAGGAGGACTACATTCCTCAAGAGTGCTCGGGTCGATGCGATTATAAGGCAAGGGTATAAATCCCTCTCCCTCTCTCTGTCCTACGATTTTCAGACCATATTGTATGGGTCCGTCTGTTTCTCCTGGTCTTGATAGTGCTTCCTATGATGACGTATTTGATACATGATTGGCATGTAAATACATCAGCCTCATACATAAAATACATTTTTTTAATGAAATTAAACATGTATTTATAAATATGGAAACATAAATTTCAATCAAAAATAAAAAAAATTGCTAGTGTGCTCAAAACACGGTCATGCACCGGTGTCGGTGCACTTTTAACTCTAACTACACTGACATCGATGCACACATAAGTATGATGCACAATTGTTGGTTCACAATTTTAAATTTTTATAGTGATGTGTAAAACTTCTGCACTGACGTGCACAGATAACCTTTTCACACTGGTATGGAACATTCAACTTATCTAACGCACCAAGATATGGATATATTTTTTAATATTATGTTTGCAGTGCATTTGGAAAATATAAACACACTGGGAGTGATGCATCGACGTATAATTTTTTGCATCATTCCCAACGCATTTTAATTTAAAAAACACACAGCAACAACAACAATGTGTTATGTTCACGCATCGAATTGTGGTGCACCCTATAAATTTATAGGGCACACCACTATCAGTGTGAACCAAACGTATCGAAAAAACCATGCGATGATTTTTTTTAAACGACAGAAAATTTAGCCTAACTTACAATTCTAATATGCTAAAAAAATAAATTACGAAGAAACATAGACATTATGTGGATATTTGGTCATCATTGAGGCATTGTGGACATGTAGTGGAGAAAATATGACGGTTTGAAAAAATTGAAAACTCAAACATTGAGCATGGTACGGAAGGATGGTGATCAAGAGAAGCACCGACATCAGGGTGCTTGCCGCATGGAAAGAGTGGCATTGTTGCTTCCGACCTCTCCTGCACTATATATTGTAAAAATGAAAATTATGGTTAGGATGGTTTTTTTATTTAACCCTCCTCTGGTGTGTGATATATCCAAAAGCACCACATTTTTTTATTTAAAAAATATCGAGGTGATTTTCTCGAGACACCATTGGGAATTTATTTACAGATACTGCACCGTTGCTGTATTTTTACTATAACACTTTTATTTTTTTAGAAATTAAAAACCCCCTAATAGTGCTTGTTAGAAGATGCCCCGGAGAATTTTGTTAAGCTTTCCACACTAGGGCTTCATTGGAAAATAGCACCACAATTATCAAAAATTTAAAACTATATTGGTGCTCCTTACTGGTATGCACCGGGACGTTTTACTATGTGAAGAGTACCAATGCAATTGAGTATTCAAGCACCAATTTGCTATGTTATTTAGCGCACCATGCTTTTTTTATTTTTATTTTAAGAAAATAAAATTTTGAAGGTGCACCATGTTATATGCATCATTGGTTCTTGTATGGATAGTAAAGCACCGGTGTGTTTCTATATTTTAGATGCACCTCCCAAAAAAAATCTTCTAAAACATATTTTCACCCACCTCCACTAGTGACCTCTACTACAAATAGGGTTTTGGGTTATTTTTTAAGGGATTCCGAAAAAACCTTCGCTAGAAGGGCTTTTCCTTTTAGTGTGGGTACTACCTATTTCAATCAATACTATTTCCTTTTTCTTCTTGATATATCCTTCTATCTTTAGAGTTTGAGTATTATCTCCCACCAATGCATTACAAGATATGGTTAGATTAATTTCATATTTTTCAACCCCTTGGGTTGGTTCCTGGTGTATATCTTCTTATTTTGATGTTTCTTATTCCTTTTCTTCGACCTCTTCACAATCTATGTAAAATAATTTCTTCTCATATCACTTATGACCTTTAGTATATTTTCTATCACAATTGTAACAATTCCCTTTTTCTCTTTCTTCCTCCAGTTCTTGTGGTGTTAACCTTGTATATTTTTGGATGCTAGGATTTAAATAACTTCCATATTTATAGTGGTGAGTGGTAGACCTCCTTGTTTTCATAATTTTCTTTTAAATTTTCTTTCCACCCTGAATGCATTCTCCAATGACTTAGGTTCCCAAAGGTGAGACTCGTGTTCGATATTATCCTTTAAAGCCCCTAGGAAAACACCAATCATATGCTCCTCTGGAATATCAGTTACCTTGATATTCAATCTTTCAAAGTCCTCAATGTTCTCCCCAGCTAAACTGTTTTGTTTGAGATTTATCATTTGGCTAAAGAAGGTATTGTTATTTGTATCCTCATAATGTATTATCAATTCCTCTGTAAAAATTATCTAAGTGACTAGTTATTTATGAGAAAAAACCCATCTATACCATGCAAATTGGTTGGGCTCTAAATATAAATATGTAATGCATATCTATTATGTGTGTTGTACATCATGTAAATCAAAGAACTAGTCCATCTATAGTATCCATGTTACTAGATCCTTTCCATCAAAATTCCTTGTATTGATCTTTGGAATGTGGTTGGTCTTCAACCCAAACTTAGATTCTCTAAAATCATGATTCACATTCCTTTTGTTCTCATCATGAGTTTCATGGAATACCTTGTCACCATTAGGAAACATTTATTTTATGAACTTTGTTAAACCTTCCTTCAAACCTTCCATTTCCCTTTTTAAACCATTCATGTCCCATTTTAAACCATCCATATTAGCATTTATCATCATTTACAATTCATTTTTTGTTACTCTTTGCGAGATAGAAATTTATTACACTTGATCTCGTAGTTTTGATATATCATGTTGCATTTCTTCCTCTCCTTCATGCTTCATAATAAATAATTTTTTTAGCTTACTGGGTGTACCCATTATTTTGTTTGGATACATTTTGAACCCAAATAATTATATGTATGCCTCATTATGCCCTTTGAATCACTTCAAACTGATTTTTCAAACAAACATTATGAAAACTTAAAAAATGCAAACCTTTTTATTTCTTTTAGTAGATTGATTATGAAGCTAGTTTTATCTATAATTTTGGCTCTTCAAGATCTAAAACTAGGTCCTATAGTATTCCTATGAGTTTTCTTTCGAACACCACAAGTCAAGACAACATTGGATTTTTCAAGTTAAAGTTATTCCAAATATCCCATGATGACCTCATTATCGATTGGTTCAGTAGAGAAAACTTGTACAGGATACCAAATGTCCATGTTTCGACCTTCAGTCCTGAAAAATAGTCCATAAGAAACTATAGTATGTGAAATTTCAGCCACGGTTTATGAAATTCAATTTATATACTCAAAAAAAAATTTATGACGATTTGCCTTGAGACACCTATTTGAGACAAAATTATGGAGCATACAAAAACCCTAACTTCCCTAAACCATATATATAAGAATATAGCAAACCAAGAATTGAACGTTTTACACAATGTTCATCAATGTTTTTGATCAACATGGTCAAAATTTTAGCTTCTTAATGATTGAAAAAAGAAAATTTATTGTGAAAAATCCAATATTTCCTATTTGAAGTAGTGAAAAACTAGGATCCAAAGCTTTGATACCAAATGTTATGTAACCAAACACAAAATAGAAGAAAAGATACATCAACAACTTTAAAATAAGATTTTTTGAGTAGTAAACCTCCTTTTACATCACATAAATGAACAATTATTGGATGATTCAAATGACAATACCTCCTTGGTATATATAGGAGTCTAAAGGGTCAAAATATAATTAGGGCCTACATAAAAATAATAATATAAGGGTTCAACAATAACAATAGTGGGTTTCTAAGGGGCACAACAATAACAATATGGTGGTTCTATGAGGCGCAAGAATAAAAATATGGGGGATACACTAGTATTATAGGTACCTAATTGAGTGTAAAAATTATATAAAATATATATACCAATGGATTCAATTCAATCATGTAATGTACTAAAACAAGATACTAAATAATTCTACTATATTTGTGGAATATAAAACATGATCGCTCAATCACATGCAAGTAAGAGAAAGGAAATTATCAATCACACAACACAAGATGTTCTTGAGGAAAGAATATCATAAAATCCTATCTATCATATATTGTACATAGTAAAAGAATCATGAAACAATACAATGCTTTCTCACACCAAGAAAATCTTGCATTCTACTGATCGTCTCACCCTGATCCTACACAAAACTGAATAGCAATTCTCAGGCAAAATTGACCAACACTTAGCCAATTCTTATCCCATTCTTAGCCCAACTTTTCTCACACAATCCCTAGGCAATTAATCCCTATTAAATAGGATAATCAACCTTCCTTGACTGTGCAATCCATCATGAGCCTTCCTGTGACTTTATAATTATGCCTGGGAAATTTTCTAATAATAAAACTGATAATTAACTTCCCTTTAACCTCTATCTCAACTGGGTCATCATCATAATTGAAATGCATGCAGCTAATAATATCAAATCACCAGTTATCTGATAGATCACTACTTGTGAATTAAATCTAATTTAATTCACTTGACCTCTCACTAGCTCATCACTCAATTAGAACTAGTTAAACTAATTTTGACTAAATTAATTTGAGTTAAACAATTACACATGCACCACACTAGTGCATTAACTGCAACTAGACCCCAAAAATAATAGAATCACTCTACATGCCTTACCTCTGACCCTCAAATTGAATTTCTTGAGCTAACTCAGTCTTTATAACTTAGTCAACTAATACAAGTTGTTATGAGATGAAATTAGAATCTATTTTCCAATTTATTTAAGGGATAAATAAATTATATGGCCACATTTAGCACTAGTGTGCAATTGAACTCCTCACTCATTTGTGACTGGAATCCCACACCAGTTATGTGGTCAATTTGTTTCCTTTCTGGATGCTAGTTTCACTATTTCTTGTTGAAAATTTCAATACAGAGAGGATGTGTTAAGTCCCTATAATGCTAGTGTATCCCCTTATTGTTATTGTTATTATATCCCCCTTATTGTTATTTTTGTCCCCATCTAGTCCCCATATTGTTATTATTGTGCCCCATGGAAGCCCATTATTGTTATTGTTGTGCCGTTACATTTTTATTGTTATATCGGCTAGGATTATATTGTGACCCCTTGGACTCCTATATATAGAAAGGAGGTTTTGTCAGTTGAATCATCCAAGAAATATTGTTCATTTTATGTAATTTAAAGGAGGTTCCCTACTTGAAGAGGCTAATTTCTAAGTTGTTGAACTATCTTTTCTTCTATTTTATCAGTTGGTTTCATAACATTTGGTATCAAAGCTTTGGATTCTAGGGTTTCGCTACTACGAACAAGTCATCTTGGAATTTTCGCCATAAAATTTTTTCTATGAAGGTTTTGAAGCTAGAATCAAAACCCATTTGAGCTGAAATACTAAGGAATGTCATGTAAAAATTCCCAATCTTGGTTCGCTATATTTTTGAAGACATGATTTTAGGAATTGAGGGTTTTTGCAGGCTCCATAATTTCATCTCAAAGAAGTTTCCGAGGGAAAATCATCATAACTTGCATTTCATACATCGGATTGGAATTCTGTAAAAAGTGACTGAAATTGCATAGACTTTAGTTTCGTTTGTATTTATTTCAGGTCTAAAGGTTAAAACAGTGACACATGGCATGGCGTACAAGTTCAATCTCCTGAACCAACGCATAATTAGGTCATTGTGGGAGATTGGGAATAAATTTATCTTGAAGAATCCAAATTAGTTATGAACTATGGAATTAGAAAGAAGACTCAAAGGGCTACTACAAGACTGAAGATAAGATCTTAGGGATTCATAATTACAAATATATATCAGTTTCAATATTGAGCTCCTCAAAATCAAGAAAAAGGTGTGTATTTTGTTTTTTAAACTTCATAACCTTTGTTTAAAAAATTAGTTTGAAGTGATTCCAAGGGAAAATTGAAGCATTTTTATCAGTATTGGGTTCTATAATTCCTCCAAAAAAGAATTGTACACCCAATATTCCATCATAAAAACATACTATGACACATGAAGAGGAATAAGTGCAAGATGATATATCAAAATTACAGTACTAAGTGCAACACATTTCGATCTCACAAAGAACAAGATGGCGTAGATGGTTTAAAAGCAGACATCGAGGCTAAGGTAGATGGTTTTAAGGATGAAATGAAAGCTAATATGGATGATCAAGAAATGAAATATCACATCGAGCATCAACTAAAAATCTATCCAACTCTTAAAGGATAACCTAACTTTGGTGCAAAATTGAATGAAACAACAAGTAGATCAACATCGCAGCGAAAGAAGTTTTGATGTAGGTGATTGGGTAATTTTACGGCTACAAAAATACAAAAAAATGTCCCTCAACCAAACTAAGGACTATAATAATTTATCGCTAAAGTACTATGGTCCTTACAAGGTGCTGCAAGATATTCATACTATTGAATACAAATTGGAGTTGCTTACATCTTCCTGAACGCACCTAGTTTTCCATGTTTCATGCTTAAAGAAGGTTATAGGGGACAAACTCCGAGTTCAAAAAATATTTCCAAAACTTTACGAGGAAGGAAAAATAATATTGGAACCTGAAGCAGTTATGGAAACAAGAACTCGACAACTATGAAATCAATCAATTTCAGAGTATCTCAACAAGTGGAAGAACTTACCCATTGAAGATTCCACATGAGAGGATGATAATTTTATACAAAAGCATCCAAAAATAATCAAGCATTGATGAAAAGACTTGTTTGAAGGAGAGAGGCATGTCAGGTCCCTATAATACTAGTGTATCCCGTTATTTTTATTATTAGTATATCCCCCTTATTATTATTGTTGTGTCCATGTAGCCCTTATATTGTTATTATTGTGCCCCATAGAAGCCCACTATTGTTATTGTTGTGCAGTTACATTGTTATTTTTATGTTGACTTGGTTTATATTATGACCCCTTGGAATATTATATATATAAAGGAGGTTTTTTCATTTGATTCATTCAAGGATTTTTCATTTTATGTAATGTAAATTAGGTTTACCCCTCGAAGATGCTAATTTCCAAGTCATTGATCTATGCTTTATTTGATTTTGTGAGTTGGTTTCATAATAGGATGATGTGGCAGGGTGGATCGCGAACACACAAAATTAAAGAAAGGTTTTGGGACACATGAAGGAGGGGTCGATGAAGGGATTCATTTAACCCCTGTGCCTTGACCCTATCGGGTTCCTATGGTTTTGCGTGCGAAACCCACGAGAACTTATTTGTAGGGTGAGTTGGAAAGAGAGGGGGCCTACATAATATACATGTATGATTCGAAGGGGGTTAATCCTTTGTATCATTATATATACACACTCTACGATCCATACCAAGAAACAAGGCATAATGTGACTAGATATGAAAGGGTTGATAGTTGGGGTAGAACTTCCAAGTGCTAGTGATATGGTGTATGACTTCGGTAGCCACATGGGTGCCAATGTGGTATTGTGGAAAGTTAGATAACGAGGTCAGACCTGATATACCAAATATTTAATTAACCATATATTTTGATCTGCGAGTCAAATTGAAGAAAAAATTATATCGTTGGAAATGTCTCACTAATATGAATGCAATGATGATCAATTGCAAGCTTTAATAGAGTTGAGAAAGATCAAAATTATAGGCCCCATTTCAATGAAGAGACATTGGAGGTTGGGTAAACATAGTAACTTCTGTCTTTCTATCTTAATAAGGTGATGGGTGGTAAGGGGGTGTGTTACAAAGTGGTGTCAAATCTTCCAGTTTCAACACGTGAACTAGATGGGCTCTATTACAAATGAAGTGAATATCAAATTTTCAACTCCAAGCCTTTTAGAATAAAATGGGTGCCCTATTCTAAAATTAAGGACACAATAGGTCTAATTCTTGGATCATAGGAGATCAGTGGAGCTCTAGATTTGAGTATAATAACTAAATGTCAGTATGATCGTGTGCTACTTATGGAACTTATTATGGAGTTTCATGTTGAATCGAATAATCCTTCTAACATGATTCCTTGTGGTATGCATTGGAAATGCATGTCTTTACTATCTTGTATCTTGAAGGTCTGGACAACCTATTATTTGTTGAATCTTTGGTTAAACTGAGAGGGGGGGTGAATCAGTTTAACACATGCATTAGCTTTTTAAATTTTCATCAAACTTATTTATAGCTTAATATGTGACCAGTCTTAAAATGTTGCAGCAAGTATTAAATTAATTAATTAATGTGACATCAACCTTATTGTGAGAGCAGCAAACAATTAACCATATTGAGTGGATCATATCAACATATAAGTAACATAAATAGAGACAGCAAATTTAAGTGGAAACCCATAAAGGGAGAAAACCACTTCTTATTATTGTTGTGATGCAAAGGCAAGCTCCAACTCCCTCTCACAACTGTTTTTCTGCAGGCACCAACCTACAGGAGGCTCTAACCTCAGTCAGCTACAACTGACAGCTATCAAGCTTCAACTTGATAGGGAAGCTACAACTTCCTTAATTTATCAAAAGAAATGTTTGTTGATTTACCTCAGATATCAGCTTTATTCTGTAGCATCTCTTTCTGCTCTTCTCTTCCTTATCTTCTCTTCCTAAATCTTCCATAGTGTGCATTATCTATATTCACTCTCTCTATCTTCTCTATTCATATCAAGTTGATACTATATATAGAGTTCATCACATGACTATTTGTATTCCACAAGGAATTTGGAGTGAACATCCATGACTCTTTAGCTTCTGCCTTCTCTTCCTTTGTCCAACTCATTTAAAAAATTATAACAATATGTACAAATTTCAATGTTACAGTGGATTTTTTCTTTTCCTTCGAATATTTGCCTTTGCATCACAAACAATATAAAAAAATTAAACATTGACATTTTCAGTTTCAATATATAAACTTCACTCAGCCCTTGGCTTGCTAGTTTTGTCGTTTCTTTTGCTGTCATGAAACTATCCTGCATACCTCTGTTTACTGCAACTCTGAGCACCTGTGCATGTATACCTGTTCACTGCAATTTGAAATCCCTTTGCTGAATACCTCTTCAATTCTGCAGTCTCTGTTTACCTCTGTACATATTCTCCAAGCTCACTGTAGTTATGTATCTGCTGTATATATACCTATTTTATAATACAGGGTAAAACCCCCAATCCCTGAATTTTTCTCTTTGTGCATATAAAAATGCACCTCCTATTTTCTATCCAACACAATTTCCTTATCTGGGCAATTTCGATACTCTGTTTTCTGAACTGGTAATTTAATTACATGGAATCTCCTCTTACAAATCCCTACCATGAGGACTTCTTCACCATTAATAAATGGTTATGAACCCATAGCTATAGCACTCACGCATATAATATGCTTTGATATACAAAGAACCCAATCAACCCAGCTTTCAACTCTTCTGTATATGCCTACTTCAATTCTGTGGTAAAAGCCCATTTCATGGATGCATTCATTTTACATACGAAAGTTGTCTAATTAAACTTATGGTGAAAACCATAGCCAAAACCCCACTTATCATTTGTCGAATTAATATTTGAATATTCACCCATAACTTAGGTTTTAAAACCAATGGTCAATGAACCATCTTTGAACCCCGCTTCATATGACACTCGGCTCTATTTTTTTCATATCCAACCATAATATATATAGTAACATATGATACAGCCTTCGTTTAAATATTTGGAAAATTATAGTAAAACTCACAACTTTGGATTTAAAACCACACAATAACATATACAGCATTTTCGGGCCCACAGTACTTCGCTCTCACATCTGACGGTTGACAGGTTATCGCTTTGTTTTGGGATGATTCGACGATAATCGCGTAACAAAGCTACCCTCCTTTTAACCGCTCAAAAGCACGCGATGACGATGGGTCCCAGCATTAACTTACCCTGTTCATTCAATGGTGGGAGGCTTATTGCGCTATCCAGGATGATCCGATGACCACAGTCCAATCTCGTGTTCATTTCACCGTCGACAGTTAACATGCGATAGCCATGCGATGAGAGCAGTTTCTCCAACCCACTTAAGACCACGTGTCAGCTCCTGGCATATATCGCATTCGAATTGTAAATATAGCTTATCGTACAAAAGTGGTGCGATGAAAATCGTCGGGTGTTCCAAACCCACTGTCACTGTTCACGGCGCTCGTGGTTCCTCTCGTCTTCCCTTAGAGTTTCGTCGTGCTCATTTATTGAGATGCTTTCGCTTTATAACCTGATCTTATTCTTGCTTCCAGTTCACACACAGTTTATCATGATTTTTTAACACAGGGCCTTTCCCCAACTCTATCACATAGTTCCTCCCTTGCACGAGGAATATCCTCCATCTGTTTGGGTATGCATGGTCAATTTCTCTCTGGGCAAGCGCACCCAAGTTTGGTTAACTCATAGCCTTCATCCGGAATGCAGACTGGCCACATTCAATACTCTATTCCTAACTCGGAATAAGTCTAAGCATAATTCAACACTGGTCACAGAGACTTGTATAATGCATTTTCACACAATTTATTCTCGAAATGAATCGACACACTGCCAAGGCCTTCTATTCTATATTCTGTCTCTACAGATCTCCGTTCTCTATGCAGCCAATGCAGGTCTCCTTTGCGCTGTCTCTGTAAATAGACTCTCCCTCTGTTCTTCTCATGCTCCCTGTAAAGACCTGCTGTCTTCCACTTTGCCTCTACTACTGTCCTTTGTCTGTCTCTACCTCTGCTGCCTCCTTTTCCATCAATGACAATATTTCCAACAGTCTCCCCCTTTGGCATTGATGGCAATACACTTCCTCTACTTTCCTGTTAGGACCCTTCCTTCTGTTGCTTGCTCTTCCTCCCCCTTTGACATCAATGGCAAGGGGTTGTTCATTTTTTTCAGTGTGATTTGAACTCTTTCCCATGTTGTACTAATTTTGAGGACCTGTTTCATGCTTTCCTTGCTAGTTGTTCTCCCCCTAGAATGATATTTTCATTTCTGTTCTCCCCCTGAAACTGTGCTTTCTCTTCATATCAGAGAGTAGCATCTACAGATACTACCCCTAGTCTATCTCTCAAATATTCAAATGGTTCTCTAGCAATATTTTTGGTAAATATATCAGTTGTCTGTTCTTTTGTTGGTACATACTCCAGTTTTACTACCTTCTGAGCCACTTGTTCTCGGAGAAAATGATATTTGATTGGGATATGTTTAGTTTTTTAATGAAGCATAGGATTTTTTGATATGCTTATAGCACTTGTATTATCACATTTGATTGAGATAGGTTCATCAATGCTTACCTTTATGTCTTGAAGGGTTTGCTTCATCCACATGACTTGTGTACAACATGCTGCTGCTGCTATGTATTTTGCTTCTGCTGTAGATAGAGAAATAGATGTTTGTTTCTTGCTTAGCCATGCCACCAGACTTTCTCCTAGATAGAATGCACCTCCACTTGTGATTTTCCTATAATCCACACAACTGGCCCAATCTGCATCTGTGTATGTTGTCAAAGTGAATATTTTTCCTTTTGAATACCAAAGCCCATACTGTGCAGTTCCTTGTATATATCTGAATATTCTTTTGACTGCTAGAAGGTGATTTTGTTTAGGTGTTGCTTTATATCTAGCCACAAGTCCTACTGCTAGCATGATGTCTGGTCTTGATGCTGTCAGGTACAACAGACTTTCTATCATGGATCTGTAGATCTTTTGATCTATGTCAGTAGATCTATCATCAGCACACAGCTTGCATCCCGTGATCATGGGAGTTGACATAGGTTTGCAGTCTTCCATTTTGAACTTTTTCAAAATTTATTTTAGGTATTTTTCCTGTGAGATAAATGTACATGTGTTATTTTGCTGAATTTGAAGTCCTAAATAGAAACTGAGCTCTTGAATCATAGACATCTCAAACTCTGATTTCATCTCCTCACCAAAACCTTTTGCTAGCTCATCTCTGTTGCTTCCAAACATAATGTCATGAACATATACTACAACAATCAGGAGTTCATTTTCATGGGCTTTTATGTATAGATTGTTGTCTACTCCTCCTCTCTTAAAGCCTTTTTTTTGCAAGTATTTATCTAGCCTTGAGTACCAAGCACGAGGAGCTTGTTTTAGTCCATATAGAGCCTTCTTTAGTCTGCATACATAGTCTTCTTTGTTTGTTAATGAGAAGCCTTCTGGTTGTTCCATGTAGACTTCTTCTTCTAGATCTCCATTCAGAAATGCAGATTTCACATCCATTTGATATACCTTGAAGTCTTGGTAGCATGCAAAGGCCAGAAGCATTCTGATAGCTTCCATTCTGGCTACAGGGGCAAATGTTTCATCATAATCAAGTCCTTCGATTTGTGAATATCCTTTGCAGAAAATTCTGGATTTATTCTTGATTACTTGTCCTTGATCATTCATTTTATTTTTGAATACCCATTTTGAGCTTATGACATTTTTCTCAGTAGGTCGAGGAACTAGTTCCCAGGTATTTTTCATCTCAATTTGGTCCAATTCTTCATTCATAGCATTCACTCAATACTTGTCCTTACTGGATTCTTCAAACTCCTTTGGCTCTATTTGTGATAGCATGGCTATGTATACCTCTTCTGTCTGTTCAGTTAGCTGTCTTCTTGTCTGGACCCCTACTCTCTTGTCTCTAATGATCTGATCTTCTGGATGGTTCTTCTGAGTGTATCTTGAGGGGGCTTTCGATCTCAGTTCAACATATTTTTTTGTCTTGCTTGTTTCATCATCATCTTGGTTTTCTTCTTCATGGTTGTCTGATGGACTGCTGCAGTCTGTATCTCTTGTATTGTTTAGAAGTTCTTCATCAAATCTCATGTCAATGCTTTCTACTATTTTTTGAAGAGTCTTGTTGTAGCACTTGTACCCTTTAATTTTGGATGCATATCTTAGAAATATCCCTTCATTTTCTCTTGCATCAAATTTCCCAAGATTTTCATCATTATTCTTTATATAACACTTGCTTCCAAATATTATAAAGTGTTTGATTGAAGCTATTTTACCATGCCATAGTTCATAGGTAGTCTTGTCACTTCTTGGCCTTAAATGGGCTTTTTTTAGAATATGCACGGCTGTGTGTACTGCTTCTGCCCAGAAGATTTGAGGAATATTACTCTCTTGCATCATGACTTTGGAAATTTGTTGTACAGATCTGTTTTGTCTCTCTGCTACTCCATTCTGCTAAGGTGTCCCTGTAATAGTAAATTGTTGCTTTATGCCCTATTCATTGCATAGGTCTGCAAAGTCATAATCTGTGAATTCACCTCCTCTTTCTAATCTGATGCATTTTAGCTTGCATCCTGTCTGATTTTCTGCTAAAGATTTGAATATTTTGAATTTTTCCAGAGCTTCCGATTTATTCTTGAGAAATTCAACCCATGTCATTCTGGAGAAATCATCTATTATCAGCATGAAGTAGGATTCTTCACTTGGTGTTTTAGTTCTTGTAGGTCCACACAGGTCCATGTGCACAAGCTGGAGTGGTCTTCTTGTTGATAATTCATCTTTGGCCTTAAAGGATGTGCGGGTCTGTTTGCCCAATTGACATAATTTGCATATGGTATTAGAAGGCCTGTTTATTTCTAGCATGTCCCTGACAACTTTCTTCTTGCTTAGTCTGATGATATGATCGAAGCTGAGATGTCCCAATCTCCTATGCCATAACCATGACTCCTCAAGTTTGCTAAGATGGCATGCTTCATATTCCTCTTTCACTATGTAAACATTACTCTCTATTCGAACACCTTTGAGCAGAGTCTTACCTGTGGTGGTTGATCTAACTTCACATTCTTGTGCTCTAAAAATAACTTCACAGCCTTTATCACGCATTTGAATGACACTCAGCAAGTTTGCTTTCAGCCCATCTACAAATAGCACATATTGGGCCTTTCCTCTACCATTATCTAGGCTGACTGAGCCTTTTCCTTTTATTTTTCCTAATTTATCACTGCCAAAGGTAACATTTCCATATTTCTTTTCATCAAAATTTATAAACTTGCTTCTGTCTCCAGTCATGTGTTTTGAACAGCCACTGTCCAAATACCACTGTCTTTTTAGGTCTTGAGCAGTTAGAGCTAGGTCACATTTATTCACCTTATTTTTCCACTAGAAGCATCCTTTTGTTTGGTGTCTTTTGTGAGATGATGAACTACATCTTCTGAGAGGAAATTTGGAAGGCATATGTCCAATTTTATTACATACACAACATTTGATTATGATTTTTGCAGAATTGTGAGTATGAGTAAAATTTCCTTGATTCATAAACCTCCTTGAGGTGTTGAGCATCAATATTTGTCCATATTTTCTGCATTCAATTATTTTATGGCCAAATTCTTTACAATAAAAACAGTAACCATAGAAACAATCTGCATACCTGATGTGAGGTTGTCTTCTCCATTTGTTTTCTTTAGGCAGTCTCTTCACTGTTTGTATCTTTTGTTGTTTTGAATTACTCCTCCTTGTATGACAGTATGCAGCAATGTGTCCCAGCTTGTGGCAGACATAACAGGTAGCATTTTTCATAGGAGGGAAGAATCTCCTTTGATGGCTTCCAAATTTGACATACTCAGGGGTATATGAATCTTTTTCTGTTGTTTGAGAATTTCTTTCATTATTTGTTATTAGAGGATTCTTCTGGGCTCTATCTCCCTCCTTACATGTTTCTTCTTTTGTAGAAATTATTTGAGTTGCTTCATCATCCTTCTTCGCTTTTACAAAAATAATCTCTCTGTTTTCTTTTTCTTTTCTTTTACTTGATTCTCCTTCATAGCCTATTCCATTTTTTATCATAGGAGATCTTTGAGCATCCTGAATTTCGTTCAACTTACCAGAGCTTGTTGTTTGAGAAGAATTTATAGCCACTTTCCTTTGAGAATTTTCTAATTTCTTCCTGAGACATACTATTTCTTCTTCCAACTTCTCTTGTTCAAGCTCTATCTTTAGCTGCATGAGAACTTCTGAATTTTGTTCTTCTCGTACATACTTGAGGAGAATTTCCTTTTGTTTTCTACATTTCAGTTTGATTCTATCAATCTCTTCCAGAGCACTTCCTAGCTCCCCCTCAAGATCGACTTCACCTTCTTCTTCTTCATCTTCTAACAGGAGTCCTTAAAGTTCTTCTATGGCCATCAATAAAAATTCAGAGGTTCATTTTTCACTTGAGGTTTCATCTGAGTCTTTAGATGCACTACTGCCTTGTTGAGCATAGAAGGATTTTATACTCAATTTCTTTCCTTTCTGCCAGTTCTTTGATGTATTTTTCCCTGATTATTGAGTCTAATTCTTTACCTTCTTATGAGGACACTTAGCAGCATAGTGTCCACCTCTTCCACAGTTAAAGCATTTGAAGGGAAGTTTACCTTTGTATTTACCTGAGCCTCTATCCAGTTTCTTGACAAATTTAGCCTCTTCTTCATCTAAGAAAGAGCATATGTCTTCCTTTTCTTCTTTCTTCTTTTCTGTTTTAAAAGCTGCCTCCCTCGTACTTGGCTTCTTCTGTGGGAGCCTCATTTCATATGATGTTAGATTTCCAAGTAGCTGGTTCATGGTCAAGGTTTCCCAATCAACTTTTTCTTCTATTGCAGACACCTTGAGGTTAAAACTGGGTGGAAGAGACCTTAGAATCTTTTGTACAATTACAACTTCTTTTATGGTTTCTCCTAGAGCCTTCATTTTATTTAATATTTCTGCAGCCCTTAAAAAGAAGTTGACAATGTCTTCATCATCATTCATTTTTAAGTTCTCAAACTGGGCTCTATAGACTTGAAGTTTGGCAGTCTTTACCTTGTTGTCTCCCTCATGGATTTTCTCTAGGGTATCCCACATCTCTTTGGCAGTGTCTTTGTGCATTACTCTGATAAACTCTGCCTCACACAATCCATTTAAGATGGCATTCATGGATTTTGCGTTAGCTACAAAATCTTGTTTAGTTTCTCTCTCTGAGTCAGTTGTCTTTGGGGCATATCCTAATTCCAGAGTAGCCCAAACTTCTATTCCTAGGGACATTATATATGTCCTCATTCTGATTTTCTAGAAGGCATAATTTGCACTAGTGAAAAAAGGGGCTCTATTGGTTGAGCATCCTTCTTTACCAGCCATCCTGGGAACCTAGGATCTCCTTTCAGTTGTTAAACTGATACAAAAGGAAACTACTTTGATACCAAATGTTGAATCTTTGGTTAAACTGAGAGGGGGGCTGAATCAGTTTAACACATGCATTAGATTTTTAAATTTTCATCAAACTTATTTACAGCTTAATATGTGACCAGTCTTAAAATGTTGCAACAAGTATTAAATTAATGAATTAATGTGACATCAACCTTATTGTGAGAGCAGCAAACAATTAACGAGATTGAGTGGATCATATCAACATATAAGTAACATACATAGAGATAGCAGATTTAAGTGGAAACCCATAAAGGGATAAAACCACATCTTATTATTGTTGTGATGCAAAGGCAAGCTCCAACTCCCTCTCACAACTTTTTTTCTGCAGGCACCAACCTACAGGAGGCTCCAACCTCAGTCAGCTACAACTGATAGCTATCAAGCTTCAACTTGATAGGGAAGCTACAACTTCCTTAATTTATCAAAAGACATGTTTGCTGATTTACCTCAGATATCAACTATATTTTGTAGCATCTCTTTCTGCTCTTCTCTTCCTTAACTTCTCTGCCTCAATCTTCCATACTGTGCAATCTCTATATTCACTCTCTCTATATTCTCTATGCATATCAAGATGACATTATATATAGAGTTCATCACATGACTGTTTGTATTCCACAAGGAATTTGGAGTGAACAGCCATGACTCTTTGGCTTCTGCCTTCTCTTCCTTTGTCCAACTCATTTTAAAAAATTATAACAATATGTAAAAATTTCAATGTTACAGTGGAATTTTTCTTTTCCTTCGAATACTTGCCTTTGCATCACAAACAATATAAAACAATTAAACATTTACATTTTTAGTTTCAATATATAAACTTCACTCATCCCTTTCCTTGCTGGTTTTGTCCTTTCTATTGCTGTCATGCAACTATCCTGCATACCTTTGTTTGCTACAACTCTGAGCACCTGTGCATGTATACCTGTTCACTGCAATTTTAAATCCCTTCGCCGCATACCTCTTCAATTCTGTAGTCTCTTTTTACCTCTGTACATATTCTCGAAGCTCACTGTAGTTGTGTATCTGCTGTATATATACCTATTTTATAATACAGGGTAAAACCCCTAGTCCCTGAATTTTTCTCTTTGTGCATATAAAAATGCACCTCCTATTTTCTATCCAACACAATTTCCTTATCTAGGCAATTTCGATACTCTGTTTTCTGAACTGGTAATTTAATTACATGGAATCTCCTCTTACAAATCCCTACCATGAAGAATTCTTCACCGTTAATAAATGGTTATGAACCCATAGCTACAGCACTCACGCATATAATATGCTCTCATATACAAAGAACCCAATCAACCCAGCTTTCAGCTCTTCTGTATGTGCCTACTTCAATTCTGTGGTAAAAGCCCATTTCATGGATGCAGTCATTTTACATACGAAAGTTGTCTAATTAAACTTATGGTGAAAACCATAGCCGAAACCCCACTTATCATTTGTCGAATTAATATTTGAATATTCGCCCATAACTCAGGTTTTAAAACCAATGGTCAATGAACCGTCTTTGAACCCCGCTTCATATGACACTCGGCTCTATTTTTTTCATATCCAACCATAATATATATAGTAACATATGATACGTCCTTTGCTTAAATATTTGGAACATTATAGTAAAACTCACAACTTTGGATTTAAAACCACACAATAACATAGACAGCATTTTCGGGCCCACAGTACTTCCCTCTCACATCTGACGGTTGAGAGGTTATCACTTTGTTTTGGGATGATCTAACGATAATCGCGTAACCAAGCTTCCCTCCTTTTAACCGCTCAAAAGCGCGCGATGACGATGGGTCCCAGCATTAACTTACCTTGCTCATCTGATGGTGGGAGGCTTATTGCGCTGTCTAGGATGATCCGACGACCACAATCCAATCTCGTGTTCATTTCACCGTTGATAGTTAATGTGCGATAGCCATTCGATGAGAGTGGTTTCTCCAACCCGCTTAAGACCACGTGTCAGCTCCTGGCATATATCGCGTTTGAATTGTAAATACATCTTACCATACAAAAGCGGTGCGATGAAAACCGTCAGGTGTTCCAAACCCACTGTCACTATTCACGGCGCTCGTGGTTCCTCTCCTTTTCCCTCAGAGTTCCGTTGTGCTCATTTAGTGAGATGCTTCTGCTTTATAACCTGCTTTTATTATTGCTTCTATTTCACACATAGTTTATCATGGTTCTTTAACAGAGGGCCTTTCCCCGACTCTATCACGGATTTCCTCCCTTGCACAAGGAATATCCTCCATCTTTTTGGGTATGCATGGTCAATTTCTCTCTGGGCAAGTGCGCCCGAGTTTGGTTAACTCACAGCCTTCATCCAGAATGCAGACTGGCCACATTCAATACTCTATTCCTAACTCGGAATAAGTCTAAGCACAATTCAACACTAGTCATAGAGACTTGTATAACGCATTTTCACACAATTTATTCTTGAAATGAATCGACACACTACCAAGGCCTTCTATTCTATATTCTATCTCTACAGATCTCTGGTCTCTATGCAGCCAATGCAAGTCTCCTTTGCGTTGTCTCTGTAAATAGACTCTCTCTGTTCTTCTCATGCTCCCTGTAAAGACCTGTTGTCTTCCCCTTTGCCTCTACTGTTGTCCTTTGTCTGTCTCTGCCTCTGCTACCTCCTTTGCCATCAATGAAAATATTTCCAACATTATTGTGACCTTGGTTAATTTTCATTTCCTTCCAAATTCTCGCAGAAGTACCAGCATGGTGTTGTGCATGATTGATTGTAGTATACCCAACACTAATGGTTAAGTGGTGTAGTCTTACACACTTGGAAAAAGTGTGTATGAAATGTTTTATCTAATATGATGGGTTATGGAAATACTTATGTTGCTTGTACTATATAACATGGATTTATTCTAACTGAATGAATATATAGTACAAGAAACACACACACACACTAATTAGGATGTGAGAAACCCATCCTCACAATTTTATGTGGCAAGAGCCTTGGTGGAGTATTGAAAATTTGTATATGTTGGTTTGGGTTAGTAATGTTTTCCTTTATGGATTCTTGTCATCAATGGTTAATACCTTCCTAGTTCAAGAAATGGTGTGTAAAATATGGGAATGGCTAGTTGAAGTCTGGAATGGTTGTTATCTCAATACGATATATGGCATCTGGTAGTGTTAGTCTAGTCATAGTGTCAACAGTGATCAAAATTTCTCTTTTTCATTTGCATATTAGGAGTCCCATACCATAAAATTTCACCATTCTGCTAGGTCATGGATTCATTGATGGTAGTAATTTTTCATCAGTTCTCCCTCATGCGAAACTTGCTGATTCTCCTCTCTATGGTCTTTAATAATTGGTTACTTTCACTTTGTGAGTCATGTTAGTGGGTCATAGGATGGGTCTCATTAGGTTCTAGGGCCTCACCATGGTCAAATTAATGAGTCAAGTGTCAATAAATATCAGCAAGGTCATGAGGAAGTCAATAAACTAAAAGTCACAGCACCTGGAAGATCAAAGAGATATTTTATTCAATTTGATGTAATTTTGACCTCAAACCCATGTTTTGAGGTGAGAACATGATACTTTTCCTTTGTCATTCATTATGTAATTTTATGTTAGCATATGTATTAAGTCACACTTTAGAAGCTTCCATCTCCACAAAGTCATCACCCTACCCTTCAGACATATTTTCCATAGAATTTTCAGTTCAGAATCATGTTCTAAGTATATTCAGCCGAAAGAGCTCAGAAATATCTTTCCAACGGTATACTATACTCTCAAAACTAACTTCTAGATTGGAATTTATGCCTTAGTGAAGTAAAAAGTCCCCTATACCCTTAAACAATCCCTTTTCCCACCTTTCCCTTAAACTTTATATTATTAAAGTTTATTATTTTCTCTTATAAACCCATTTTTCCCCTTCCGATTACAAAATCGCATTATAAGATCATTTAAGTACATATGTGATTTATTTATTTACCACTTCCCCTCCATACCGTGAAACTTTATAATAAAATCAAAGTTTCATATTATATGTCCCCCCCCCACGCTATTCCAAACCACTTCCCCTCCATACCTTATAAATTTTATAACAAAGCTTAAAGGTTTATATCATACAAACCCTGCCGACCCTTTCCCTTTCCTTATCACATCACAAAATCTTATGGGTGTGCTTCGATTGGCCCATGCCAAAAGCTTCGATGTGATGATATTAAGTAACCCCCGATGGAAACCCACCGATGTCACTCCGACCGTCGATCCGACCGACGATTCGACTGCCTGTACGCAATCAAAATTTTCAAAATATTCCCCCTCTGATTGACCCCTCCACCGATTGCAAACCCCCGACCACTCCTCTGCCGTCGATCTCATCATTCCATCCGACGGCCCAAAGTCAATCGGACCAACCTCATCGGCGCTTGCAAAAAGCCTCTCCCCTTCACCCCCCTCCCATCTCTGATGCTGATGGACCTTTGGGTCCCACCACTTTATATTCCACTCATATATCATACAAAATTCCCTTTTACTTTGTAAAACTTAAAATTTATTTCAAAGCATTATACAAAGGATTTCCCCCCGTCGCCTCTCCCCCATCGCATCGGAGGAATTCTATTATGAAATACCTCTACTCCCTCTCCCGATTCCGATTCCGATGGACCTACGACTTAAGTCTTCATCCCATTCATTATGAAAAGGCCTTTCCCTTTATATAAATCAAATCTTTGTTTTATTTCATAGATTCAAAGAACTCTCCCCAATCGTATTGGAGGTATTTAATTATATGATATGCCTGCCCCAACTTCCGATTTTGATTGCGATTCACATACCCCAACCCCACTTTTAAAATCCCTTCGCTCCTTCATACAAAATCATCCTTTCCTTTTGCAAAAGCACCGAAAACATTTTTATTCATTTTTCACTATCCCTTGGGCTTGTTCTATTTTCCCATCAGACCTATGCCAATTGCATCAGAGCTTTTGTGTGGCATGTTCCAAATGCATTCAACCCCCGATCCCGATTGCGATTATGTCATTT
The DNA here is from genome assembly GCA_034641835.2 of Pinus albicaulis. NCBI lineage: Eukaryota > Viridiplantae > Streptophyta > Pinopsida > Pinales > Pinaceae > Pinus > Pinus albicaulis. The sequence continues at coordinate 781,353,245 of CM076582.1, forward strand.
ATTATATATTTCTCCCCTCCCTCCCCTCCGATTCCGATTGCAACGTGGACCCCACCTCCTTTTCCTTTTTCCCATTCAAAATCGCTTCTCCCTTCACTAAAGGCATAGTTTCATTTCAAAGGTATTTTTATTAAAAGGTTGGTTTTCTTCAAAGCAACAGTCAAAGGCCAAGAAGCTTATATAAAACAGAGATTGCTACAACAACAACAAAGTAGGAAATCTGTTTTCGGATTACCTATTTTCTTTCATCCATGTATAACAATGAATTTTCAAGTGGTCAAATGTCTTATTGTTCCTTATTTTCAGAGGAAAATTGTTGGTTCTCTTTGCCATATTCAGATTTCAGTTCTGAGTTGTTAAACAGCTCCCTTTTTTCATGGATCTATGTTCCCACATTTCAGCTTATTTAATGTAATTGTAAATCATTTGTAAAACGGTCTGTAACTCAGAAGTAGGGGAATAGTGTGGAAAATAACGCTCTGCGCTCCATTGTAACAGCTTTGGACAGGGAATTAATAAAGAGATGCAGCTCTGATTTGTGGGATCCATGTTGTATGAGTTTTAGCATTTGTACTCTCTTTTTGTTCATATGTAAAATTGTTATGTGTTCCATTCATTCATAAACATTTCCAGTTGAATGCTTTCAAGATAGAAACGTAGGATCCATTTTTATGCCCTGCCTTGGGAAATCATTCATACTCCATATTTTTATTTTGTTTGAAAAGGATCCCTCTTCTATGCCCTTTTCAGCTCCTCACCATTATTTCCATCCCTTCCTTGTTTAACCTAAATTGCTAAAATTGCCTGCCTACCTTGTCCCATGAAATACCCTATGTCCTGATTTAATTCCCCAGTTTCAAGCTGTCCCATTTTATCCCATACATCCCTGAAAATTATTTCATTCATTTATTAAACTTTTTCCATCATTTTACCTAGCCTAATATCAGTTCATGATTGTGTTTTGTTGAATATCCTTTTCATGGAGAGAGCCCTCTCCTAACCTTGTACGGCTAGCTACAAGGCTGAGCATGGATTAGATGTTGCCTTGTTTTTCCCTTTTTCAGCCTAGGGTCCAGATCAGGAGCTAACAACATCCATGTGCAATACTTTTTTATATTATACCATGGAGATAACGGACTTATGAATCTATTTTAAAGTGATGGGTTTTGATAACTGATTATTTGTGCAAGTGGGTGTTGGTTGTAGCACTGTAGCTATTGGTTATATATCTATGGCTCGCTTGTGCAAGTGGGTGCTAGTTGCAGTACTATGGCTAATAACTATGATTTGATTTCAAACTATGTCATGGCTTCTAGTCTTAATAAAAGACTAATTTTAATTTTATGATTCTAGTCTTGGTAGAAGTTTGTTTTAAAAAACTTATACACATGTTGACTTGATTTTCCTGATTCTTAGAGAATGTGACTGACATGAATCTAAGGTCTGTGAATAGTGTTAAAGCTAGGGCTAAGAAAACACATGCATAAAGGTTCTAGCTAGGGATGGTAAAACTTATGTAGAATCATTGCTTGCTTAAATAGAGCTAATAAACCACTCAGGGTGCTTTTTGTGGGCTCATAAACCACTCTTAGAGTTATTGACACAACTAATAAAACACACAATTTTTTGAACTCTGTTGTTCTTGACTAGATGATAAACCACACATTGTACTTTTTGTGGCCTGATAAACCACTCATAGAGTGCTTGAAACAACTGATAAACCACCCATTATGCTGAAATTATATCTCTCTTGACAAGCTGATTAACCACCCAAGGTGCTTGTTTTTACGATGATAATCCACTTTTATAGTGGTTTCAATAGTTGATAAACCACTTGTAATAAAAATGGATTGTGTGAAACTCAAAAGGGATATGAGATAGAGTAGGCCCACGCATAAATAAAAATGGGCAACATATGCTTAGTATATATGGAAATATGAAAATCAAGTTCCAGATAATAAGGAACATCAATTGGGCGATGGACTGGGAAGAGGAATCATTGGTGTATGTAGGAGCATCACTCCTAAAACATAATATAAATCATGAATTAAATTGCGCACATGCTAGAAACCACCTATGTGAATAACAACATTATAAAATATGAGCTAATTTTTTTTTATGGTGGAATTAAGATGGGAAAAGAATAAAATATATATGTATGTCCATAATTGAGTGGACATCGCTATGAAAACCTAATGGGATAGTTTTTTCCATGGGGTATAATGGATAGTGATATGACAGCCATGAAAATTTCACACAAGAGGTTCTCTTAAACTTGACTCTATGCATATATGTGTGTGTGTGTGTGTGTGTGTGTGTGCGCGCGCGCGCGTGCCATTGTGACTGACAGGTTCTTGTTAGGGATCATTCTTGTGGGAGAATAATGATATGGATGGAATTTAAAAAAAAATATCCCATTTGTGTGAAGAAATCAATTGGGCAAGAGGTAACCCTATCTTATTTATGATTTTGATATCATGTGATTATAATTCCCATAATTATGCTCACGTTTCTATTATGAATAAAAAATGATGAAGGATATATCAATAGAACAAAAGAAGTGTGACATGTGGCATGTTGGGAAAATCATGGATAGTTTAAGAAACAAAGGACCCAGTATTTATTTTGTGGATTTATGTGGTAAAGAATGGGAAAGACACTAGAGGTGATGTTCCTTGGTGTCTTTGGATAGAGATAGAATGGTCTCTAGATTTTTCAATATAATTGTGTACATGTTATATGTATCACATGTATATGTGTATGTGTTTTGTAATTCTTCGGGATAGGTAGGCATGGGACTGTTTCGGGAAATTTTGGGATAGGTAGGACACCCAATATTGGGGGCTTCCTAGGTTTGTGATAATATTCATATCTACAAAATACTACTAGGATCGGTAGTGCCCATATTCGCAGAGTAGAAAATGGGCATAATATTCACCATTGGTGCTTGATAGAATGGGGAAACTGAAAGAGTGTATGCGGAATTAAAGAGAAGATAATAGAAGGCATTGGATGTTTTTCGGGTTGGAAACCAATCCAGTGTGTGTACGAGAGGAAATAATTCCCCTGGGTGCTTACTAGGTTTGGAAATCGACCCAATGTGTGTAAAGTAAAGATAAATTAGAAGATAAGTATCATTATTTCACTGATTTTTATTAATTTCCTAATTTTTAAAATGGGTTGATATTTTTAGTTATCAGAGTTGGTTTATGGGCTAATTTGAGTTGCTATGAAAATAAGAAAAATGAAATTAGAAGGTTCACATCATTAATAACTTTTTAATGGTGTATGATCTAAATTATTTTAATTTTTGTATGATGAATCTCATGGAAATTTGTGCCACTACAAGGAAAATAACTTCTAGTGTAGATTTTTGCTAAATCCCCTATAAAATAGCCCAAAAATCCATTTGTAGTGGAGGTCACTAGCAGAGTTTGGTGGGCATATGTTTTAGCAGATGTTTTTTTACGATGCGTCAACAATATACAAACACACGGATTTTTTGCTATCCATAAAAGCACCGATGCATACTTAGGCTGAGCACCACTATAGTTTTTAATTTAAAAAAAATAATTATGCTATAGTCCAATGAAGCACTGGTGTGGTTCATGTATTTAAATCCCCTGATGCATCTTCCAAAGAGCACCATTGAGCGGTTTTTTAATTTTAAAAACATGCGGTGCTATAGTAAAACAAAGCACCGGTGTGATAAATTTACTAATACACCCCAGGGGGTATTAACAAAATCACTACTATAATTTTTTTAATTAAAATAATAGTGCTTTTGGATACCTGACGCACCAATGTGATTATAATAATGCACTGGATGAGGGTTAAATAAATAATCTCCTCCCAATGATAAATTTAATTTTTACCATCTACAGTGTTAGAGAGATCTGAAGTACTGGTGGCACTCTATCCTCATGAAAGCACCCTAACATCTATGCTTCTCTTTCTCACCATATTTCTATATCATTCCTAGTGCACGGCTTTCCAATTTTCCCAAACGATGGTGAAATTTTTTTTTCCAATTACGTGTCAACAATGCTTCCTTGACGAGAAAATGTTTAGGTAATGTATATGTTTCTCTCTAGAAAAAAGAAAAAATGGATTATAATTGCAAATTAGCTTAAAAAGTTAACTTAAAAAAAAAAAACTTTCCCAGTGTGCTTGATATGTTCATCTTAAACTTATAGTGGCACACCTTCGAAATTTGCAGGGTGCACCATAGTTCGGTGCATGAACATAACGCACCACTATTTTTGTGGTGCATTTTGTAAATGAAAATGCACTAGGAAATCTATAAATTTTACATCGGTGTGTACATTTTTAGGTTACACCCAGTGCGTTTATATTTACCGAAGGCACCACAAAAATAATATTAAAAAATATAGCTCAGTGTGTTTGATAACCCTAATTTTTCGTTCCGGTGGGAAAAGGTTATCTATGCACACTAGTACATACGTGAGATGCACCGTGATGAAAATTTAAATATGTGAACCAATAGTAGTGCATCATATATATGTTCACATTGATTCTAGTGTGTTTGTCTTTGATAGTGAACCAAAGTCGATGTGTTACTGGTTTTCAGTTGCACTGGGGATTTATTTATTTATTTATTTGAAAGTTATGTTTCCATATTTATAAATATATTTTTCATTTAATAAAAAAAAATTGTATTTTATTTATGAGGCTGATGTATTTTATATGTTAATCGCATAGTATAGATATCAGTAGAGGGAGTAGCAACAGCATGAAATGACATACCAATACAATATGGTTTGACCATGGGAGGCTAGAGAGAGGGAGAGGGATTTATACCCTCACCCTATTAGTGCAACAAGTTGAGAACTCTTAAGGAATGTAGGCCTCTTTAAGTACTAAGAGGAGGCTACATACCTTAAGGTTCACTCTATCTTGTTGGCACATGTGATCTTCCATTGGAGCATACATGATTAGGTATTCCATGTCGATCTTGAGGCATGGTATAGGCCCTCTTAATAGGACATATAATTTATCACTGCCCAATCGAGGAGAGGGGAGGATTTTCCCCAGTTCCATGATGTTCCCCATGAAGTTTCAATAGAGAGTCAACTTTCCTAATATCAGAGATATGTTAGGCCTCATGCAATATGTCCAGTAGATTTTCAGGTGTGTGGTGGATAGCTACATATTGATTATTTTGTTGCACGGGAGGTTAGGTGCCTTTTGTTATTAGTCACTTCCATTACACACTTTAGAAGGGATGGCCAGTGAATTAGTTTCCCTTTGTTATACTATGTCAATTATTTGATTCAGGCACCACGATGTATTACATGATATGCCACTTTTTTGAGGAATTTTTGTATGGATTTAGATAGATGTCATGCGATGATGCATGGGAGAGCAATGTTCCCTTTTGTTTCAGAGCATTTTTGTTTTTTTTTTATTAGTTTCAAGAGAAAAGGCCTACATTTGACTATCGCCCTCGTAGGCCGATGAATGAGGTCTGGATGCAGATGTGCAACCAGATGATGCCCAAGAGGGGCATACCGAAGTATTCAACCAATATTTTTCCCAGGCACTGGCACTACTTTCCAATTCTTTTGACCTTGAATTTATCTTGTTCTCGTTTCCATATGCAGGGGTTGATTGGAGACATTGTCCCAACATCCTCTCCACACCGGCTAAGTATCCATATAATAGAGGTAATATTAGTGTTTTCTTTAAATTAATCAAGTTTCATTTGATTGTTTTAATTAATTAAAACAAAATTTATTCTATTAAGTTATTTAACTTGTTATATTAATTTGTTTAATGAAAATTTCTAATTATTGGTTTGTACTATATATTTTGTAGACAATGACATATTCCATGGGGGCATGCCTCCTCCCCCACCGGATGGAGCATATGAGGAGATTTTTGGGAAAAATACTAAGAGCGAGGGGGGGAGGTGTGAATGAGAATGTGTAATAATCACAATATTTTACTTTTCTCTTTACTGATTTCTATACGTGAATTTGATTATCCCAACTTGCATATGTACACAGCTATATCAAATGAAACTTGTGTATACTTAGATGACTTTACTATTTAGATAAACATTCAGAAACATTCTTTACACCAGATCATTAGTTATGCATCAGATAGTTAAGCAGTAAATATGTGTAGTAATAATAGAATAAATCATCACAGAAGAGCATCACACATGAACACCAAGATTTAAGGTGGAAACCCAATTCAGGAGAAAATCACCATTGTTGTTGTCTCTGTCTTCAATACTTATATATATATATATATATATATATATATATATATATATATATATATATATATATATATATAATTTCTTACAATGTTGTACTGATGTAGACTCATATCAGTACATAGGAATCCACTTGCAGAAGGTTGCAACCTTCCCTCATTCTCCAGCTGCTACTAGAAGGGAACTCCAACCCCCTGATCTCGTTTACCAGCCACTATTGGAAGGGAGCTACGACCCCCTAATCAGAACACCAGCTTCTACTAGCAGGAAGCTTCTACTTCCACACTGAAGGTTTCAACTCTCAAACCCATTTCAGACCACGTTTCATAAATTTTCACATTGGATCAAAGAGCTTCAACACAAATCAACATAAATATCAACACCAATAGAACTAACCCAAACTTCAAATAGAACAATGAGATCATTAAAACTAGAACACAGTAATAAACCCAAATTTCATAATCAACATGAAGAATAAATTTCAACCCTTATCATTCACTATATTAAACACATATATTACTTCACTTTACTGAACCTGCATATATATACGCTTTCCTACACACCAACCTGCGTATAGATCTGTGAATACTGAATTTATAGAATTTGATCAGTCTCAGAAATAGATCTCAGGCTTTAAGTCATATATCTTTTCAGATTTACAGAACCCTTATTTAGTCAGCATCATTAATTATATTTAATCAGTCACTGATCAGATCTGTACATATTCAACTTAGCAACACATACAGTATTCAAAAAACCCATATCTACATGAAGACTTCATTGACAGAGAGCAGAAATATAACAACTGTAAATAGATAACATCTCCATCAAGCTTTAGAAAACCCTGACTTCAATACGTGATTTAGCTAAAACAAACATGCGTGTATACGGGATTTCACCATGACGAACCAGCTTATAGATCTAGAAATATTAATTCTGCCAAAATGTTTCAGATCTATAGACTTACCCAAATTTCTTCACTTCTCTTCAACAAACATGTGCCAGGTCACAGATCCAAACATCTCATCAATAGATCATGCAAGTACATAGTCATTTTAGGTCTAGAGACCCTGATCCGTCATTGTATCCATGGGTGCATCATAATTTCAGATCTACAAATAAATAGAACACATTTCATGCAGATATAATCTAGAGAGAAGTATTCAGTTCAAACCTTTTCTCTTAACCCCTTGCACTATGATCTTCTTCTCCTTATATAGGATTATCATTTTTCAATACCATGAGCCAAAACCACACAAGTGCTGATGGTATTCATGGACGGAATCAAATAGATGACACAATGTTCAATATTGTGGGCTAAAACCATGGTAATGCCCCTTGGTATCATAATTTTTAGAGTGAAAAAGGCATACATGACTTGGATCGTTCTTGTCCACGTGTATACGCGACTTGGCCTGCATGAACTCATGTATAGAACCTTCAATCATGAATATTAAACATCTTCTGTTGGACTTAAAAAAAAAATTTGCTAGACCTTCTACAAAACCAATGTTCTTCTCCAGAATTCATGTAATTCATCATTTGCAAGAGAGTTTCCATCAAGGAAAACATATGCAATCATAAGAATCATATTTCCAACAATCTCCCCCTTTGCAATTGATGGAAACCATGTTCGAATTTGATCACCACAACCTGTATTATTCAAGAACATACTCTCCCCCTTTGACATCAATAGCAATGGGTAGACAAATTCTCCCCCTGAGCACATGCAGAGGCTTCATATTTTCAATAAAATACATGACTCTTTAACTGAAAAGAGTATGACCTTTCCTATCACCAAGGACAGAAAATTAGATCAAGGGTCCAACCGAGTGATTTGCATATTAAATCAACTACCCAACCAAGTGGGGTTACAAATTTGAACATGAAAATCTTTACATCAAAGGTCTCAACATGGCCTTTATATAAAATTACAAATATGAATTTTATAACCAAGACCAAAGAATCTCCAACAAGAGGCCATAACAACAACCAACATAGTGCCAACAATGAAATATTTTCAGCAAGGCAAATTCTCCCCCTAAACTTGTGCATCCTGAACACTTTCAACAACCAATTCATCAAAGCATCTTCATCAAGGAGATAAATATCAAGGAAGGAACTGTAATATGAATCAGCAGAGTTTACCCATCAAAACCACAACATTGCAGGAAATCTGACCCCATAGGTTGTGTCGATGAGAAACCATCACAACGACTTTAATACATAGATACTCATGTATATACACGATTCGCCTTCATTCCACTAGCGTGCTGAATTTAATCTTCTGCAATTAAGTAGATTTGATAATTGAGGCAGAGATAACTCCCAGATTTTTTCTGAGATATTCAAATGCTTCCATGGGAATAGGTTTAGTAAATATATTAGCAACTTGTTCTTTGGAGGGAACATACTCCAATTTAACCTTTTTCTCAAGCAATTGTTCTCGTAAGAAGTGATACTTGATAGGAATGTGCTTGGTCTTGGAATGCATAACATAATTTTTTGAGATACTAATGGCACTTGTATTATCACATAAGATGGAGATGGGAGGAGAACTTTTAATTTGAATATCTTGTCATGTTTGCATCATCCAAAGTAGTTGTGTGCAACATGATGTGGCAACCACATATTCTTCTTCTGCTGTAGATAAACGAAACTCTATTTCTTGCTAAACCAAGATACTAATCGGGGTCCCATATAGAATGAACCACCACTAGTGCTTTTTTGATCATCAATATTTCCAGCCCAATATGCATCTATGTAAGCATGAAGAGTGAGATTGGCATTCTTTGGGTACCATAGACCAAAGTCTTGTGTCCCTTGTAGATATTTGAATATTGTTTTTACAACTTGAAGGTGTGACTCTTTTGGATTAGATTGCTATCGTCCAACAATCCCAGCTGCATGCATGATGTCTGGTCTAGTCCTGGTCAGATAAAGTAGACTTCCAATCATAGATCTATACTTTGGTTGATTTACCATGGGAGAATCATCAAGATAACTGAGGTTGCATCCAGTTATCATTGGAGTGCTTGCAGGTTTGTAGTCTTCCATCCCATATTTCTTCAGAATTTTCTTGAGATATTTGATTTGTGATAGAAATATGCCATATGTTTCTTGTTGTGAAACTTGACTCAAAAATAGAAAAAAAGAGATATCAATGCCTTATAAATAAGCCACTTCGAGGGGAAAACCTCCAATACGTTACATGAATGAACAATTCTTGGATGATACAAATTACAAAACCTCCTTTCTATATATAGGAGTCCATGGGGCCACAACGTAATCCTAGTGGGGCCACAATGTAATCCTAGCCGACCTAACAATAATTGAGCACAATAATAAAAATAAAGGAATATACTAGTAATATAGGGACCTAACATGCCCCTCTCCTTCAAAAAGTGTCCTCAATGCTTGAGTAGCTCTAGGTGCTTCTATAGAAAATTCTCATCCTCCCATGTAGAATCTTCGGTGGATAAGTCTTCCACTTGATGGGGTCTCTGAAATTAAGTCGATTTCATAAATTTGTCGAGTTCTTTTTTCTGTGACCGCTTCAGGTTCCAATAGTATTTTTCCTTCCTCATCAAGTTCTGGAAATATTGTTTGAACTCGAAGATTTTTACCTATAACCTTCTTGAAGCATGAAACATGGAAAACTGGAATTTTTCTCGTGAAGAAGCAGGAAGCTCCAATTTGTATTCCATAGTACCAATCTTTTGCAACACCTTGTAAGGACCATAGTAATTTGGTGATAATTTATTATCCTTCTTAGCTTGCTTGAGGAACATTTGTTTGTATGGTTGTAGCCGTAAAAATACCCAGTCTCCTATATCAAAACTTCTCTTGTTGCGATTTTGATCTCCCTATTGTTTCATTCGATTTTGTGCCAAGTTTATGTTATCCCTTAAGAGTTGGAGAACTTTTTGTTGATGCTCGATGTGATCTTCCACTGCTTAAACCCTAGAATTTTATGTTAAAGAAGATGTGATGGATGGTGGATGATATCAATAAAGTGCCATAAATGGGGTCATTTTTGTTGCAGTATGGAAGGAAGTGTTATACCACCATTCATTGAGAGGTAACCACTTGACCCATTATGTTTGTTTATCAGATACAAAACAAGGAAGATATCCTTCCAAACATTTATTTACTATCTCAGTTTGACCATCATATTGAGGATGATAAGATGAGCTACGAGCTAATTGAGTACCCAAACAAGAAAATAACTCCGTCCAAAAATTTCCAGTAAAAATGGGATCTCTGTCGCTCACAATAACCCTTGGGCTTCCATGTAGCTTTTGAATTCTGTCCATAAATGTAGTAGCAACTGTACTTGCTTTAAATGGATGAGATAATACACAAAAGTGTGCATACTTGGTAAGTCTATCAACTACCACCATGATGACACTCTTTCCTTCGGACTTAGGTAAACCTGTGATAAAATCCTTTGAAATCTCCTCCCAACGTTGACTTGGAATGGATAAAGGTTGTAGAAGTCCCGGGGTCTTAATTGTTTCCACTTTATTCTGCTGGCAAACCAAACATTCCGCCACAAACTTTTGAATATCAGATTTAAGGCCATCCCCAAAAAATTCTTTCTTCACCCTATGGTAAGTTTTTAAAAATCCTGAGTGTCCTCCTAAAGGAGAAGTGTGCAATTCCAGAAGAATCTTTTGTTTTAGTTGGGAATTCTTACAAAGATATAAGCGATCTTTGTACCATAAGGAATCATTTTTCCAACTAAATGTATCAGATGTACTAGGATCTTCTTGCAACTTTTGAATGAGTGTCCATACATCTTTGTCCTTCTTCCATTCATCTCTTGCTTCGGTTATCCAATCTGGTTGGATAATAGAAATGGCACAAAGCAATGCTTCCACCTCTTCATTCTTTCTTGAGAGTGCATCTCCAACAACATTAAGCTTTCCTTTTTTGTAGATTATTTCAAAGTCATAACCCAACATCTTTGTGACCCATTTTTGCTTCTCTTCTAAAGATAGTCTTTGTTCCAAAAGTGTTTAAGACTATCATGATCAGTTTTTACCTTGAAGTGTCTTCCCATTAGGTAAGTTCGCCATTTCTTTAGTGCATGTAGTATTGCTAAAATTTCCTTCTCATAAATAGGTTTCTGTAAATACTTTCCTTTGATTGGACGACTTTCAAAAGCAATGGGTCTTCCTTCCTGCATTAAAACTGCACCAATTCCATTTCCTGAGGCATCACATTCCACAATAAAGGTTTTTGTGAAGTCTGGCATAGCTAGGACCGGTGCTAGGCACATTTCTTCTTTAAGATGTTCAAAGGCCTTAGTTGCTTCAGGAGTCCATGAAAATGCATCTTTCTTCAATAATGTTGTTAGAGGTGCTGCTATTCTCCCATAATTCTTAACAAACTTGCGATAATACCCTATTAACCCGAGAAATCCTCACAACTGCTTTATGGTTGTGGGGACTTTCCATTCCTTAATGACTTTAATTTTGTTAGGGTTTACCTTAACACCCTCGTGAGATACAATATGACCCAGATATTCCACCTCTTGTACTCCAAAGAAACATTTGGATGTTTTTGCATATAATTGTTTCTCCTCCAATAGTTTGAGCACCCTGTCAACATGTTGAACATGATCCTTCAAAGACCTGTTGTAGATTAGTATATCATCAAAAAATACTAGCACAAATTTTCTAAGGAAGGGTTTGAAAATGGAATTCATCAACCCTTGAAATGTAGAAGGTGCATTGGTATGGCCAAAGGCATGACCAAAAATTCATAATGACCTTCATGAGTTCGAAATGTTGTTTTCAGAATATCTTCAGTCTTCATTCTAATTTGATGATATCCTGAACGAAGATCCAACTTGATAAAATAAATTGCTCCATGTAATTCATCCAATAATTCATCAATCACAGGAATGGGAAATTTATCTTTAATGGTGAGCTTATTGAGCTCCCTATAATCCGGACACATTCGCCATGATCCATCCTTCTTGGGTACCAATACTACAGGAGCAGAGAAAGAACTTTGACTAGGTTGAATTATACCCGCCTCTAACATTTCTGCAATCATACGTTCAATTTAGCTCTTTTGGACATAAGGATATCTATAAGGCCTAATGTTTGGAGGAACACTTCCTGGAATCAAATGAATAGCATGATCATGATCACGAATAGGTGGGAGTCCTTTGGGAGTTTCAAACACCTTGGAATGATTGTCCAAGACTTGTTGGAGATCTGCAGAAATAGATGAGTTTGATGTTGGAACTTCTAGTGAGCATAATTGTGCAATTACGCCTCGTTGTTCTTTCTTTAGAAGCTTTGTCATGACATTAGAGCTTATTATCTTTCTCGGCTTCCCTACAATACCCCATAATTCGACTTCCTTTCCTTCTGAAAAAAATTTCAAGAAAAGTTCTTGAAAATTAAAAGCTACCGTCCCCAAAGATTGTAACCATTGTACTCCTAGTACAACATCAACACCTCTCATAGGAATGGAAAGCATTGGACTATTCAATACATATTCCCCCATGGTTAGCTTGATATTATGGCATTTTCCAGAGCAATTTATAGTTCCTCCATTTACAACCATCACTTGACATTCTGGTGCTGGGTATAGGAAACAATTCAATTCCTTGGCTACCTTACAATGAATAAAATTATGGGTACTACCTGAATCAATCAACACTATTACCTTTTCTTCTTGATATTGAATTTTGGAAGTCCTCAATGTCTTTGCCTTTGAACCCTTTTGTTTTAGATTTATCAATTGGCTAAAGAAGGTATTTCTCTTTGTGTCCTCATAATGTGCTATCATTTCCTCTGTAAAAATTGACCAAGTGACAATTTTTTTTACGGGAGCAAAGCCATCGATACCATACAAATGTATTTTGTTCTAAATGTAAATTTGAAATGCGTACCTTTTGTGTGTTTTGCACATTATTGAGATCAAAATATTACTCCATCTGTAGTATCCATGTTACAGGATCCTTTCTATCAAACTTCCTCATATCCATTTTTGGAATATGGTGGTTCTTCCCGCCAACATTAGAGTTTATGAAATCACGATTAACATTTATTTTGTTCTCATCATGAGTTTCCTCTACTATCTTTTCACCATTAGGAAAAATTTCTTGGATCAACTTTGCCAAACCTTCTATGTCTACTTTTAGATCATTCTTCATGTTTTCCATGTTGTCTTTCATTTTTTCATCGATCTTAGCTTCCATGTTATCCATCTTAGCTTCCATGCCCACTTCTATGCCATCCATCTTAGCTTCCAAACCATTCTTCAAACCATCCATCTTAGCTTCCACGCCTTTCTTCAGAACTTCCATTTCATTTTTTGTTGCTCTTTGCGAGAGCGAAATTTGTTGCACTTGCTCTTGTAATTTTGATATGTCATGTTTCCATTCTTCGTCTTCATGAGTCATAGTAGAGCATTCTAAAGGCTTAATGGGTGTTGAATTATTTTTAGGGCCATTTTAGAATCCAATATTGATATCTATTCTACAATATGTCGTTGGAATCAATTCAACTTGATTCTTTAAACAAGACTTATGTAATTCGGAAAAACAAATACACACCTTTTACTTGCTTTTGAGGATCTCGAAATTGAAATTGAATTATCTCTATAATTTTAGATCCTCAGTATCTGAAATTCAGCCCTGTAGTAGCCCTCTGAAGCTTCTTTCAAATTCCACAGGTTTGATCTGATTTGGATTCTTCAAGACAAAGTTATGTCTAATCTTCCACAATGACCCAATTATGGACTAGTTCAGTAGAGCGAACTTGTACGACTTGCCACATATCATAGTTTCCTCCTTTGGCTCTGAATTAACAGAAAGAAAACTACAGTCTGTGTACTTGTGGCCACTTTTTACAGCATTCCAATCTGATGCTCAGAAAGAGAGCTATGAAGCGTTTTCCACGGTCACCTCTTTGAGATGAAATTCAAAAGCCTAAAAAATACCTAACTTCCACAGATCATATCTCCAAAAATATTGCAAACCAAGATCTAAAATTTTGTGATGATGTTCCTGAGGATTTTGGCTTCACACTCTTAAAATTTTAGCTTCTGAACCTTGTAGAAAAAACATTATCGCAAAAATACCACAATGAACTGTTTAGGTTAAATTTAGGAGCCTACAAAATGACCTAAATTCCACATATTATATCTCTGAAAATATTGTGAAACAAGCTTTGAAATTTTGCAACGATGTTCCTCATTATTTTGGCTTCACACACTTAAACTTTCAACTTCTAAACCTTCGTAGAAACAAATTTATAGCGAAAATACCACGATCACCTATTTGGAGTAGTGAAACCCAAGAATCCAAAGCTTTGATACCAAATGTTGTGAAACCAGCTCCAAAAATAGAAAAAAAGAGATATCAACACCTTAGAAATAAGCCACTTTGAGGGGGAAACCTCCAATACATTACATGAATGAACAATTCTTGGATGATACAAATCACAAAACCTCATTTCTATATATAGGAGTCCATGGGGCCACAACGTAATCCTAGTGGGCCCACAATGTAATCCTAGCCAACCTAACAATAATAATTAAAGGGCACAATAATAACAATAAGAGTGTTACACTAACAACAATAAGGGACTATACTAGCAATATAGGGACCTAGCAGTTGCTTGTTGCACTTGTAAGCCAAGAAATATTTTTAGTTTCCTAAGTAATGGAATTTCAAATTTGTTGCATAACAGAAGAAAATTTCTGACTCATGGACTCTTCTTTACTCCCAAAAATGATGTCATCAACATACACAACAATAATTAATAGTTTATCATTCTCAATTTTTGTGTATAAGTTACTGTCAACAGATCCTTTTATGAAACCTTGTTGTTGAAGATACTTATCAAGATGATAGTACCATGCCTGAGCAGCCTGTTTGAGACCATATAGAGCCTTTTTAAGTTTTCAAACAAGTTTTTCATCATTTCCCAGAATGAATACTTTTGGTTGTTCTATATAAACTGCTTCTTCTAGATCACCATTGACAAAAGCAGATTTTACATTCATTTGATAAACTTTGAATTGTTGAAAACTTGAAAAAGCAAGAAACATTCTTATGGCTTCAAGTCTAGCTACAGGTGCAAATGTTTCTTCAAAGTCTATACCTTCTTGTTGAGAATACCCTTTAGAAACAAGTCTAGCTTTGTTTCTAATAACATCTCCATTTTCATTTAACTTGTTTTTGAATATCCATTTTGTTCCAATAACATTTTTATCATGAGGTCTTGGAACCAATTCCCAAGTATGATTCTTTTCAATCTGATCAAGTTCTTCATTCATGGCTTGAATCCAAAATTCAACTTTACTAGCCTAATTTAGATTCTGTGGTTCAATACTGGATAAGAATGCCAAATAGATAGGGAACCCTACAAGAGTTCTTCTTGTTTGGACAGTTGATCCCTTTTCTCCCAATATTTGAGATTCTGGATGATTCTTTTGAACATACCTATATGGAGCCTTCTCTAATATATCTTCTTCTAGTGCTTCATTTGGTTCACCTTCTATATTGTTGTTATTTGATGATGAAAAATATACATCATCATCATCTTCATTTGTTGTTATTTCCCTTTTGGGAGCAGTGAGAGACTCATCAATTACAACATCAATACATTCAAAAATCTTCCAAAGTCTTTTATTGTAGCATTTATACGATTTACTTTTAGAAGAGTAACCAAGAAATATTCCTTCATCTTCTCTCGGTTCGAACTTACCAAGTTTTTCATCATTATTCTTGATAAAACATATGCTTCCAAAAACTCTAAAGTGCTTCACAGTGGGAAGATTACCATTCCAAAGCTCATAAGGAGATTTATAACTGTTCACATGAACATGAGCCTTATTGAGAATGTTTACTACAGTATGCACTACTTCTCCCCAAAAGGTATCAGGAGTTTCAGATTCATCAAGCATAACATGAGCCATCTGCTAAAATGTTCAATTCATTCTTTCTGCAATGCCATTTTGTTGTGGAGTTACAGCTACAGAAAACTATCTTTTTATGCCATATTATTCACAAAAATAAAAGAATTCATCGGATATGTATTCTAATCCTTGGTTAGATCTGAGACATTTGATTTTTATATCTAATTCATTTTCAACCAAAGCTTTGAAGATCTTAAACTTTTCAAACACTTCATCTTTATGTTTCAATAAACCAATCCAACACATTCTAGAAAAGTCATCAATAAATAGAATATAGTATTATTCTCCACGAGGAGACTTTTTCCTTACGGGACCACATAGATCAGTATGTATAAGCTCAAGAGGCTAACTTGTTGATCCTTATTTGGCTTTAAATTGCACCCTGGTTTGTTTACCGAATTGACATGACTTGCATATGGTACATTCAGGTGGAGTGATATTGGGTAGATCACGAACAACTTTGAGTCTTCTAGATTTGATTATTTGAGAGAAGCTCAAATGTCCCAATCTTTTGTGCCATAAACAATTTTCTATATATTTACCTAAGTAGCATTTCTCTTGGCCACCTTTCAATACATACAGATTGCTTGGAGTTCTAGTTCCTTTTATTACGATTTTTCCTGTGTCAAGTTCACGAACTACACATTCCTTTGAACTAAATACAACTTCATTTCCTTGATCACACAATTGACTTACATGCAACAAGTTATGATTTAATACATCCACATACATAACATTGTTAACTTTCAATTTTTATTTTAGGAAAACTGAACCTTTACCCTTAATGATAGTAGGAGAGTCATTTCCAAAGGTAACATTCTTTTCCTTTTCTAATGCATTGTATGAAAGAGTTTATTTTTATCACCTGTCATGTGTTTTGAGAATCCGCTATCAATGTACCATTGATTTTCTTCTCCTTCTACAAATAAATCTATGCCACAACTTCCAACCTATAAATCCTTCTTTCTCCATACCCTGGAGTTTGTGGGTATATGTTATTTTGGTTGAATGTTTCTCCTACATTCATATTCTTCATGTCCAAAGTTATTGCAATACGAATATTCAATTTCATCTTGGATAAGAGAAAAGTTGTTATAGGTATTCTTCTTTATTCCTATCTCATTTCTTTTCTTTCTTGATTCTTTGGTCATGATGGTTTTGTATAAAACACATTGAGTAGCTTTATGACCAAAATTATGACATGAGAAACATTCTCCATTAAAGAATAAATTTCTACGTTCATGGAACCTTCTATTGAGTTTACCTTCTGATTGATCTTTATGTTATTGTTCATCCTTAAATTAAAGTGGTCATGCTTTACCTGGGCATTCTCTTTGTTATTTTGTTGAGTGACGAAATGATGTTGGTTGGCTTTGGTTGCATTTAGATAGCTTGGTACTGAAGACTGAGAATATTCTTCGATATATCCAAGACTTGTCTTTACAAGAGGAGATCATTGTACCTTGATAATTTCATCTAAGGTTTCCAATATTTTACCAAATATAAGATTTAAGGTTTTCAATTTCTCAATTTCCTTTCTTAGACTTACTATTTCACATTCTAATTTCTCATTGTGCTTCTCATTTTCTATAAGTTGATTCTTTAGAGAATCTATGGCTATTTTTTTTCTTCCAAACATATTTTGAGTTGAGTTATTTATTCAAGAAAATAATTTTTTTCTAAAGCATCCATAACTGTATCTTTAGCCTCACTAACATCCTTTTCAAATGCCATGAGTAGTCTAATATCTTGATCATATTCTCCTTCTTAACTATTTGATAGACCATCATTATCTTCATGAGTATAATAGATTTTTCTATTCATAGAACTTTT
The DNA here is from genome assembly GCA_034641835.2 of Pinus albicaulis. NCBI lineage: Eukaryota > Viridiplantae > Streptophyta > Pinopsida > Pinales > Pinaceae > Pinus > Pinus albicaulis. The sequence goes on from CM076582.1 coordinate 781,371,270, forward strand.
CTTATTTCCTTTTTTCAATTCCTTTCCCTTTTCATGATTATCTTTATGGGGAAATTTAGCAGCTTAATGACCAAATCTTTCACACGAAAAACATTTGAAAGGAATCTTATCTCTGAACCTTCCAGTGCCAAGTTGTAATTTCTTTACAAAATTGATCTCATCTTCTTCTCAAACATACCCTGATCCTTCCTATTCATCCATTTCCTTTCATTTGCAGCAGCTATAAAAACAACTTCTTTGACTTCAGTTGAACCTCCTTTCCTCATTTCACACACAACCATAATCCCATGAAGTTGAAAAATAGTACAGTTTGTAGATACTGCTTATCTTCAATAGCATACACTTTTGACTTGAATTTCGGAGTTAGAGATCTTAAAACTTTTTCTATTAGAGTGTTGTCAGTTATAGTTTCACCCAGATTTCTCATACGATTTATGATCTCATCTAGACGTAAAAAGAAACTAGAAATGCTTTCATCATTATTCATTTTGAGTTTTTCATATTGAATTATGAGAGTTTTGAGTTTAGTGCTTTTTACCTTAGCATCTCCTTCTAGCTCAAAATCATTTTTTCCCATATCTCCTTTGCTATATTTAACTGCGTAACTTTGACAAATTCAGATTCAGTCAGACTCCCCAATAAAGCATTGACAGCCTTTGCATTGGTTTCATATATTTTCGTTACTAGTGGATCTGCTGGAACTAAGGCTAGATATTGGTAACTGCCTTCAACTATAGCGCATACATCTGCTCCAAGAGACTGAAGATAGGATATTTTCCTTGTCTTCCAGAAGATTAAATTCTTTCTGTTGAAGAGTGGAGGTCTGATAGATGTTGTCACTTCTTGATTTGACATCTTAGATGATATTCCTTCTACAGAAGGACCTGCTTTGATTCCAATTGTTAGGGAAAATACTGAGGGGGGGGGGGGGGGGGTGAATCATTATTTGCAATAATCGCAATATTTTACTTTTCTCTTTACTGATTTCTATATGTGAATTTGATTATCCCAACTTGCGTATGTATGCGGCTATAACAAAAAAAACTTACGTATACTTAGATGACTTTACTTTTTAGATAAACATTCAGAAATATTCTTTACCCCAGATCATTAATTATGCATTAGATAGTTAAGTAGTAAATATGTGCAGTAATAACAGAATAAATCATCACATAAGAGCATCACACATGAATACCAAGATTTAAGGTGGAAACCCAATTCAGGAGAAAACCACTGTTGTTGTTGTCTCTGTCTTCAATAATTATTATATAGAAAAATGCTTACAAAATTTTTATTGATGAAGACTCATATCAGTACGTAGGAATCCATCTGTAGAAGGCTGCAACCTTCTCTCATTATCCAGATGCTACTAGAAGGGAGCTCCAACCCCCTGATCTCATTTACCAGCCACTACTGGAAGGGAGCTACAACCCCCTGATCATAACACTAGCTTCTACTAGAAGAAAGCTTCTACTTCCACACTGAACGCTTCAACCCTCAGACCCACTGGAGACTACATTTCATAAATTTTCACATTGGATCCAAGAGCTTCAACAGAACTCAACATAAGGATAAACACCAATAGACTTAACCCAAACTTCAAATAGAATAGTGAGATCACTATAACTAGAACACAGTAATAAACCCAAATTTCATAATCAACATGCATAATCAATTTCAACCATGATCATTCATTATCTCAAATGCATATGTTACTTCACTTTACTGAACCTGCACATATACGTGCTTTCCTGCACAACAACCTGCATATATATCTGTGAATACTGAATTTTCAGAATTTGATCAGTCTCAGAAACATATCTGAGGCTTTCTGTCATATATATTTTCAGATTTGCAGAACCCTTACTCAGTCAGCATCATTAATCATATTTAATCACTCATTGATAATCTTTGTACATATTCAACTTATCAGCACATACAATATTCAAACAACCTATATCTACATGAGGACTTCATTGACATACAACAGAAATATAACAACAGTAAATAGATAACCTCTCCATAAGCTTCAGAAAACCCTGACTTCAATATGTGCTTTAGCTTAAACAGACCCACGTGTATACGCGCTTTCACCATGACAAACCAGTGTATAGATATAGAAATATTAATTCTGTAGAAGGTTTCAGATCTATAGACTTACCCAAATTTCTTCACTTCTCTTCAGTAAACATGTGCTAGGTCACAACTCCAAACATCTCATCAATATATCATGCAAGTACATAGTCATTTCAGGTCTAGATATCCTGATCCATCATTGTATCCATGGGTGCATCATAATTTCATATCTATAAATAAATAGAAGCCATTTCATGCAGATATACTTTAGAGAGAATTATTCATTTCAAACCTTTCCTCTTAACCCCTTGCACTATGATATTATTCTCCTTATATAGAATTATCCTTTTTCAATACCATGAGCCAAAACCACACAAGTGTCGATGGTATTTATGGATGGAATCAAATATATGACATTGCACTCAATATTGTGGGCTAAAACCATGGTAATGCCCCCTGGTATCATAATTTTTATAGCGCAAAAGGCATACGCTACTTGGATCGTTCCTGTCTGTGTGTATACACAACTTGGCCTACACGAACTCGCATATAGAACCTTCAATCATGAATATTAACGATCTTCTGTTGTGTTGTAGCTCCTACAGACAGCCGTTAGTTGCAAAAGACCAATGCCTAGAGGCTAGGACATCTTAAAATCAGAGGCTGAAATTGGACAACAACATAAAATGCCTCTGAAAAATATGGAACGAGGAAATAATGGTTTTGGTGGTTCATGGAGTGAGAAGGTCTTGGAGTCGATTCATGCAAATTCCTTATACTCTGAGAGGGATCAAGAGTATGTGAGGATTAGTGATTTTTAAATGGGCCAAGTATAAAACAATGAGCAGAAATCTTGAAAATATGCAGAGGTGTTGAGGGAGAACGGAGAAGGAACCCACGAGAGACAAGCTTAAGAGATTTAAGAATATGTCCCTTATGAACTCATAGGAAACATATATAAATGAAATATGGATAACAAAAGAGGTTTGTAGAGCACGAATTAAGGTAATACAAAAAGTTTAATTACATGAGCGTTAACACCTAAGCGTTATACTGATACAAATTCATGAATAAAATTGCAGGCCACCGACAACTACATTACACGAACCATCAAAGAAAAATAGCATGAATGATGATTACACATGAAGAGGAGAGAATTGATAACAAAGAAAAAAAATACATATTTCTCATTACTCCATTTGGAATCCAAATATCAGCTCTATATTATATTGAGTTCAAACAGCTCACCCAAAAATGTATCTCAGAGCACAGGGAGCACAGTCATACAAAACTACAACAAAATTCTTCAAAAATTCCATAGCTTTTTCTTCATCTTAGAACTCACTACATATAGAGTTTCCCCTGAGGGATTCTGAATAAGTATTCTATCAGGATCATCCCACACACGTGAAACCAAAATATCCTAACAAACTATCAAAGTGTGCTTCAAGAAATCACTCCTGCAATAGAGAAATCAAAACAGAATAGGTAAAATCATGATTCTACTTAGAAAAACATCACTATATAATAGTAACAAGGAACAAAATAGCTAGCCTAGGAGGCCAAAACCCATAATATTCAATGGAGTGGTGAGAAGTGGCTGAAAATTGGTGAGTGGTATGATTTCTACTACTTGATTTCAGCTATTGACGAAAGGCCTTCACTCCATGTTCTCATGATTCACCTTAACTGAAATGGAAAAGCCATCTGTACCGCACATGCTCCACTCTTCAGTAGAGGTTAATGGATGAACTGAACAATCATAGCCACGTTGCTCCACCAAGAATTCATGTTGTGTTTTGACTAGCGAGAAGTGGAGAGTAGAATTTAGAAGGGGATGTGTGGCACATAACACACGGTGGAACAGTTTTTATTATTGCCAAGGGTGAAACAAAGGACGTGGGTGTAATATTCCAAAATTTGCATGCAGCAATTTGGAATATTGAGTTTTTCCATTGTCACTTAGGAGATGAATAAAAGGGTGAGGAGACCCATGCATTACATAAATAAGGATAAAATCCCTCATGTTGTGTAAGGGGAACATAATGCCAGCTGGATTTTACACTCTCATGTGTGAACAAGGATATTTTGCATATGGACAAGGCCAAGTTTGACCAAGTCAACAACATAAATGTAGGAGGAGTGGATCAGCAAATAAAAGAGCTCAATGTGAATGAGGCTCAGCCTAGATAGCTATATGTGAGCTGTATTGATGACCCTTAGGTGTGAAAAGGGATGAAGCAAGTTGAAGAGGTCAACTTTGACCAAATCAAACAACGTAGTTTAGAGGAGTGGATCTAATGAAGGCACAACACAGTTTTGGAGGGAGATTGTTTGTGTGAAGGTGGAAAACCTATTGAGTGGGACCCAAGGTGAGAAGTCTCACTTATTTTATAAGGAAGAGGATGGCAGCCATTTGGGGTTAGCTTATGTATTACATTTTCATGTCTGCTTAGACTTTTGCTCTCTTAGCTATTTAGCTGAGATTGTCGGTGCTGCGTAGCACTAAGGGATCCTGTTCAGGAATTCCTTCTCTTCCCTTTTGGGTAAATCTTGGGAGAGATATGATTCATCATTCCTCATATCTAGCATTGGTGCCAAGCTTCATTCTATAGGTTTAGCGTATTTTCTACAAGAGGTTGAGCTGAGTTGTAGGGTGTTGCTAGGGAGGGTTGAGAAACCCATTTTTTGAAGTGGTTTTGCATAGGAGTGAGGTTTCCTTTAATTGGAGGATAATTTTGGAGAATTCCTGAGCTTATATAAGATATTTTTCAGTAGGCCAACACAATACCATCACTTCCAGCGTTATTCCACTCAGGAATTGCATTATTCCAGCAAGGCAGTTTTAGCAGTGCCTTTTGTGGCTCTTTCGGTGAGTTTTCCTGTGATTGGAGGATGGATTCTTCCATGGGGGAATAACCTTGTTCAGATATGCATTATATCCTCATTATTACAGCCTTGTACACTCATGTGCTTCATTTTTAGTGATTATTCAGTAATTTTCTGAAAATCACCATTTGTAGTCAGAGTGTTTGACAAGAAACCCTTGTCGGGTTCTCTTGCATTTTGTATAAAGGAGACTAGATATAATTCTTCCAATCATATTGACTAATATAATTCTAGATCTATTTGTCTCTATAATTTTTATGTATAAACCCTCTCTTAGACTGCGCAGTCACTTTTATGCAGTATTTCTTGTGTTGCAGTGTTTGGGGTTTTAGCTCTTTTTGGCAATCCTAGGTGTGGGAGATCTGTTTAACCCACCTAGTTTGATTTGTTTCATATATATTATTGGATTTAGGTTTTTTATTGGCTGATATACAGGATCCAAGAGTTAATTTTGTTATTTTATACCATAAGTTGCTAGAAATGCATTTGTAGTTCATGCTTGCTGAGCTGTCCCGATTTTGGGATATTACAGTGGTATCAGAGCAAGATCTTTGGCTCAGCCTGTGGACTTCAAGCCAAAGTGCTATAACAGAAATATCAAATCCAGCATGATGAAGAGGATGAATTTATTCTAATCACTTTTTAGATCCATTAAGAACCTCTCCAAGGAGGTTGAACAAGAAGAGAAAAAGAGAAATGAAAATTTTGGAGAGTTTCAAGAGGAGGAAGATCCATGCACTTCCTATGATCAGAAGGGGAGGCCAATGTTGCAGAAAGATTCAAATCAGTGGAACATATCCTTTCCTTTTGATATGGAGGAGAAATTTCTGGAAGATGGAGGACACTTGGATCACATGATTCTAAGTAAATACCTTGTTGAGTACAAATCTCAACCTAGAGCCTTGAGGGAGACTCTAGCTTTCCATCAATTCATTCATTTGGAGGAAGAAAGAAGACCTTTGGCCAAGGGAGGATCAATGGCAATATGTTTCTATTGTCTACTTTTGATGGGTCATCTGCAGCAAGGGTTTGGGCAAAGAAACTTGATGCATTTTTCCTACTGCATCAAGTGGTAGAGCAAGAGGCTGTAGAGATTGCAGCACTGAACCTAGAGGGAGAAGCAAATATTTGGTGGTTTATCCATTTAATCCATGCAAGAGTGGTTAATTTTTATGAATTTACTCAAAGGTTGATTGGAAAATTTGGTGAAGGAAAATCAGAGGAGAAGAAGCCCTCACCACCAGTGGAGGAGACTTGTACCAGCGTTGTCACAACTATGGGGAAGCAGTCCTCAACATCTTTAGTTGGAGGAGCCAACCTATTGGAAGGAGAATCCCTTACAGCCATATAGGATACTTCATAATTTCATGAAGGTATGCCTAAATTTTCATCTCCTCTCGTTTCATCAAATCATATGGAGGATTGTGTACCATTGCACACTGCTCATTTGGGACAGCATGATTGAACTTCGTTGTGCAACCTTGGTTTGATCAAGGAAGGACTGAGACATCATCCTAATGGGTCATTGATGGGCTGCACACCACATGTGAGGGTGGGGTGTGAATTATTGGAGGATGAGGTAAAATTTGTCCCAAACAAATTCATACAAATCCCTATGTTCATCCTTGAATTGAGACATGAGACATCCAAAACATCATGGAGGAGATTTACAGTGTTGTCAAGGTGTAGTAGTGAGGAGGATTTTCCTTCAACTCATTTGGATCCTTATGGATTAAAGATGATCATTGGCATGAGATCTTTTCTAGGATATCTCCAAGGAGTTGCATTTCAACATCCCATGAAATGAAATAAGGAAAATCTGATATGGGAGGATGGTAGTCTTCTTTGGAGGAGTACCAAGATGGAGAATGGTAGGAGGCATCAATCAGAGGATAAGTGGATGTGGATAGAGAGCAAGAAGCTAGAGAGCTACTTCCAAATCTATGATACAGAGCAGCAGGAGGCAAAACTGCATTGGCTACTCTTGAGAGATTTTGGCCATCATGAGACATTTCCTTTTTCCAAGGGTATGTGGGAGGAAAGAACTTGGCAGGGTACTTGCATCATGGAGCAGCAAGGAATGTGGATGCATTATGATGACATGGTCATTATGTTTTCACCTCATGGTTTGTATGATGGAGGTATGAGAAGGCAGCAGAGACTTTTGTTGCTTTGGAGGATTGAGAGAGAGCTAAGACAGATTTTCTCTTACATTTTGCATGATGTTGCAGTAGGAGGAGATGGAAACATTATGGGAGGAGTCTTTGACATTGAACATGTCAAAGAATCGAGTTATACGTTGGCAGGAGCCTATTTGCATAGGCTAACAACGTTGTCACTGTGGAGCAGGGACTGGTTGATGGAGTGTTCCCAGGATCACTTCACATTTGATGCACTTGGTGGACATGAAGTGGGTGAGACTGATAGAGTAGTGGATGGATTCATCTATTTCTGTAGTATTTTCTTCTTGACTTGGAATTCCAAGCATGAGGATGGGGATCTTCATGCAGCACATGGTTTATTCCTCTTCATAGGAGTATGTCATACCACTATGGAGATCTCATTTATGGATCATGTCACCATCTTACTCTCATTACATGTTAAGAATTCTATTTTTGCACTTATTGATTGTTCAACACAATATTTGCATGCTCTTACCATTTCTTTGCAGTGCATTGCTCTACAAAGGGGCAATTTTTTCTTTAGGCTCCATGCACCATTTTTGTCCAGCTATTATGATGGAGACAACCATCTACTATATTATTTGGGGCAAGTGTTTGGTTACTCCTTGTATGCTCAGTTGATATATTCAGCCATCTACTATTTACTAGTGGGTGTGATGAATTGCACAACAAGCCATTTGTCAAGAAACAACTTGCCAGGCTATTTTATGAAGCTGCAGTGGGGAAGACTGCGCTGGGGCCACTTGGGAGATTGTTGGTACTTTCCAGCACCACATGAAACTTCAGTCTTTCTTTCACTTCGATGCTGGTCATGAGCCCATTTTTTGATGTTTTTCTTTCCTTTATGGGGAGCATGATTGGAGGAGAAACACATTGGGTGGATGCGTTCTTGAGGGAGGAGCATCCCCACACTTTCTGCATTACATGTTCTGAGGGGAGCATGGGAAGAGACATGGCCACTACAGCAAAATATTTGTTTCTTTATGAGGAGGGCCATGAGATGGATGGGATGCCATATAGTGGTGATTTCTTATCCATCGTGTATGAGATGGTTTGGGCCAGCTTGAGTCACAACGCTAGGAATGGGATCTTTGGAGATCTAGTTTCCTTCTTGCCAATTGAGGGAAACATTATTGTAGCCCAAGGTCAACAAATTCTCTGCAATTCTCTTAAGTGGAGGGGAGGACAATGTGGGGTAGGCCACTTTTTCTACCATGTTCAGAATTTCAGCCCACCTACTTTGTAGGAGCTCAAGGTGGAGGAGGATTTCTAGGAGTTTCTATGTTGGGAGGCAACTCATTTTGTATGGATGATAGCTTGGGGATGGGAGATTCACATGGGGATGGTGGATCCTGATATATATCAGACCACATGCCTCAAGAAGGCATTTATACCACCCATTTTTGCCTCCATTGATATCTTACTGTCACAAAATGATAGCTATTTGGGATGCACACCAAAGGCTAGCTTGTTTACTTGGGAGGGGAAACTTGGAGATAGATTGATGATGCAGCACCTTGATCCTTGGAGGATTTTATCTTATGAGGTTGCTACAGGGGAGGAGAGGATGCTATTTAGTCCTATCCTTGCAGTTGCTTGAGGACAAGCAACATTTGGGAGGGGAGGAGTGTAATATTCCAAAATTTGCATGCAGCACTTTGGAATATTGAATTTTTCCATTGTCACTTATGAATAAAATGGTGATGAGACCCATGCATTATATAAATAAGGATAAAATCCCTCATGTTGTGTAAGGGGAACATAATTCCAGCTGGATTTTACACTCTCATGTGTGAATAGGGATATTTTGCATATGGACAAGGCGAAGTTTGACCAAGTCAACAGCATAAATGTGGAGGAGTGGATCAACCAATAAAAGAGCTCAATGTGAATGAGGCTCATCCTAGATAGCTATATGTGAGCTAGATTGAAGACCCTTAGGTGTGAAAAGGGTTGAATCAAGTTGAAGAGGTCAACTTTTACCAAATCAAACATCGTAGTTTAGAGGAGTGGCTTTAATGAAGGCACAACACAGTTTTGGAGGGAGATTGTTTGTGTGAAGGTGGAAACCCTATTGAGTGGGACCCAAGTTGAGAAGGCTCACTTAGTTTATAAGGAAGAGGATGGCAGCCATTTTGGTTTAGCTTATGTATTACATTTTCATGTCTACTTAGACTTTAGCTGAGATTGTCGGTGCTGCTTAGCACTAAGGGATTCCTGTTCAGGAATTCCTTCTCTTCCCTTTGGATAACTCTTGGGATAGATCTGATCCATAATTCCTCATATCTAGAATTGGTTCCAAGCTTCATTCTATAGGTTCAGCGCATTTTCTGCAGGAGGTTGAGCTGAGTTGCAGGGTGTTGTTGGGGAGGGTTGAGAAACCAATTTTCTGAAGTTGTTTTGCATAGGAGGGAGGTTTCCTTCCATTGGATGATAGTTTTGGAGAATTATTGGGCTGATATCAGATCTTTGGCACTAGGAAAACACATTACCATCACTTCCAGCGTTATTCTACTTAGGAATTGCAGTATTCCAGCAAGGCAGTTTTAGCAGTGACTTTTGTGGCTCTTTCGGGGAGTTTTCCTGTGATTAGAGGATGGATTCTTCCATGGGGGAAGAAAATTGTTTAGATCTGCATTAGATCCTCATTCTTACAGCCTTTTACACTCATGTGCTTCAGTTTTATTGATTATTCAGTAAATTTCTAAAAATCACCATTTGTAGTCAGAGTGTTTGACAAGAAACCCTTGCCGGGTTCTCTTGTATTTTGTATAAAGGAAACTAGATCTCATTATTCCAAGCATATTGAATAATATAATTCCAGATATATTTGTATCTATCATTTTTATGTATAAACCCTCTCTTATACTGCGCAGTCACTTTTATGTAGTATTTCTTGTGTTGCAGTGTTTGGGGTTTTAGCTCTTTTTGGCAATCCTAGGTGTGGGAGATCTGTTTAACCCACCTAGTTTGATTCGTTTCATCTCTATTCTTGGATTATATTGGCTGATATACAAGATCAAAGATTTAATTTTGTTATTTTATAGCATAAGTTGCTGGAAATGCGTTTTTAGTACATGCTTGTTGAGCTGTCCCGATTTTGGGATATTACAATGGGGCAGGATTTGATGACGTGGTGAGGAAGTGGGGCCCAAATCGCCTTGAAAAATCGCAATCGGGATAGGATATGTTTTGTGAATATGATTTAAACTTCAAGATATACAAGGCGCGATGGTGCATAAAGTTATAACATGCGCGATGCGATATTGCACATCGACGATCGCAACAGATAGAGTTAGGCGGAGATTTAAAAAGTTATAATTTCCAATTTTTGATGTGGTATTTTTTTGATAAGTATGACAGTGATTGGGTCATATCACAAGCTAAAATATTTAAGTTGCGAGCACTGTGATAGGTAAGTGGTGAAATCTGCAACTGTGATATGCGACGCGCTAAAAACTGCTGAGTGCGAAAAGGTGGAAGGCGTGGAAAATGCAGAATGTGAAGGTTTGCATGCGGATGCAAGTAGTGTATCAAGGTTGGATGGGTCCCGGTAAGTTGCATCGATGGAAAGATAGGTTTCAGTGATTCTTTTAAGATGTAAAGGTTAAAACTTGCAGGGGGCGGTGTCTATGATAAAGAAATGCAACGATGGGCTTTATAAAAGGGAAAGTGATGGATAAGGGAGGGAAAATGTAGGTAATGAGGGTAGATGAGATGAGGGGTGGCAGAAATGAAGTTTGTTCACTATTTCAGCCTTATCAGTTACATTTTCCCCTTTTCTACTGAACCAAGATGCAGGTGGGTCCCTTTTGAAGCTCTTTGATAGTCAAGACTGGCTTTCCTTTCTCCCTCTCCCCTTTATGTGTGGTCACAAGCCAACATTGGCTCCATCTGGGGATGAAGTGTTGTTATTCAATGTGTTGAGAATCTATAGACCTAGATGCCTGTACATTTATTGGGTACATGGAGTCACAAATTCATACTGATTAGAAAAAAATTTACATCAGTGTTCAAGTGGACACAAAATGGAATATGAAATGGAAGATGATATGAAAGATGAAATAGAAAATGCAAACAATGGATGACACAAAATGGAAACAGTGGAATATGATATGGAAGAAGAAATGGGGGGGGAGTAACCAAAGGGGATTATAGTGAAATGACATATAAAGTGAAAAATATATATACAGTCAGCTAGATCAACCCTCATCAGTGATGAAAGTAAAACTTAAGGAACTGCCTATTTATGGGTGCCTCAACTATGTCTCCTTCTAGGTTCTCTAGTGTGAAACTATTGTTTCCTTTGTCCTATCCCACCCTGAATGGACTGAACGAGGGTGGTTTGAACTTCCCATGCTTCCTTTTTTCTGATCGCCTAGTATCCCATCGCAACACCAAATCCTCAACTTGGATTTCTCTATATTTATCTCTCTGGTCAAATAAGCCCTTCATCTTTTCTTGATACTCTGCTAGTCTAAGGCTTACCTACTCCCAGGTTTCATTCAACTCCACCAACTAATTCATTCTTCGAACGAGGTCATTTGGATCCTCCTCAATTTCCTGTAGGAACCGTGTCACAGGGAATGCAAGCTAAATGGGGAATATTGTGGCTCTGCCATACACCAGCTCATAAGGGGATTTTCCCATAGATTGCTTAGTTGTGATGTGGTTTTCTTAGAGTGAAAAATTAAGCTAAGAGTCCCAGTTCTTTTGATTTTTGTTGATTCTTTTCTTTAGAATTATCATCAACATCTTGTTAGATGATTCAGCTAGCCCATTACCCTGTGGGTGGTATGTAGTGTAGTGTCCTAGCAAGATATTTTAACGTTGACAAAAATTTACAAATTTAGCTGACTTGAATGCTTAGGAATTATCTTTGATGATTTTAGCTGTGCATCCAAAATTGGATATTACATTCTCTTCACCATTGATCACCATTTAATATGTAGCACTTCTCGTGGGCATGTCTTTGACCCACTTGGTGAAGTAATCTATAGTAGCAACGATCCATCGATGCTGATTGCTGGAAGCCAAGTGAATCTCTCCTATGAAATCAATTCCCCACTACTTAGAAGGTTCTTCAACGTGTACTGGGATCAACGTTATAGGTGCATACCTTTTCTTTTCAAAAAAATTCTGACACTTCTCGCATGCCCAGATGCAAGCATGTACATCACCGAATAGTTCAGGCCAGAAGAAACTTGCTCTCAGGATCTTGTGTATGGTGGATCGCCAGCTATAGTGTCCACCACATATCCCTTCGTGGAATCCAGACATCACTTAGTCTACCACTTTCTCTATTAAACACAATAGTAGGATCCCAGTCGGGTCTTTCCAGTAAAGTCACCCATTTTCCACGACACACTTTTTATATTTCAGCCTTAAGGTGCGGTACTTGGCCTTATCATAGTTAGGAGGAAATATCAATGATAAAAGATATTCCATTATATATTTATACCATGGGGAGAGAATGTACTTCATGTGTTTTTTCTTAGTAGAGGATTCTATGCCCTAAAATGCACCTATGCCCTCTTGTGCCTCTCTTCCTGTCATAGACATATTTATACCTAGAGCTTGACAGTTGGATTCAGACAATATTTTGGCTAGACCTTGGCCTTTAATGATCTTGGTGGGCTTTATTTTGAGTTCATTCTCCTAAATCTTGGCTATCCACTTACCCCTTCTTCCCTCACTGTCACCCTGTACCAAAACATCTTTTAGCATTGTTGTGGGAACATAGGCAGTTATAGAAGACTACAATAAATATACCTGGAATGATTTTAGAGATTTGAACACAGCATAATCTTGCTTTTCCAAGATATCATATTTCATCTTCGTGTCTCGCAGGACTTGGCTGAAGAATGAAATGGGCTGCTCATGTCCTTCGGCATTTTTCTATAAAAAGTACTGCAGCTATCGTGTGAGGAGATGAAAAAGAGAAGATCGTGAATGGCTTCCCATAATTTGGACCGACCAACACTAGAGCTTCTGCGAAGGCCTGTTTGATCCTGTTAGAGGATTACCTGGATTTAGAGGTCCATCTAACTTCATTGTTCTTTTTCAACATCCTAGTGATGTTGTAGACAATTTTGACATAGCTGGGAATGAACCTTCTGAGGAAATTAATTCTTCCTAGGAACACCTAGATCTCCTTCTTGTTTCTTGGTAGGGGGATGCCATCTATCACCTCTACCCTCTTTGGATCAATCTTCACTCCCTCCTTAGTTACTATGTGCCCCAGTAACTTTCCTTCTTCCAAAGAAAACATGGATTTCTAAGGATTCAGAGACAAACCAAACCTGCGACATTATTTAAAGGTTCGACGAAGGTGCTCAATGTATTTAGTGTCACTCTTTAAAAATATGGTGATGTCATCCAGGTAAATCACCACAAATTTGGAATTCTCTCCTATGAAAGAGATGTACATTTCATGTCAGAATGTAGCACCATCATTTTTCAGGGAAAAGGGAATTCTGGCGTACATGAAGGTTCCCCAAGACGTGGTGAATGTCGTCTTCTTCTCATCTTGAGGGAGCACTACCACCTGATTATACCCCAAAAATCCATCCATCATGGACATGCGGGAAGATCCCACCACTTTTTGCAGGATGTGGTCCATATTTGGGAGGGGATAGTTATCCTTGAGTGAGGCTCTGTTCGGATTTTGAAAATCCACGCAGAGTCTGATTTCACAATTCTTATTTCTTATCAGAACTAGGTTTTCCACCCACTCGGAATATTGTAAAGGGACAATGTTCTTGGCTTGAAATTTTTTTTTTATTTCCTTCTCTATAGCTGGGAGGAGAAGGGGGTTGATCTGCCTCAACTTTTTCTTATGAGGCTTCACATCTTCTTTCATAGGTATTTTATGCTGTATAATATCTATGTCAAAAGTCTTCAAATCCTGGTATGACTAGGCGAAGACGTCTTTGTATGATTGGAACAGACTGACATACTAATCTTGGTATTCTTCCGTGACCCCTTTCGACAGCTTTAACACCTTCAGATCTTCTTCTATCCCAATATTCACATCCCTGATAGGCTCATCAAGGGTCATTTTCTGGGATTTACTGTGATGTCGTTCTTGTCAAAAAATCTCTCCAATGGCACAAGCCCCCTGGGGATGACATTTCCCTTTAATTGCAGAACACGGTGTTTGGCCAATGTTTCTTCCCACCTAATTTTTGACACTTCCCTGTCATCCTCAGGGACTGAAGCAATCATCATATTTGAAAATTTGCCTATATTTTCCATGAAACATTGGACCCTCTCTTCATATTCAAAGACTTTCCAATGCTTTATGTTATCCGGAATAGAAGGGAGGTACCACACTTCAACTTCATATCTGAGCAAAGGATTTTTCGGGGGAGTAAAATTGATAGCAGCCACAACTAGTGAGTATACTATTATTTTCTTGTCCCTTGGCATGAACTGAATATTAAATTTAGAAAATAAATTCATGATTAAATCCCATACCTTGTTCATATAGGCTCTGAGCCGACAGTGTTTGGTTTGGCATTGGTTCTTGACTTGTCTCACTACAATATCTGAATCTCCAAACACCTTGATGTTTTGTATATTCATATTCCACATTCTTTGCAACCCCATCAGTAGTGCTTCGTATTCAGCCAAATTATTTGTGGCTTCGAAATCCAGCTTGAAAGAGATGGAAACCAAGCATCCTTCTGGGATATCAAGAGTACCCCGGCCCCATTACCTTCTTGTGAATTAGCTCCATCAAACTGCAATGTCCATATCTTGTTTTCTTCTCTGCTCATGGGATTCTTCTGTATTATAGGGAAAATATATGTTTCTTGCAGGAAATATTCATCCTCCTCAAGCATGAGACAAGAGAGCCTTCCTTACCATATACTAGAGAATTTGTGGAACCATTAGCTTTGGTTACCATCTCACAAATATGGATTCATGGTATAACCTTATTTCCTCTGTACCAAATACTGGAATAGTGGCATAAGTGAGGCCTATTTTTATGGACCCTCCAATCTTGGATCCCCAAGATCCAGATAGCAACATTCCAAATCAAGCTGGGATGTCAGCTACAACGATGTCCATCACCACACTTTTGGCCAGAATTTGGGCCAAGTTTACTACCAGATCTTTGATCATGCCCAAGCAATTTTCCCTCTTCGAATCAAAATAATACATATCTTTATAAGGTCTGGTGATTTGTGACCCCAAATTCTCCATGACAGACAATGGAAAAAGATTATGTGAAGCCCTAGAATCGCGCATGTAGTTGTGTAGTAATAGGTAATGAATCACTAGAGACACATAGAATGGGGTAGTGGCTTAGTTTAACTCTTCTACATGAGGTCCAAAGACTACCATGGGTATTTCCCCTTAAATATTGAGGCTGGAAGGGAGAGGGCCTGTGCTAAGGGGCAGCATGAATTGAGACAGTTGGGATTTTTATGAAGGGTACTTTAGGAGCTCGATCAAGGGAACTGGGATCTTGACCTTCTCTAGCTCTTTCTGGAGGTTAAAGATCGTGGGATATTTTTCTGCAATGAATTATTTATACTTTTCTTTATGGTGGTAAAGTAGGTTTGAGACCATAGAAGATGGCTTCTGGTTTGCAGGAGGATCACAGCCTAGATTTGTGGAGGTGGAAGTAGTGGCCTTATGATGTGAAAATTCTTCTAAAGGCTTCTTCCTCTTACTAGCAGAACTAGAAGAGGTTTGTACTCTTGGTATTGATTCTTTCTTTTGTTCCTATACTCGGGTTCTCTTTCTAGAGGACCTGAGGTCATACTTCTTATGGAGCTGAGATTGCATGAATTCCACAAACTACCTATAGTAATTACCAAATTATTTATCTTTTGGGTAACTTCCTTTTCTTCTAGTTCATCTTTCATGGTGAGTTCACCTTCTTCATCTTCTGAATAAGTGAGGAATTGATCTTCTTGGCCGTTAGTTACTTCCTCTACTTGTCCCTCCATTTCCCCTTCTAAGTATAGAGGAGGTTAGATGTGACCTTCCTGCTCCTTCATTTCCCATTGTAACAACTATAGAGGGGGCTTCCGGTATTGGGGATTAAACCCACGGTTTGTAATCATTTTGTTAGGATGAGGAGAGGAATTCTTAGCCTCCAATTCAAGCTTCACCAACTTATTCGAGAGGTTCTTGATCAGCTTATTCATCTCTTCAATTTTATACTCCAGTGATTCCTTTTCTTGATTAGAGGTAGAAGCCTCCTCACTACCCCTTCTCCTATCACCGTGCTCTGTCCTCCCCTTGAATTTACCTGTAGAAGTAAATTTTTCTTCTATCTCTATTGCATCATTCTGGATCTAGTCTAGGGATGTAGACTTTATTTCCCTTTCTGAAAGCTCCTACGAAAACAACCTTAGCAGCTGCTTGGGGAGGTTTTATCTCGACAGGGAGATTGTTATAGAGGTTATTGAACCTCTTTATAAATTTCATAACATCCTCATTGTGTATCTTTTTCAGAGCAATGAACTGTGTGAGGACATATCCATAGTCCCTCTTTTCTCCCCATTTGAGTGTGAAGAAATTTTCCATTTCTTCCCAAGTGGTGACTGCATTATTAGCAAGATATTTGAACCAATTACAAGCCTCTCCATCCAAGGATTGGACAAAAAGCCTCAACAACACCTCTAGGTGTTCTACATTCACATTTTCAGTGAAGGTGCATAAGTCTTCAATATGTTTCTACGCAGAAGTATTGTCTTCCCCGGTAAATCGAGGCAAGAGCTTTAGATAATCTTGAGGCATTTCATGCAATACTTGAGGCAAAGGCAATGGAACATATTTGTTGAGGAGAAATCTTGGTACAACCATGAGGGGTGGTGGTGGGTTTTGAGGATGAGTCGACTGTGGTACAACAGGTATATACTAAGCAGAGTTTTGGATGTTTATCTATAATGAGTTTTGGAGTGCTGTAATTTCTTTGATTTCTTCAGCCTCTGGAGTAGGATGCAAAGGAGGCAAGGAAATATCAATTGATTTGGCTTTGTCCTTTATGTATGAAATGGTTAAAACAGTGATCTCTGGAAGGTACTAAAGTATGTGGCCTGTGGAACCAGGACCATAGATATTAGCTTTCTAGGAAGAGGAAGGCGAATATTATAGGGATAATGAGGGTAAGTCAGCCTGGATGGGCCGCTTCTCCCTCCATATTCTCCTAAATATAATATTCTCAGGATCAGTTACGGAAGGGTTTTTCTAGTGAGAAGTATCTGAGTAGGTATGAGGCCTAGTGTAAGCCAGGATTATGCTTGATTTAAACTTTGATAAAAGTGGAGTCGCCAAGGTGAGGGAAATGCAACTCTCAACCCTTCATGCTCACCTGATTGAAGGGTGAAGATAATGTCATATCTAAGGAAAAATGTTTTAAAATTCGTTCCTTGGAAACGATGCCAAAAAGATGTTTTAACGCCTAGAGATAGCCTTGAGTTGTGAAAGAACAGTGCCTAGGACATCTTAAAATCAGAGGCTAAAAGTGGACAACATCATAAAATGCCTCTGATAAAATATGGAACGAGGAAATAATGGTTTTGGAGGTTCATGGAGTGAGAAGGTCTTGGAGTCGATTCATGTGAATTCCTTATACTATGAGAGGGCTCAAGAGGCTACGAGGCTTAGTAACTTTTAAATGGGCCAAGTATAAAACAATGAGCAGAAATCTTGAAAATATGTAGAGGCATTGAAGGAGAACAGAGAAGGAACACACGAGAGCCAGGCTTAAGAGATTTAAGAATCTGTCCCATATGAACTTAGAGGAAATGTATATAAATGAAATATGGATAACAAAAGAGGTTCGTGGAGCGTTAATTAAGGTAATACACCAAGTTTAATTACATGAGCATTAACACCAAAGCATTATATTGATACGAATTCATGAATAAAACTGCAGGTCACCGGCAGCTACATTACACGAACCATCAAAGAAGAATAGTATGAAATATGATTACACATGAAGAGGATATTACTGATAACAAAGAAAAAAAATACATACTACTCATTACTCCATCTGGAATCCAAATATCAGCTCTATATTATATTGAATTCAAATGTTATGAAACCAACTCCAAAAATAAAATAAAAGGGAGACCAACGCCTTAAAAATTAGCCACTTTGAGGGGGGAACCTGCAATACATTACATAAATGCACATTTCTTGGATGATACAAATGACCCAAACCTCCTTCTATATATAGGAGTCCATGGGGCCACAATAAAATCCTAGCCGACCTAAAAATAATAATGTAAGGGCACAATAATAACAATATTGGGGTTACAGGGGTACATTAATAACAATAAGGAGGCTACACTAATAAAAATAAGGGACTAAACTAGTAATATAGGGACCTAACATTCCTCTCTTCTTCAAAAAAGTGTTGTCCTAAATGCTTGAGTAGCTCTGGGTGCTTCTGTATAAAATTCTCATCCTCCCATGAAAAATCTTCAGTGGGTAATTTCTTCCACTTGATGAGATACTCTAGAATTGATCGATTTCATAGCTGTCAATTTCTTATTTCCATGACTGCTTCAAGGTCCAATATGATTTTTCCTTCCTCATCAAGTTTTGGAAATATTGTTTGAACTGGAAGACTTTCACATATAACCTTCTTTAAGCATGAAACATGGAAAACTAGATGCACTCGCCAAGAAGCAGGAAGCTCCAATTTGTATGCCATAGTACCAATCTTTTGCAACACCTTGTAAGGACCATAGTACTTTGGCGATAATTTATTATCCTTATTAGCTTTCTTGAGGGAAATTTGTTTGTATGGGTGTAGCCATAAACATACCCAGTCTCCTACATCAAAACTTTTGTCGCTGTGACGTTGATCTGCCTATTGTTTGATTCGATTTTGTGCCAAATTTAGGTTATCCTTTAAGGGTTGGAGAACTTATTGTTGATGCTCAATGTGATCTTCCACTGCTTGAACCTTAGAATTTTCTCTTAAAGATGATGTGATAAATGATGGATGATATCCATAAAGTGCCATAAATGGGGTCATTTTTGCTGCAGTATGGAAGAGAGTGTTATACCACCATTCAACGAGAGGTAACCACTTGACCCATTTTGTCTATTTATCAGATACAAAACAACGAAGATATCCTTCCAAACATTTATTCACTATCTTAGTTTGACCATCGGATTGAGGATAATAAGATGAGCTATGAGCTAGTTGAGTACCCAATCAAGAAAATAACTCCGTCCAAAAAATTCATGTAAAAATGGGATATTTGTCTCTCACAATAATTTTTGGGTTTCCATGTAGCTTTTGAATTGTGCCCATAAATGTTGTAGCAACTATATTTTCTTTAAATGGATGAGATAATGCACAAAATTGTGCATACTTGGTAATTATATCAACTACCACCATTATGGCACTCTTTCCTTAAGACTTAGGTAAAATTGTGATAAAATCAATTGAAATATCCTCCCAACATTGACTTGGAATGGATAACGGATGTAGAAGACCCGGGGTATTAATTGTCTCAACATTATTTTGCTGGCAAACCAAAAATTCTGCTACAAAATTTTGAATATCAGATTTAAGGCCATCCCAAAAAAAAATTTCTTCACCCTGTGGTAAGTTTTTAAAAGTCCTAAGTGTCCTCCTAAAGGAGAAGTGTGCAATTCCAAAAGAATATTTTGTTTTATTTGGGAATTCTTACAAAGATATAAGTGATCTTTGTACCATAAGGAATCATTTTTCCAAATAAATGTATCAGATGTACTAGGATCTTGCTACAACTTTTCAATGAGTGTCCACACTTCTTCGTCCTTCTTCCATTCATCCCTTGCTTCGGTTATCCAATCTAGTTGGAAAATAGAAATGGCAGAAAGAAATGCTTCCACCTCTTCATTCTTTCTTGAGAATGCATCTGCAACAACATTTAGCTTCCATTTTTTGCAGATTATTTCAAAGTCATAACCCAACATCTTTGTGACCCATTTTTGTTGCTCTTCTGAAGATAGTCTTTGTTCCAAAAAGTGTTTAAGACTATCATGATTAGTTTTTACCTTGAAGTGACTTCCCATTAGGTAAGGTCGCCATTTCTTTAGTGCATGTAGTATTGCTAACATTTCCTTCTCATAAATAGCTTTCTGTAAATACTTTACTTTGATTGGACGAATTTCAAAAGAAATGGGTCTTCCTTCTTGCATTAAAAAAACACCAATTCCATTTCCTGAGGCATCATATTCCACAATAAAGGTTTTTGTGAAGTCTAGCGTAGCTAAGACCAGTCCTAGGCACATTGCTTCTTTAAGATTCTCAAAGGCCTTAGTTTCTTCTGGAGTCCATGAAAATGCATCTTTCTTCAATAATGTTGTTATAGGTGCTACTATTCTTCCATAATTCTTAACAAACTTGAGATAATACCTTGTTAACCCGAAAAATCCTCACAACTTCTTTATGGTTGTGGGGAATTTCCATTCCTTAATGGCTTTAATTTTGTTAGGGTCTACCTTAAAACCCTCGTGAGATACAATATGACCCATATATTCCACCTCTTATACTCCAAAGAAACATTTGGATGTTTTTGCATATAATTTTTTCTCCTGTAATAGTTTGAGCACCCTGTCAACATGTTGAACATGATCCTTCCAAGACCTATTGTAGATTAGTATATCATCAAAAAATACTAGCACAAATTTTCTAAGGAAGGGTTTGAAATTGGAATTCATCAACCCTTGAAATGTAGAAGGTGCATTGGTAAGGCCAAAAGGTATGACCAAAAATTCATAATGACCCTCATGAATTCGAAATGTTGTTTTCGGAATATCTCCAGTCTTCATTCTAATTTGATGATATCCTAAATGAAGATCCAACTTGGTAAAATAAATTGCTCCATGTAATTCATCCAATAATTCATCAATCAAAGGAATGGGAAATTTATCTTTAATAGTGTGCTTATTGAGCTCCCTATAATCTGGATACATGCGCCATGATCCATCCTTCTTGTGTACTAATAGCACTGGAGCAGAGAAAGAACTTTGACTAGGTTGAATTATACCAACCTCTAACATTTCTGCAATCATACGTTCAATTTCGCTCTTTTGGACATAAGGATATCTATAAGGCTTGGTGTTCGAAGAAACACTTTCTAGAATCAAATAAATAGCATGATCATGATCACGAATAGGAGGGAGTCCTTTGGGAGTTTCAAACACCTTGGAATGATTGTCCAATACTTTTTGGAGATCTACAGAAATAGATGATTTTAATGTTGGAACTTGTAGTGAGCATAATTGTGCAATTACGCCTCATTTTTATTTCTTTAGAAGCTTTGTCACGTCATTAGAGCTTATTATCTTTCTTGGCTTCCCTGTGATACCCCTTAATTCGACTTCCTTTTCTTCTGAAAAAAAAAATTCAAGAAAAGTTCTTGAAAAATAAAAGCTATCGTCCCCAAAGATTGTAACCATTGTACTCCTAGTACAACATCAGCACCTCCGATTGGAATGGAGAGCATATGACTATTCAATACATATTCCCCCATGGTTAGCTTGATATTATGCCATTTTCTAGAGCAATTTTATTTCCTCCATTTGCAACCATCACTTGACATTCTGGTGCTGGGTATAGGAAACAATTCAATTCCTTAGCTACCTTACAATGAATAAAATTATGGGTACTACCCGAATCAATCAACACTATTACCATTTTCTTCTTCATATTTCCTTCTATCTTGAGAGTTTGAGGAGTGTTAATTCCTAATAATGCATTACATGATATGGTAAGACTCATTTCTTCCTCTTCTAGGGTTGATTTCTAGTGTAAATACTCTTCTTTTGAAGATTCTTGTTCATTTACTTCTTCCTCTTCACAATCTATGTAAAATAATTTCTTCTCAGCACACTTATGACCTTTAGTGTATTTGCTATCACAATTGTAGCAAAGCCATTTTTCTCTTTTTTCTTCCAATTTTTGTGGTGTCAACCTTGTAGGTTGTGGAAGTCTAGGAGTAGCAACACTTCCATCTTTATATATGGGAGCTGTAGGCTTCCTTGTCGCCATAATTTTACATTCAATTTTTTTTGCCAACCTGAATTCTTTTTCCAATGAATCAGGTTCCCAAATGAAAAATTTATGTTGGATGTTATCCTTTAAATTCCCTATGAAGAAATAAATCTTGTGTTCCTTTGGAATATCAATTACCCTTATATTCAATTTTTGGAAGTCCTCAATGTGCTCCACCACTGAACCCTTTTGTTTGAGATTTATCAATTGGCTAAAGAAGGTGTTGATTTTGTATCCTCATAATGTGCTATCATTTCCTCCATAAAAATTGACCAAGTGACAATTTTTTTACAGGAGCAAAGCCATCGATACCATACAAAAGTATTATGTTCTAAATGTAAAGTTGCAATGTGTACTTTTTGTGTGTTTTGCACATTATTGAGATCAAAATATTGCTCCATCTATAGTATCCATGTTACGGGATCCTTACCATCAAAATTCATCATATCCATATTTTGAATATGGTGGTTCTTCCATCCAACATTAGAGTTTATGAAATCATGATTAACATTTATTTTTTTCTCATCGTGAGTTTCCTCTACTATATTTTCGCCATTAGGAAACATTTCTTATATCAACTTTTTCAAACCTTCCATGTATGATTTTAGCTCATTCTTCATGTTTTCCATGTTATATTTCATTTTTTCATCGATATTATCTTCCATTTCATCTATCTTATCTCCCATGCCAGCTTCCATGCCATCCATCTTAGCTTCCATGCCTTTCTTCAAAACTTCCATTTTTTTTTGTTGCTCTTTGTGAGAGCGAAATTTGGTGCACTTTCTCTTGTAATTTTGATATGTCATGTTGCCATTATTCATCTTCATGAGTCATAGTAGAGCCTTCGGAAGGCTTAATGGGTGTTGAATTATTTTTAAGTGGCATTTTTAGAACCCAATACTGATATCTATTCTACAATATGCCCTTGGAATCAATTCAAAATGATTTTTCACACAACACTTATGCAATTCGAAAAAAATACACACATTTTTCTTACTTTTGAGAAGCTCAATATTGAAATTGAATTATCTCTGTGATTTTTTATCTTAAATATCTAAAACTCGGCCTTGTAGTATTCCTATGATGCTTCTTTCAAATTCCACGGGACTGACTTGATTTGTATTCTTCAAGGAAAAGTTAAGCCCAATCTCCCACAATGACCTAATTATGGACTGGTTTAGTAGAGTGAATTTGTACGGTGTGTCGCGTGTCACGGTTTCCTCCTTCAAATTTGAAATTGATATAATGGAAACTATAGTTCACTTACTTGTGGCCACTTTTTACATAATTCCAATCCGATGCTCAGAGAGAGAGTTATGACGATTTTCCCACGGTCACCTCTTTGCGATGAAATTTAGGAGCCTGAAACAACCCTAACCTCCACAGATGATATCTCCAAAACTATTGTGAATCAAGCTCTGAAAATTTTCCATGACGTTCCTCATGAGTTCGTCTTTGCTCTATAAACATTTCAGTTTTTTAACCCAAGTAGAACAAAAGTTATAGCGAAAATACCACGATGACCTATTTAGGTTAAATTCAGGAGTCTGCAAAAAGCCCTAACTTCCACAGATCATATCTCCAAAAATATTGAGAATCAAGTTCTGAAATTTTTCCAAGATATTCTTTAGGGTTCCTGCTTCGCTTTGTAAAAATTTCATCTTCTGAACCTTTGTCGAAATTTTTTTATAGCAAAAATTCCACGTTGATATTTTTGGAGCAGCGAAACCCTAGAATCCAAAGCTTTGATACCAAATGTTATGAAACTAGCTCCAAAAATAGAAGAAAAGAGAGATCAATGCCTTAGAAATCAGCCACTTCAAGGGGGAAACCTCCAATACATTACATAAATGAACAATCCTTGGATGATACAAATGACTAAAACCTCCTTCTATATATAGGAGTCCATGGGGCCACAATATAATCCTAGCCAACCTAAAATTAATAATGTAAGGGCACAATAATAACAATATTGAGGTTACAGGGGTACAACAATACCAATAAGGGGGCTACACTTATAAAAATAAGGGACTAAACTAGTAAAATAATGACCTAACATCAAACAACTCTCCCAAAAATGTATCTTAGAGCACAACGAGCAGAGTCATACAAAACTATAGCAAAATTATTCCAAAATCCAGAACCTTTTCTTCTTCTTAGAACTCACTACATATAAATTTATCCCTGAGGGCTTCTGACCAAATATTCTATCAAGATCAGCCCACACGGGTGAAACCAAAGTATCCTAACAAACTATCAGAGCCTGCTTCAAGCAATCACTCCTGCAACAAAGAAATCAAAATAGAATAGGTAAATTCACGATTTTACCTAGAAAAACACCATTATCTAACAGTAGCAAGGAAAAAAATAGTTGGTCTAGGAGGTCGAAACCCAGAATATTCAACAGAGTGGCAAGAAGTGGTTGAAAACCGATGAGTGGTAAGATTTCTACTACTTGATTTCAACTACTAGGGAAAGGCCTTCACTCCATGTTGTCATGATTCGCCTAAACCTAAATGGAAAATACATCTGTACCGTACATGCTCCACTCTTTACCAGAGTTAATGGATGAACTAAACAATCATATCTGCGCTACTCCACCAAGAACTCATGTTGCATTTTTACTAGTGAGAAGCAGAGACTAGACTTTAGAAGGGAATGTGTGGCACATAACACTCGATGGAACGGTTTTAGTTACATCCAAGGGTGAAACAAAGGATGTGGGGAAGGCTTTGATGACATGGCAAGGAAGTGGGGCCCAAAGCACATCGCAAAATCACAATCGGGACAGGATATGTTTTGGGAATATGATTTAAACTTCAAGATATGCGAGGTGTGGTGGAGCATAAAGTTGTAATGTGTGTGATGCAATATCAAACATCGGTGATTGCAATAGATAGAGGTTGGCGGATATTTAAAAATTTATAATTGGCTATTTGCGATGTGGTATTTGTTGTGAAGTGCAACGGAGATCAAGTCATGTCGCAAGCTAAAATATTTAAATTGTGGGTACTGTGATAGGTAAGTGGTGATATCTGTGAACTACGATATGTGATGCGCTAAAAACTAGTGAGTGCAAAAGGGCATAAGGCGTGAAAAATGCAGAATATGAAGGTTTTCATGCAGATGCGAATATCGTGTCAAGGTTGGATGGGTCTCGGTAAGTCGCATCGATGACGAGATAGGTTTCAGTGAGTCTTTTAAGATGTAAAGGTTAAAACTTGCGGGGGGTGGTGTTGATGATAAAGAAATGCAACGAGGGGCTTTATAAAAGGGAAATTGAAGGATAAGTGAGGGAAAATGTAGGTAAAGAGGGTAGATGGGATGAGCGGTTGCAGAAATGAAGTTTTTTCACTATTTAAGACATATCAACTACATTTTCCCCCTCTCTACTAAACTAATATGTTGGTGGGTCCCTTTTGAAGCTCTTTGATAGTCAGGACTGGCTTTCCTTTATCCCTCTCCCCTTTATGTGTGGTCACATGCCAACATGTTGGACTTCAACGTTTCTTCTGCAAAACCACTGTGCTTCTCCAGAAGTCATATACTTCATCATTTGCAAGAGATTTGTCATCAAGGACAACATATGAAACCATAAGAATCATATTTCCAATAGAGATGGGCGAGGCCTAAGAGGGTGAGACACATCTACAGGGGAGTGTGGGCGTCTAGGCTTGCAGGGTTGGTCTGAGATTTCAGATGGACTACTGTGACATATTGGCTAGAGATTTGGTTGAGGAGTGATTCTGCCCTAGAAGGGATCAAGGCATAAACACATATTCTAGGTTTGTTGATCTCTACAAGGATTTTTCACATGATATGATGTCACTTATGTGTCATATCATTAGAGCTAGTAGGTTATTGGAAAAAATGAGGGGCGTAGGGCATGCAGTGGTAGATACATAAAATGACGGTGGTGATCATGATGCTGAGAGTTGTGATCATGGTCATGATAATGAGGGTGGTGTTTATGATGCTTTTAGTATTACTACCACATCAGATCATGGCTAGGGTGTCCATGATCCTTCTGGTAGTACACCTCCTTCTCATTCACCTGATGACGAGATGCTAGATGTAGAGGATGTTACTTATGTTTCTCCTAACGTAGTAGACCATCCACCTTCTCCTCCACCTCATATTTTTATTGGTCTTGAGGCAGTATTTGACCATCCATCGTCTTCTGCTGTAGACCAAGCTGGCACTACTACGTCAGTTGTATAAGATATTTGATTACAGTTATTTGAATTGATGTGGTTATTTGACATTTTTGTGAATATATATATATATAGTGCATTTTTCTTGTTCGTTTTTATGTACATAATTTATATGTTGGTGTTGATGTGTATATTGTTAGGCCATGATAGTTATGCTCATTAAATGTGCTCACATATAGATGTGTGTGTCATAGCAGTTATTTAACATGAGATGTATACTAATTTTAGGATGTGTGTGGTGATGATGTTAGATTACAATGTTTTTTTTTTGTTAGATGTAACCACGATGATCATGCCCTATTAGATTATTATATTTGTGTTCTAGCTAATGTTGTTTATATGTGCTAGAGGTACAATATATAATTAGATGATGGTAGTGAATTTGAATGTATATCTTAGATGATGTTTATGTTTGTTAAATGGTTGTGAGCATCATGTTTACTTTTATGAAATTATATTTCTTATAGATTTTGTATTGGTGAACTTATATCAAACTTTTATATATGAAATTGCATGCAATATGAATTACTTAAAATAAAAATGAAAAGATATTTTTATAAATTGAAAAGCTTAGTATGGTTGAAACTATGATTGTAAAATTATGATAAATATTTTTTTTTTGCTTAGATATTTCATTCATATGCATTCTAACTTAATTAGTAAAATATTTCAATACTCACAAGGAAAAATTAATTAAAGGTAAAATAATTTAGTTAGTTCTTAATAAGACAAAAATGTGTAGCTCATTCAATTTTTTAAATAAAATATTATTAATAATAAATTATTCAAACATACAATTTAACCAATTCAATATTGGTTTATAAAATTCAATCTATTGTTAAATATAAAAAAAATTAAGTCGGGATTTTTTTATAACTAATTTAGATTTAATATAACTTAAAAATTATATTTTTATAAAATTTAATTCATTACTAAAGTTATTAGATTTCAAGAAATTTAAATTTAATATTTATAGCAACTCTTACCAATTTAAATTATAATTTTTTCTCTCTAAAGATGGGGACCAAGAAATGTAAAATAAGGCTTGTGAATTTACTTGTAGTTGGGGATTTGCTCTTTTGCAAGTTCTCCCTTAAAGAGGAAAGTGGACATTTTTCTAATAATAAACATATAACATTTTGCTGATATTTTGGTTCTTTATTTTCTATTGTATCGGTTTAAATTTAACTATTTTTAATAATAAACAAGAGTTAAATAATTAAAAAATCATACTATATTAGATTTAAACTTTTGACAAATAATATATTTGATTATTTCTTAATGAATAACTCGAGAAATATTATTTTTTCTACATACTTATCATGAGATAGTCACTAAAATTCATTTTTTCACATTTCTCTTAGCTGATATTACATCATGTTCACAATGATAAAGACATGTCTACTTTAAATAATTTACTTATAACTACATAAAAATAGATATTTATTTTACATAATCTAAATAGGAAAGAAAAATGCATCACCAAGTCTATTTGAAGTCAAACAAATGCCTCTTAATTATCATCACATTATTTATCATTTAATTCTTAGACATTAAATATTTATTAATTCAACTTTTATTTATAATTACCATTAAATAGAAAAGTCAAAATTGTTCCATTATCCATGAAGAAAAAATTAAAACCTCACATGCATCCATGTAAGCCCATTTGTTTATCCTATGGTCCATAAAAATATGTAATCAACATTTTGTACATGCATAAGACCTCCTTTTAGTTTACATAGTGTTGCAAGAAGTGTAATTCAAATATAGTAAACATGAATTTACCTCTCATGTCAAGAATTTAATCTTACATATTAATACACAATGTTTTCATTGTTAAATTCCTCATAGAGTTATCACTACATGATTTATATTGATTTTGAAATAAACAAGAAGAAAAAGCATGTTAACTGATTAATAAACCAATAAGTATCTAAATTAAGACTAAATCTTCAATGTTGTTTCTAAATTCACTATTTTCTCATTTTGTTTATGTTCTTCTCATTTTATTATTTGAGAAGGACTGTGACCTTGAATCCTTATTATCATAGATATGTTACACAATTGGAAATACTTAGTCCTAATTGTAAAAATGTTTCCACTAGAAAGAAAAAAAAAATGTGTAAAAAGTTTTGTGAATCTTACTGATTATATAATGTGCCAATAATATGAATAAAAAAAAATATAATTAGCGAAATAAATTAAAAACAAAAACATACAAAAATAATATAAGTGATGAAATAACATAAGTACATATCACTTTCCATTTGCATCACCCTGATTATCTTCCTTTCTTGGCATAATAACATTGTTGTTCTTGGAAATATGTTTTGATCTTGGTTCATTTCTTAATATGAACCAACAATCCCCATCCAACAAATCTAGGTATAAAAACCTTGTTGCAATGTTTTGGGAAAGCATAAGGCTCCCTAAATTCATGTCACATGTTTCTAGAGTTGATAGATATCAACCCACTATCACAATATTCCTTTACATTATTCCGATCAAGGTGTCCCACCACATGCACCTAAAAATTAACACAGAACGAAGAGAAGTCCACTTGAATGATATCTTGTATCTTTCCAAAGTAACCTAATGTACCATGCATTAGAATCTGACCGCGGTGGCTAACACGACTAGATTGGTCAAACTTGAATTCCACTCCACATTCTCGTGCCATGCATCCATCATCGACATGATCCTCCGTGCGAAAATTATGTCCATATGCTCACATAGATGGGGACAAATGCACCTATGAAAAAAGTAAAAAAACCATAGTGTCATGTGCCTAATAACCCGAACATAATTAAAAATATAATATGTGTGTGTGTGTGTGTGTGTGTCTTACAATTCAAAGGTGCAGTATGAAGTTAAAAATGTACAGAAATAGGTTATAAATATGGATTTTATGCACATGATCCCTATGTTTAGTGCATCCTCTTCAACATGCAGGTAACAACCAGATGCACCGTATTTCTCTCTGACTTGATCAAAACCCAACTATTAGGGCATGTCATTGGGATATTTTATTTTAAATGGTCATGATAAGGCACGCTTCTGCCATTCAATAATTTTAATTCTTTCCTTTCACTGTCTCATTTCCTCCTCTTATGTTCATACAATGTGACCCATAGTTGTGTTTCTTTCATATTGTAAAGAATTAATTTGTTAATGGCTTCAATTTCTGAATTCCCTGATGAAATCAAACCAACATATATATAAGCCACTTACTCTTTAGCATGTGCCTCTTTCCATTCGTTTCAAGAAGCTCCCATTCTCTTTTTTCTTCCTCCCTTTCATCATCCCAAATCATCGCACCTAGTGTGTTGTCGATATTCTTGATGTACACACTAAAATTATAGAAAGACTCATATGATATATACCCGATGCCATAGACCCCTCGGGTTTTTCCCTTTTTCGAACAAAACCTTTCAATTTCTTCATGTACCTCTCTAAGAATAACATCCAATGACAAGAAACTACCCCAACTAATTTAACTTAATATACTAGGTGAATTATAAGATGAACCTCCATGTCCATGAAACTCGTTGACAATTCCTTCTCAAACATACAGAAAATATCAACTATCTTTTGACGCCACCGTTTAATGCTATCCATATGAATCTCCTTTGATGTGATCCAATGTACAAATGGAGATCATTTAGATATTGTATGTCATAGGTCTTGGGGGAAGTCATGGGTAACACACCCACACATGAGAAGAGGATAATGGCACTACACAGTAAATAGTACATTATATAAAATTTAATTATAAAATATCCCAATGCATAAAAATAAATAAAAATATTAAAAAAACCATGTTTTTTTGCATACATACTCTAATATGGTTCAAATTTTCATGTGATTTAAACCCCGACAAATGGTCTCCCGTAGTGAAGAAACATCGTAGTGATGACCCATATAAATAATGCACCGTCACACTCATTATAACTTCCTTTTCCAAAGAAATATCATATTTCTTTAAAATCCATGGGACATCACCTTTTTTGAAAGACCAAGAGGAACCCGCCTCTCCTCTAGTTTCTTGCCTTGGCCAATGTTTCTTTTGATTTTTTGAAGAAATAATATCTCACCTAATAGCCAATGTGTCACTTTATTTCAATGATATGTGCCTCCATAAAGAAGATGAAACATTTTTAAATAAATGCATGGGATCTATTAAGTGGGAAATCTTAAGATGTTCCCAATATGGGAGCTCATAAAAGAAATATATAATTTTCATCCCAATGGAAAATTTCTCAATATAGGTGTCGAAGACTTATGGATAATTGAACATAGGATCCCCATTTGAATTGAACATTTCTCCAAACTCCTTCTCCTTCTCTCTCTAGTATGCTCTAATCCATTCAACTAGTGTCATTATTGTAGGTCTTTGGGTCCTCTTTGGTTTACCATTGAAAGTGAATTTTTCTCTTTTGTATGTGTGTTATTTTTGGAGGAATACCCTGGAGCAGTCATACATTGGCTTTTGTAGGTGGTAGGACCACCTAGCATTCACAAAAGGTCCACAAAATTTACATCCATGATACTCTTTTGTTCCAAGACTTGTGAAATTATTGTATACAAGTCAGAACAATAGCGACCATGAAGATCAAAACAATTGATGCGAATTAAATTAATTTGAAAAACAATATTTTTATGTATATAAACAAATCAATAAGAATGTAATTTACTAGAGAAAACTTCTAAGCCTAGATAAACATGTATGGTGTAAGCATGTATGCCATACAACATAAAACTATTCTCTGTTGTGACAGGTCTTGATACATCGTACACACGTAGCCCTTCCCAGAATTCCATCAATTCATCTATCAATGGTTGTAAGTAAACCTCCATATTCTTCACTTGTCTTCTACCAGGGACTATGAGAACCAACATAAGATTTTTATTCTTCATTAACAACCAGGGGGGGATATTGTTATTGATCACTACTAAAGGCCAAAAAAAATATTTGGTATTTTGGAGGGAATATGGGATGACACCATCCATGGCTATGTTGATCCGTAGACTTCATAATTCATCCTTGAATTTTTCAGGTCCTGTATCCTCTATATGTTTCATGGCTATTGAATCTGTTGGGATTCACATAACTCCAGAATCACTTTTGTGTGAGGTATTCCATCCTTTCCACATAGCTAATTCTTTTCAACGAAAGAGTCTTTGAATCCTTGGGATTAGAGGCATGTACCTCAATATATTATGAGGAGGATCATGTGATTTACCTGCCTTTTTTTAATTATGGTGCCTTTCATTCCCACATTTTAGACATATCTCTTTGACTGCATATTTTCCTCTATATAAAATACAATCATTCGAACATGCATAATATAATATGCACTCAACACCCAACATTATCAATAAATTCTTTGCCTCTTCACAACTACCTAAAAAGACATTATATCTCAGAAAAAATTTATCTTTGAATAACTTGTAGTTGGGGGGAATATAATTATACAATGTCAATATTTAACATTTGTAAAATCGACCATTTTTAATGTTGATTGTGTGACAAGATTTCTCAAAATATAAGGAAATTTATTGATCATGCAGATGAATTAAATCAATATTTCCGAGAAACATACATTCAACATGAAAACATCTATTTTTAAGTAGTACAACAACATTGTTGTCCCCATCTAAGTATAATTTGACTTTCTTCTAGGTCCAAAGAGAGGGGTGGTGGAAGCATATTTCATGCTTTCGAATAGGGTATCATTGATATGAGCATCATCCCCTAGATCATCATTCTGGAATGCATATATCAACATTTCCTCCATGGAAACCGTATCCCGTAAGTAATAATCCATAACGACCTCTATTTGATTTCCTCCATTTCAAATTTATGATGAAGAAATACTACTTTTGTAAGCATTCCTAATTGGTGAATTGGGATGTAGTGGGAATTGAATAGGTGGTTGATTCAACCATTATTTGTATGCTTCCTCTCCAATTATTTATCTTAATGAATCCTTCCCTCAAGTTGGTGTTGTAGTGGGGTGCACCAAAATATGGTAGGTGGGTCACTCATCATCACTAGAATCCTAATTTCAAAAAATATTGAACATCATTAGTAAAATATAAATGATATTAGTAAGCGGGTCAATGTAATTGGTTTGTTGAAATTACATTATACCAAATAATTATTACCATCATTGATCCAGGATTGTAGCTGGAAGATGTCATGTTCCAATTGGCGGGGTGAAGAGGTTGTCCTTTTCCATCTACCAACTGCTTGTGATATGTTGCTCCTGAAAATATCTTCGGATGTTTTTGAAATGAAGGAATATTTTTTGCATCTGAACTCAATTCTAAATTAGGATTCTTCAAATTTGGATACATTTTTATTCAAAATGACATGGATTAAAAAAACAAATTCAATTAGATAATTGAAATATAAATAAAATATGAACTTACAGGAGATGGAAAGGGAGAACTTCCAGAAGGAATTTGATAACCAATATGGAAAGAGCTAGAATCTGAAGAAACGTCCATTTCATATTATTGATATTTTGTCCCTAAATTTGAGAAATATTAGAACTAAAATTTTGTGTGCATATCTAAAACTAATTTTTAGAACCATATAACCACAATTTGAATTTCAGTATTGTTTTCAAACCATTTTTAAATTTTACGGTTCCAAAGTCTGATATTTTTATGGTTCCAAAATATTTTGTTGCTCCAAAATGCTCCCAATATGTTTGTCTTACAAATGCTCTCTTTGTCAATTAAACCCTAGCAAATATTGTAAAAAATTTATTAATAAAATAAAAAATAAAAGGTTACATTTCATTGTTGATTTTACTGTTAAAAAAATTTACAATTTCTGTTAGATTTATTCATAATATATATATATATATATATATATATATATATATATATATATATATATATATATATATATATATATATAACCTCATAATAAAGAATTTACAATTAATTTTACTGGTAAATTTTTTCCGATCTATGTTCCTATTTAAATTTAATTAAAATTCACGAAAACAAAATCAATAAATACCTTAAAAAATTGCTTCTTCTTACTTTTGTGACAAAAAAATTTCACCTTAGGTTCTAATTCCCTCTACCAATTCAAAATTAGGGCTTTTCATTTTAGGAATTTTATATTTAAAAGTTTTTTGTACTTACTATAAATAAGGTGTTTGACATGTAAAGTAGGAGAATCACTTATTGAATTAGATCCAAACCCTATTGGCCTTGCCTGTTTTTTTTCTTGACAGATATATGTTTTGTGGTATCCCCTGTATAATATAATCCACCAGTGCACCTTGTGTAATTCAATGCATCACTATATTATAACATTGTTGATTTTGTCAAGTTTGTTCATCGTTACTCCAAGTGTAGTATAATGCATTGACACACCTATAGAAAATAGCACAGTTAAGTCATTGTGGTGTGTTTATCATTACAAATTGCACCGTCGTAATTTAAAATTATTTTTCGCTAATGGTGTCACACAATTAAATTCTCATTGTGTTTATTGTAATAAACACACCTGTGCGTTTATTCAAATAAATGCACTGGTGTTTTTTTCAAATAAATACGCTGGTTACCAGAGCTCTTTTTGGATGCAAATTATTTGATTTATGTATAAAATATATTTAATGGATTTTTTATTGAACGGTACAAGTTGAATATTGATAAAAAACGTCTGAGAAGGTGTCAAGTAACAATAATATTGATCAACACAATGATAGCACATCAACAAAAAATAGAAAAGACAAGTTCTTTGTAAATTCTTTACAAAATGTATATGTTTGAACCATATGTAAGTTTAAATAATATGTATTGATTAGTGTGTGTCATGCAGAGCCACAAAATGAAGAAGGCCAATATGATTATTTTTAATCTAAGTGCAGAACAATGTAAAATATTGATAGAAAATTTGCGGAACGATGAATTAGGTGAATGAAAAAATACTATTCAATATGATTTTTTTTTTTTTAATTTTCATTAATAATATACTTAATAATATTTGATAACATGTTCGAAACAATCTATTAATTCATATACATTTAATGTTTTACAGGGAGAAACAACAAAAGAAAATACTTAATGTCAGAAAAACTTGAAGAATGGCTAGGTTTTCTGCTCCTTCTCCCTCTGCTTCCTCCACACTGCAGCTCGGCCCCATGGGCCATGGTGGCTTGAGACATCTCCTATTTCCATCACTTTATAAACCTCGCCAGGAGGACACCAATATTCATGTTGGGAATAAGACAGCTGGAGTTGGGCCCTCTGAAAGTCCCTCCCTCTCGACTGCAGACCTCCAAGTTATGAAAGGCAGCAGATCCCATGATCCTGGAATTCATGACAGTCATGATCCTCTCAAGCCATCAATTCCCCATGGGCCTTACCTTGAAAATAAATACCTTGAGGTTCGAATTGAGACTGTCAGTCTCAGACCAAATATCGTTCATCTCCCCTGTGGACAGATAAATCAGAGTTTACCCACTGCATAAGGGATGTTAGCGCTCCCCTTCCCTCCATCGTCGATAGATCGTTGCTCGGCCCTGCAACCTATTATATACTAAAACCATGGGCGTCGTTGAAAAATCCCAAGCTGCAACCTCCAAGCAACAGTCCTAGAGGAAATTCGAAGATGGAGAGCATTCGACGCATGAACTCTCTGATATCTCAGTTGCAGACAAGATAGGATTTCTGTTCGATTTGAAGGATGTTGGATCCCCTGCAAACCAGATCAGGGGGACTCCCCTCCCTAAGCTGACACTTTTGGATGCCAGCATGGTGAGGAGCCACGAGAAGACATGCGACTGTCTTAGTAGGCCCCTGTTGGACATTAACTCATCGTCCCACTGCGTTATCCCTGAGCTTTGGTTTGGGGAGGGCCTTTATGCCAAAGGAAAGGAAGAATTAAAAGAGATGGCCAGGCATAGCAGTGAGCCTGCAAATCTGGGCACTCTAGCCCCCTAAGTAAGATCTAGCAGACAAGGTGCCCCTAATTTCCTATCCACTACCTTTTAGATTCAAATATTTATTCTATCCGGTAAATCCATGCTGCTTTGGGTGTATTCATCGGATCTGGTAAAAGATCTCTTGTATGATCTCGAACTCAAGTTGGGTATTCCTCACACCTCTCAGTGTCTTATTTATGGAGGTAAACAACTTTAGAACTATCTCCCTCTCTCATTTTATCGTATTGAAAAGGATGCCTTCGTGTTTTTATCCCTTTGTCTGTGAGGTGGGCCTGTGGGAAAACCTTCTTCTACCCAATCCTTCTCTTACAAGGATGGTTTCCATGCACAGCCTCCCAAGAAGACTGCTCTACCCTTGGAATCCCCCAAGCAATTTTTGGTGGAGAAATTGGAGGATGTACCCTCGATAGAAGTTTCCCACTCGGAACTTGAAAACCAACATCAAATATTTGCAAAATCTGCCATTATTTTTTGATTCAATGGATTATGGCCTCGCATCGCAGATTTATACCAATGTATTCATTCCACTTGGACCGATCACTACAGGGTTTTCTTCTGCTCAAAGGGCTTCTTCATTGTTGTGTTCGCTCTTGACAAGGACTATCAAAAAGCCCTAGCTGATGGTCCATGGTTCTGGGGAAAAGTAGGGCTATTCCTCACCCCCTAGTTCCCACACTTCAACCCATCCACGACAGTCATCACCAAACTTCCCATTTGGGTCAGGCTTCCAAATCTACCTACTCATCTTTGGCACTCCTATGTATTCCAAAGTATCAGAAACTCTCTGGGTCACTTTTGGGCTAGGGATACCTCCAGGGGAGAGAAAGGCATATACACATATGGCAGAATTTGTGCTGAGATTGACTTAAGCAAAGGTATGCCTGATCAAATCATCCTCAAAGTGGGGGATTTCCTTTAGACTCAGATCTTGGATTATGAGAACACTACGTTCCAATGTCGTCACTTCCATCAAACAGGGCATCTTCAGAACTCTTGTACCATATTCCTTGCCCAAAATAAGAAAGGAATTAAAAAGCCGAATTCTAAAAGATGGAAACCATGTGATCCACCCTCCATGGATGATATTGATTCTGTAATATTACCATTTTTTCACAAGATAATTGGAATAGTAAAGTTCTTAATTTTCATAAATTAATTAAGTAAATAAGAGGGTGGAGGGACCCACAAACCCCATAGATGAATAAAATCCACTTTTGATGTGTGTATGTGGATATTTTAGATCTAGATCTACATTATGGAGTAGTGGAGCAGCTTCTTAATGTGAGAGTGGAGATCATGTCTCATTAATGAGAAAGATAATGGAGGTTGAAGCATTCAACAAAGATCATGGAGGGAATCAAATGTAAGATCATAGAGCATTCATGGTGGGATGATGGAGGAAGTAGTTCATTTAATGCACACATGATGGAGAGAGTGATCATTACATGCATACATGATGGAGATCATGGAGAGACAACGCAGTAAACATGGAGACATATGTCCACATGTATAGCGCAGTTATGAGGTAGGCCAAGGCATGAGAAGGATCATAATATATATACATAAGATGAAGGCGGAATATAAGGGGGATTTTGGGTATTATTGATTTTGATCTGTTTAGATCTGGATTTTTCATTTGACATTCCAAGCATGCTTATGCTGTTCAGCTAAGTCTGTAGTGTTGTTTAGCACAGGGTGTTTCTAAGCAGGAATCCCACCCTTTCCCACAAGGAGCTTTGAGTGCCTACTCTAAGAAGGTTTTTACTGAGCTACATTCATCATAAGAAATTGGAGCCATATTTTTCCTAGTTTCTGCAGCCCATACATCCTCAAAAATAACACATTTATGCATCAGGGCTTGAGAGGAAGAGGTTGTCCTTCAGTATTTTAGCTGAGGAACTGGTGAAGGATTCATACTATCACCTTGAGCTTCAAGATCAGCCTTCCATTTCTTCAAATCTATATCAGGCATTAGTCCATCCATCATTCATCACCTAGTAGCAGCAGTTCCATTAGGAATTGCACAGTCCAGTCTTGGACATCCAAGGGAGAGGGCAAGTTTCTAGTATTTCAGCTAGAAATCCTTAATGATGGATATAAATACAAGCAAAGTTGGAGAGCATTTCACCACAACTCAACACACATCTTCTTCTCTCATCTGATTTAGTACGAGCTCCTTGGAGGACGAGTTCAAGACACGGTAGAAGGAGAAGAAGGCACTTCAGACTTACTTTCGAGTCAAGGGACGAAGGTCGCACTAGGTTTGGTGGAAGGTTTGACCAACATGACTTTGGTCAACCCATGTCCAAATTGGGCTGAAATTTCAGAGAAGTCTGATTTTGAATGTGATTGCTTGGCACAGAAATCGAGGTCAAAGGGTTGACCAATCTGCTGCTGCGTTGACTTTTAGCTTGCTGCCCTGCGTTGACTTTTTCTGGATAGCGTTGACTTTTTTGGAGTTGACTTGGGTTGACTCGTTTGCTGATTGGAGGACTGTTGTGACACATTCTGGGTTGGCTGACCAAGGAGACTTTGCTGGTTGAAGCATCCTGTTGACCGCCGTAACGCACCACCACATTTTTCCTGTTTCTGATTTGTCTTCTATAAGATCCACTTATATGTTCTATCTGCATTTTACTTAACTATTTGTATGATTGCTGTGAGAAAAGTAAAGTTGCTCCAAGCATAGAACATCTACTAAAATTTACATGGTATCAGAGCTAAGGTGAAGACAAACTCTATCTTTAGCAATCACCACCGGAAGAAATGGGTTCCACAAGTCTTGAATTCAAGGAGAATGACAAGCTGACTGGAAGGGATGACTTCCATGCCTAGAAGATGATATTAGATCTCAAATTGGAAGATCATGATCTCTTGGATCATGTGCTGGGTAAGATTCAAGAACCTCCATCCAATGCTACCGCTGCTGTTAGAAACAAGTATAAGAAGGGAGAAATCAAAGCAAAGCTGTTGATCAGGGAATCCATACATAAGAGTCTGGTTGCCTATATATCTGAACTAGGCACATCCAAGGAGATGTATGACAAATTGATCCTTATGTTCAAGGTAAACAATGTGAACCAAGTGCTATTCCCCAAGAACAAGTTGAAGAATATGAAGAAGGGCCGGGATGAGTCTATTCAAACTTTCTTTCTGAAATTGACCGAAAGAAGGAACAATCTGCTAGCTATTGGGGAGACAATAGCTGATCGTGAGATGGTTCTCACCGCACTTGGAGGACTCCCATATGAATGGCAAGTATTCACAACTACCATTCTCAACAATAATACCATTCCTAACTATGATGAGCTTCTGTCTAGATGCATGCAAGAAGAAACAAGGATGAAGGAATTCGATAATGACAGAAATGCTGGCTATGGTGCTCATACCCGAAAGAAGAACTCTGGTGGTTCTAAGGACAAAGGAAGAACGAGGACTCAAGAGAAGAAGGGAAAATGTTTCACCTGCCATAGGCCTGGTCACTATGCTAGAGAATGCCCCTTCAAGAAGGATTCTCCCGATAGTGATGATAACAACAACAACCGAAGGAATGGGAATCGAAGAAATGACAAATCCAAAGGAAAGAGGAAGGCTCACTTTGGTGGAAACAATCAACCTTCAAAAAGGTCCAGAAATACCAGGTATGAGGAGTCTAATGTTGTTGATAAAAGAAATGAGTATATTCTTGTATCTGCTCTCTCAGCTGCATCTCCGCCCGACACTATGGATGTCTGGCTAATCGATAGTGGTGCCTCAAGACACATCACTGCATTCAAGGAAGCACTTTCTGACATGGTTGAAAGGGATACTAATCTAGAAATTATCCTTGGGGATAATGCCACTTATCCTGTGAAAGGGACAGGGACTGTGATCCTCCACTTGTCTCAAGGACAAGTCCTACGTTTGCAAGATGTACTCTATGTACCTAAACTAAAGAAGAACCTTGTGTCTGTATCTGCCATGGAAGACAAAGGATTCAATGTAACTTTCTCTGATGGAAAGGTGCTCATGTGGAAGGAGAGCTTCAAGGAATCTATCTCAATTGGTTTTAGAGTTGGTACACTCTACCAGGTTGGAGGGAGTCCGTTGAGAGCTATGACTTGTGATACTATCCGTCAAACCGAACTATGGCACCGAAGATTTGGACACCTTCATTACAAAGCCCTTCCCGAAGCAAGGAAGGTGGTGACAGGGATGCCTGATTTTGGAAATAATCATGAATGTGTATGTAAGGGCTGTGCTGAAGGAAAACATACAAGGGGACCTTTCCCCTCAAGTGTCACAAAGACATCTGAGATATTGCAACTGGTCCATTCTGATATTTCCGGTATGTTGCCTGTAACATCCCTGGGGGGATGCTCTTACTATATGACATTTACTGATGACTTCTCTCGCAAAACCTGGATATACTTCTTGAAGAAGAAGGATGAGGCTTTCATGTGGTTCCGTACATTCAAAGCCTTGGTGGAAAATATGACCGAAAGAAGATCAAGATTTTGAGGACTGACAATGGCACTGAATATGAGTCAAATGAGTTCAAAGACTTTTGCAGAGAAGCTGGCATTAAGAGGGAGACTACCACTGCATATACTCCTGAGCAGAATGGTGTTGCTGAATGCAAGAATAGGACTATTGTGGAAGCTGCCCGTGCCATGCTATGTGACCAGGGTCTACCAAAGTTTCTGTGGGGAGAAGCTGCAAATACTGCTGTGTACATCCAAAACCGATGCCCTCATTCCGCTTTGGACTCCAAAACTCCCGAAGAGGTTTTCTCTGGTAAGAAACCTGATGTCTCACATTTTAGAATTTTTGGATGTCCTGTCTATTTTCATGTGCCGAAAGAAAAGAGAAGTAAGCTAGATGCTACTGGGAAGAAAGGAATGTTTGTGGGCTACAGTGAGACTTCTAAGGCCTATAGAGTCTATGTACCTGGTCAAAGGGAAGTAGAGATATGCCATGATGTCACTTTTGACGAAGATGCTTCCCTGAAGAAAGTAGTAGATCTTCCAAGATCTGAAGAAAATCATGAAGAAAGGCCTGGAAATCAAGAAGAACCGCAGGATGAGACTATGCCTGATATTGAAGGACCAATGGACCCTATTGATCCATCTCCTTCACTGGGAAAGAGACCATCATGGCTCAGGGACACCCTCGAAGATGCTGAGGGTCATGCTGCCCCAAGGGGGACATTTCGAGAAAGCAAGAAGCCGTGTAGATACCAAGGGTATCTAGCTGCCATGAGTACTATTGTACAATCTGAACCTGGATCTTTTGAGGAAGCCGTAAAGCATCAAGTTTGGAAGGATGCTATGCACGAATAATATGAGTCCATAATGAAGAATGATGTTTGGGATGTGGTCCCAAGACCTAAGGACAAATCTGTTGTCACCGCGAAATGGCTCTACAAGATCAAACATGGATCTGATGGGAGTGCTGAAAAGTTCAAGGCAAGGTTTGTTGCCCGTGGCTTCTCTCAAAAGGAAGGAATTGACTATGATGACATATTTGCACTTGTGGCACGATATACCACCATTCGATCAATCATAGCCCTTGCTGCTACGCAAGGATGGAGTCTTCATCAGATGGATGTCAAGACCGCTTTTCTGCATGGTGCAATAAAGGAAGAGGTGTACGTGGAACAACCTCTGGGATTTGAAGTTCAGGATCGAGACACTCATGTCTGCAGGTTGAAGAAAGCCCTCTATGGGTTAAAGCAAGCACCCAGAGCTTGGTACGAGAGGATGGATAGTTACTTGATGAAGCCGGGCTTCACTCGAAGTAATGCTGATCCGAACCTTTACTTCAAGGTTGTACAGGGGAAGCCTCTCATTCTAGTGCTATATGTGGATGACCTCTTCCTGACAGGTGCTGACCCTCTCATTCATCAATGTAAGAGGGAGCTCGCTGCTGAGTTCGAGATGAAGGACCTAGGATTGATGCACTACTTCCTAGGCCTGGAGGTCTAGCAGAGACCTGGAGAGATTTTCCTTTCTCAAGGAAAATACATTGTGAAGCTTCTGGAAAGATTTGGTATGGTGGACCGTAAGTCCGTGTCGACACCGATGGAACTCAACTTTAAGAAGTTGAGTGGCAGCGCTGCTGGGCCTATCTTGGCCAATCCTACTGAGTATCGTCAACTCATAGGAGCTTTGATGTTCTTAGTGAACACCCGACTAGATATATGTTTTGCAGTGAACACTTTGAGTCAACAGATGGTTGAGCCTCATCACTTTCACTGGGTTGGTGCCAAGAATCTTTTGAGATATCTTCGGGGCACGATAAACCATGGGCTGAGATACACTGCCGGGAGTGTGATACTCCGTGGATATACTGATGCCGATTGGGCTGGTAGTGTGGTGGATCGTAAGAGCACATCGGGATGTTGCTTCAATCTTGGTTCTGCTTCGATCTCATGGATGAGCAGGTAGCAGAAGTCGGTGGCTTTGAGCACTGCTGAGGCCGAATACATTGCAGCTAGTATGGCCTGTTGTGAAGCAGTTTGGTTGCGAAAGCTCTTTAGTGAGCTGTTTGGACATGTGCTAGATACCACTGTGATACTCTGTGATAATCAGAGTGGGATTCGTATGACTGAGAATCCTGTGTTCCACGACCGATCTAAGCATATTGATATCAGGTACCACTTTATCCGGGATATGGTACAGCGAGGCGTCGTAAGGCTCGATCATATAGGAACTGATGAGCAGGTCGCGGATATTCTCACTAAGCCCCTGGGGAAGGTCAAGTTCCTAACCTTCCGTGAGAGTCTTGGTATCGTGGAACGACCCTATGATGTGGGTCCCGTTGGACGATGAGCTCTGGGAGCTCTGGGGGGCTTTGGGGATAGCTTCTCGGAGCTATAAGCACTCATAATGCTTCTGCCCCACCCTTGTGATTATTGAGCTGGTTCGCCTCTCATTTATCTGTGCCCCGTATGCATCCTACCCATTGAGTTCATGGCTCATGGGAAGTACCTCTCATTTGGCCAATGAGGTGGGAAAAGCTAGAGACTATTAGCAAAGACTGATGGACGCATCAGAGATTGCCGTACTCTCTATCTAGGATGGCAAGGTCCAACCACTTGATCTGGGATCAAGTTTAGTGAGGTCTGGGACCTCTGCCTGACTTCGGGTCAGATGAACCAACTTTGGGTTGGTTGGATACTCTTCATGAGTTTGATAGAGGTTTTGAACCTCTGGACTGATTATGTCAGTCGGGGGATGATGTCTTTGTGACTGACCCACTTCTGTTCTGAAATAAAGAGGCCAGCAAAGCAAGTTACGGCGGGATGACGCACGATGTTTGATTGCACCGATGGATGGAGTTCTCCCTAGTTGAGAGGGAGTGTTAAATTTGGACAACTAGGTCCAAACTCCATGTTATGATGCTCAGATTAAGAGGCTAATATTTTTGTTGGAATCCTCTTTCGGAGAGGTGTAAAATCCATATATAATATGTCTTAATCCGATGAGTAGAACATTTATTTTGAATTTATTATTCATAATAAATTATATGTGCAGGTCGGCCTTAAGGTTTCACACCCCCAGCAGATGTGTCACACACCCCAATGATGGATATAAATACAGGCAAAGTTGGAGAGCATTTCATTACAACACAACTCACATCTTCTTCTCTCATCTGAGATAGTACGAGCTCCTTGGAGGACGAGTTCAGCACATGTGTGAAGGAGAAGAAGGACGAATTTCTGTACGGCTGAGCTGAAGGACGAGTTGTTGCAGCTAGGGTTTTGCAGAATG
The DNA here is from genome assembly GCA_034641835.2 of Pinus albicaulis. Taxonomy (NCBI): domain Eukaryota; kingdom Viridiplantae; phylum Streptophyta; class Pinopsida; order Pinales; family Pinaceae; genus Pinus; species Pinus albicaulis. Next base: position 781,414,386 of record CM076582.1, read on the forward strand.
TTTGACCAGTGTTGACTTTGGTCAACCCATGGTCCAATTGGGCTAAAATTCGGTGAGAAGTTCGATTTTGGAAGGCCGTACTGTTTGGCACAGAAATCGAGGTCAAAAGGTTGACCAATCTGCTGCTGCGTTGACTTTTAGCTTGCTGCCCTCTATTGACTTTTTCAGGACAACGTTGACTTTTTTGGAGTTGACTTGGGTTGACTCGTTTGCTGATTGGAGGACTGTTGTGACACATTCTGGGTTGGCTGACCAAGGAGACTTTGCTGGTTGAAGCATCTTGTTGACCGCCGTAACGCACCACCACATTTTTCCTATTTCTGATTTGTCTTCTATAAGATCCACTTATATGTTCTATCTGCATTTTACTTAACTATTTGTATGATTGCTGTGAGAAAAGTAAAGTTGCTCCTAGCATAGAACATCTACTAAAATTTAGTTGTGTTTATAACAGCAGCATCTTGAAGAAGTAGGAAGAAGAAGCAAGATCTCAAGCTTCTAGCTTGGAGATCTAAAGGAGGGATCATCCCTCAAAGAATAGATCTTATTTGAATGTCAATTCAGCCATATTACATTCAGATCTAGCTTCAGATCTATATATCCCAATAGTCAAGGGATCAAACCCCAAGAGGATAAATTTCCAATCTCATATATCCGGAATTTCCTTTCTGGGTTATCTTGGGTTTCCATCATAGTGCCCAGATCTTGAACCTTGGCATCATCAGAGCTACAGATTTCCATAGATCTTCATTTCCCTTTCATCCAGTGGCTATAAGATCATCATCTATTGAAGGGACAATGCAGTATTGCTTCCTGCATCTCTCCAGTTATGCAGTACTTGTTGTGGCATACTTTTAGGGTCATTCTACGCCATCTCTTTGGCTAGAGTGCCTTTATTTTATACATTGTTGTAACTGAATCATCTCCTATGAATAAAATGGCTCATATATTCTATTTATATATGTGTTGATCATAATTTTACATGTACATTTTCTGTGTTTCAAATATTGTGTTTGTGTATCAATGCATTATTCCATTTTTGGATATTACAGTGGTATCAGATCATGATCTTTGGTTTAGCTTGTGGGCATTATTGACAACATATGTAAGAAGATATTAGAGATCTACTATGTGGGGATTAATTTTTTCCCCATATTTATTTAGAGATATAAAGGACCTCTCTAAAGAGATCAATGAAATAAGAAGAGAAAGGCAAAGAGAAACCTCAAGAGGGTTTCAGGATGAAGAAGTTCCCAATACTTCTTATCAACAACAAAGAAGACCAGAGAAGAAAAGAGCTTCACATTATTCCACTAGATCCTCTTTCTTTAATGAGAAAGAGGACTGGACTGAATATGTATAAGACTTGGGGCATGATACCCTAAGTAAATATATATCTAAGTATAAGTCACAGCCAAGAGCATTGAAGGAGAATCTCTCTCTCCAATAGTTTTTTCAATTCAAAGAAGAGAGGAGATCTAGAAGCAGCAATAGAAGAAAGAGGCATAGATTCTTCTTGCCCACATTTGATGGATCTTCCACAAGCACATTGAGGGCTTGGATGGAAGAATTGGCTACCTTCTTTCTGAAATATCCTATATCAGAAAGAGAGGTTGTGGAGTTTGCAGTTCTACACCTAGAAGGTGAAGCAAGAGGTTGGTGGTCCAATCACTTATCCCATATGAATGTATTTTCTCATGTAGATTTTACTAAAACACTGAAGAAGAGATATGGTAGAAATAAACCAAAGACATATCACACAGTGACATCTCCCATCATCAAGGAGATAGTGCATGAAGAGCCCAAATAAGATGTCATCATTATCACTCAGGAGGAGGAGCCTCTACCACCACCAACTGCATATGTACTTGCATCAGGAGAAGGAACACTTGCATATTTTTAAGATGGTCTTGATCTCTTGAAATTGAGAGTCCCATGCATTATTCAGGAGATGCATGAGGAGGAGGAGATAGATACCAATGATGGTACAATTGTAGATATGCAGCCATCATCACTACCAACAGTTGGAGACACCATTGTCTCGGTTGGATGAACTCTTGTGGTCTTGAAAGAGGTTCCCACACATCAGTTGATCCAATGTATGCAACCACTTTCATCTCATATTGTTCTAGTACCTCTTATTGAAACCTATGGGGACATGTCATCAGGGCTATTGCATGACCAAGGATTAGAGCACCTTGTAGATTTGGAGCAACAAATTATCACTGCACAGAGGACCCTTGATTTGATCAAGGATAATAATTATTGTTGTCCCATTTTTTCATGCTTGAGCTACACCCAACACTTTGTGTTAAAGTGTGGAGTTGCAAAAGATGGGAGGAGCACAGTCTTATTCAATACAATGCCAGACCTTGAGTTTAGCATTGAATGTATCCATGAGACAACACAGGTATGACCTTGCAGATCTACAGCTCTGTCACTTAGTAGCAGTGATGAGAAGAGGACCCATCCATTGGTGGAGCATTCCAATGGCAGCTTCATTCATGAAGAATTGGAGGGGCAGATGATATAGGGTATACATCTTGTGATGGTGAGCATTCCCCATTATCAAGATGAAGTTTCTTTGATGAGCATCTCACAGCTCAAAGAAGAGATTCTACCTACAACATGTATGGAGCCTTATGGGTTCCAATGGGCCTTTGATGAGAAGATCTCATGGAGAAACCTCAATGGAGGTGCACTTCAACATCTCATGGAGTGCAAAGCTATAAATTTGGAGGATTATGGTATTCTACAATGGGAGGATACCAAGTTTGATCTTGGCATGATTCATCATCCAGATTGGGATGAACAGATCCGGATGAGGAGCAAGAGGTCTCCTAGCTTCCTGCAGATCTATGATATCGGGCAGCAAGAAGCGTGGATGTGCTGGTTTCTTTTGGGTGAGTATGGATACTACCTAACATCTCACATTTCCAGGATCCATGCCATGTATATCACTGTTGACATGGAGCAGCAGGAGGCATGGCTGTGCTGGTTATTAATGAGATAGTTTGGACATTACATGCTATATGTTATGTCCTTGTATTTACTTTTGTTTGGGATATGTCTCATGTCTTTACATGTATTTCTGTTTGGGATGTATCTCATGTTCATGTATGTAATTTTGTTTGGAAGAAAGCATAGCTCTCACATGATGTGGCATAAGGTAGCTTGTTTGTATTATTCTGATGAGACATTTCACATGTCCATTACTATGTTGTTGCACCATGACTTGCATCATGATGATGTAAGGAGGCAACAAGAATCCTTGTTGCTTTGGTTACTTTTGGAAGAGTATGGACTGATTTTACTCGATACATTACATGATGATGATAGAGGATGGAAACAGGAGGCCTTACAACATTGGCTTCTGTTGGGGTATTATGGTCATTGTACTTGTTATAATGATGATGTGAAGGGGCATCAAGATTCCTTATTAAGGTGGCTTCTCTTGAGAGAATATGGCCACTAAATTTGGTACAATGATGATGTGTTGTGGCAGTAAGAGGCATTGTTTTGGTGGCTCCTATTGAGAGAGTAAGGCTCTCATACTTGGTTTGATGTTGATGTGGCATGGCAACAAGAAGCATTGTTGTGGTGGCTTCTATTGAGAGAGTATGGCTCTCTTAATTATTTTCATGATGATCTAGCATGGTAGTAGAAGTATTTGATGCAGTGGTTGTTATTGGGAGAATATGGTTTGATATTGTTCATGATCACCCATATGTCTCTACTTATTATTTTTCACTATGTTGATGTTATGTTTGATTCTTACATGGCCAACATGGCTAATAATGAGAGCATTGATAGATGTAATCCACTCTATGTATCATGGATTGGAGAGATAGTTAATGAGTTGGGAAATTCCACTTTGGGAAGAAACCACTTCATTTCATGTATCTAATGTGTAGCGGAGATCTTTGGTTATCATATGGTTTCCACTTGGAGATTCATTGATGAGGATAGGTATCTAACTTTTTAGTTGGATGCCATTCTAGACATTTTAGAGGGGCAACTTTGGAGTTGGGCATGCATGACACTTTGTGACAAATGGGGAGGCATTCCATATGAGGATTCCATCTGGAGGGAGGATGTTTTCTGTATCATCCACTTTTGCAGTTGCTTGAGGACAAGCAACATTTTTCCGGGAAGGACTTTAATATTCCCAATTTTTCACAAGATAATTGGAATATTAAAGTTCTTAATTTTCATAAATTAATTAAGTAAATAAGAGGGTGGAGGGACCCACAAACACCATATATGAATAAAATCCACTTTTGATGTGTGTATGTGGATATTTTTTATCTAGATATACATTACGGAGTAGTGGAGTAGCTTCTTAATGTGAAAGGAGTGGAGATCATGTCTCATTAATGAGAAATATCATGGAGGGAATCAAATGTAAGATCATAGAGCATTCGTGATGAGATGATGTAGGAAGTAGTGCATTTAAAACATACATTATGGAGAGGGTGATCATTACATGCATACATGATGGAGATCATGTAGAGACAGCGCAGTCAACATGGAGACCTATGTTCACATGTACAATGCAGTTATGAGGTGGGCCAAGGCATGAGAAGGCTCATAATATATATAAATAAGATGACAACACAATAGAAGGGGGATTTTGGGTATTATTGATTTTGATATGTTTAAATCTGGATTTGTCATTTGAAGTTCCAAACATGCTTATGCTATTTAGCTAAGTCTCCAGTGCTATTTAGCACAGGGTGTTTCCGAGCAGGCATCCCACCCTTACCCATGGGGGACTTTGAGTGCCTACTCTAGGAAGGTTTTTATCGAGATACATTCATCATCAAGAATTTTTGTAATATTGTTCCTACTTTCTGCATCCCATACATCCTCAGAAATAATGCATTTCTACATCAGGGTTTGAGAGGAGGAGGTTGTCCTTCAGTATTTCAGCTGAGGAATCGGTGAAGGATTCATCCTATCACCTTGAGCTTCAATATCAGCATTCCATTGCTTCAGATCTATATCAGGAATCAGGCCATCCATCATTCATCTCCTAGCAGCAGCAGTTCCATCAGGAATTGCGCAATCCAATCTTGCAAATCCAGGGGAGAGGGGAAGTTTCTAGTATTTCAGCTAGAAATCCTGGGAGGGACCATTTCATCGCTTGTAAATCATTGGATCCATCATTATTGAGCTTTATAGCCACATTTTCAGTAGTTAGCTGCCTCTCCTTCCTATATAGTGAAGTTTATCTAGATGTTGTGTTTATAGCAGTTGCATCTTGAAGGAGGAGGAAGAAGAAGCAAGATCTCAAGCTTCTAGATTGGAGATATGAAAGAGGGATCAACCCTCAAAGCACAGATCTGATTTGTACATCATTTCATCCATGTTACATTCAGATCTAGCTTTAGATCTGCATAACCCAGTAGTCAAGGGATCAAACCCCAAGAGGGTAAATTTCCAATCTCATATATCTGGAATTTCCTTTATGGGTTATCTTGGGTTTCCATCATAGTGCCCGGATCTTGAATCTTGGAATCATCAGAGCTCCAGATTTCAATAGATCTGAATTTCCCTTTCGGCCAACAGTTGTAAGATCATTATCAGCTGAAGGGAGAGCACAGTATTGCTTCCTGTTGCTCTCCAGTTACATAGTACTTGTTGTGGCATGCTTTCAGGGTCATTCTAAGCCATGTCTTTGGCTAGAGTACCTTTATTTTGTACATTGATGTAACTAAATCATCTCCTATGAATAAAAAGGCTCATATATTCTGTGTATATCTGTGTTGATCATAATTTTACATGTACATTTTTTGTGCTTCAAATATTTTTTTTTTCTATCAATGCATTATTCCATTTTGGTATATTATAGATTCCTTCATCTTGGACAAGGAGGAGCTTGAATTTGATGAGGCGGTAGCGATGAAAGAGAAGGATTAAAATTTGGTAGACCCTGGAGGGCCCAATGCTTCCTCGAATACTCAAAAACAAACTCATGAGTCTGCCTCCTCTGAATCGCACAAGGAGACTCCTTCCTTTATCATCAACAATCTTCAAGTGGTTTTAGCTCACCTGCCCCATGGTGGTTGGGTCAAATTTTCAAAAAAAAAAAGGAAATAACTGTCCTATTGAGGACTCTACCTATTATGAGTAATCTCTTGTGTTTGTGTCTCATGGTTCCTAGGGGCGAAAACGCGAAGTTGGGAAACACTTTTTGGCATGAGATAGAATTCGAGAGAATTTTTTAATTTCTCGGCCGAGAAAAAAAGTCAACTAAATTTCTCGGCCGAGAGTTTTGGAAACTCTCGGCCAAGAGTTGTGGCATAAAATTCTCGGCCGCCAACTCTCGGCTGAGAGTTAGAAAAACTCTCCGCCGAGAGTTTTTTACATTCAAAAACTCTCGGCTGAGAGTTTTTCTAACTCTCGGCCGAGAGTTTTATTGCGCAAAATCTCGGCCGCAAACTCTCGGCCGAGAGTTTTTAAAACTTTCGGCCGAGAGTTTTCCCGCGCATAAATTGGTTTAAAACTCTCGGCCGAGAGTTTTAAAAATTTCTTGGCCGAGAGTTTTTCTCGGCCGAGAGTTTCTGGTCAACAGAAAACTCAGAAAACTCTGCAGTTTTGAGAAACCTGCAACTTTGTAGGGACATAACACCTACAAAAACAAAATGTTATATGTCGGACCAAGTACCATTAGATTCATCTCTAAATCTAGTTTTTGATGATGTGATATTTATGGAGTTTCATTAAAAAATTAAATTTTTTATTAATTTTTTACTAAACTATGTCACTATGGAATTTCATTGTTCGAAAAATTGCACTGAATGAAAATTCAATAACTTTCAAATGAGGACACCAAAAAATTCAAAAAAATCATAGTGCACTTCCTCTCCCTGTCTACTTCAAAAGGGTATTCTCATTTTTCTTATTGACGATCACATTGAAAAGAAAATCAAAGGATAATAAAATGTACTGAAACATCACTGTTTTTTTGTCTTCGTCCATTTCAAAAAATAATAAAAAATAGTGATTTGATCCGAAAATTACCAAAAAATAGTTTGTGCACTAATGCAATATATGCAGATTATGATGCTATGGTTTTTTTCCAAAAAATGAATAACCTTCCCTAAAAAAAGTTAAGGATAATAAAGTGACTATTTATGTTTGCCTGAAAATTTCAAGTATATGCAGTTAGTAAACAACAAATTTACCCCTCTATATGTCAATATTTTTTAAAAAAAAAATATCGGTATGGAGGTAAGACAATTCTCTACAATTCTTGTTTTTATGTCAAAGCATAATTTGCGATAAAAATATGAGTTTAGTGGAGTTGAAGTTGAAAAACATAGAAAATTACAATTTTCAACGTCAAAAAAGGGCAAAAAGTGTTTCCCAACTTCACATTTTCACCCCTAGGTATCTCTTCTAGATCCTCCATGTTCTCTCTTGAGACGATATGGGACCGAGGTTGACTGTTCTTTACCGACTTCCCCGCTATTTAGTTTCTCTTTCTTGTAATTCCATTTGTACCATATGTTTTTAATAGAATTATTCTTATTTAGAAAATAGAAAAAAAAAAAAAGACTCAATGTCATTCTAACAAAATAGAAATTATAGAGAATGTAAATGACGATGAATTTGTTCTTAGCTCATTTGGAGTGGTGTTGAAGGTTAATGAAAGGGGGCGAATTTTTTACAAAACTATGAGTGATCTAGTGGAACAAACATATAGATGTACTTTACACTTACAATATAAAAATCAATCCAATGATTCTAAGAACCAAATTATATCTAAAGTGCAAGAAGCGTTTCCAAAGAAATGGTCAATGAAACATGTTGTACTTGCAATAGGAAAAACATACAACAATAAAAAAGAATCATTCAAAAGGTAATATTCCTAATTAAAATGATTTTCTAGAATTATACTTATATATTACTACAAACCATTCAATTATTAATATAATTTTTATTATATTTAGTTTTCATATATCAATGTAAAAATAGTTTATTACTTTTTTGAGGAATATTATGAAAATCACAAATGATCAACGAGTCAATATGTGAAACATCCCATTAGGAATGTCCAAAAAAAATATACACGGAGATGGTTAAATAAATGGACATAATTGCATCACAAGAGGATCCATCTCAACAAAAACGTGATTCAAATGTATGTAATCATGATTGAATTTGTACATATAAAAAAATAATTTAGCATTAAATATTAATTTTCAAGTATTTCTTGTAGAAAAGAAAACAAAATGTAACTCATTAAACACATAAAACAGTTAGACAAGGAAGAAAAGGGTTGATATCATAGTTAGTGAGTAATTGTTAATATTTCCTTATAACAACTCAAGGTTTCATTTTTCTATATTTTAAATTTTTTACAGCAACCATCCTTGAATGTCTTCAAATAGGTATTAACATACAAAGAAAATCCATCAAAAGAATTAAGTGACATTGGGTTAAATATAGGTTGTGAGTTTATGTTGCAATATCAAAAAATAATAGTGGAATTTGTAAGTATTTTTGTTGTTTTACTTCTATGAGTTTATAATGAATAGAACAAATAAAACTTTTATATTAAATCTATGATTTATAGTGGGGTTTAAAACATGAAAGAAACAAAGTATGGAACTATGCCAATAGAAGACTTATTGCAACAATGCATGAGACTTGGTTTTGAAACCATGTGCATATTTTATGAGTCACTTCTTTCTATGGTACGTTGATATTCGATTTACGTTGATGTATATTATTTATTTCAATTTTTCATTATTCTCACCAATGTAGATACACTCATTACATATTACTTTTATGTTTGCAGATGGAACAAGATCAAGAAGAAAAAAAATCGATGCAATCAATAAAACGTTTCTTCAAATAACCCAAGTCATGGAAGCAGCTCGAGCATTGACAACATTTCCAGCAATGCAATCTATTGTATTTTTCTAAATAATTGTTTGTTAAAATCATACATTTTGTTTTATGTAATGGAGATGGTGTCCCAATTGAAATAAAATGGGTTATCAATAATAATCCCATTTTTATGACAAAGAGCCTCTTATTGATATATAATAAAATATATTTTAATGTATTTTATTATGTGATTGAATTTCTTAGTGAAATGTTACACCATTGATTAAATATATGGATGATTAAATATTATAATGAAGAGATGTTAAATATTATAATATAAAAAATTAATCCAAACATCATATACAAATTAACTAATCAAATTTCAATTTATATGAATATTTATATAATATATTTTTCAATTTTTTGATGAATAACGGATTTAAGAAATTACAATAATTGCACTCTCACAGGTTGATGTTTCCAAAAAAGAGAAAATATTATACAAAACATTGGTGCATCCATAACATAAAACATGCCAGTGCATTGTATTATATAAAAGCATCGTGACGACATATTTTTTGCATGACTGGTGTCTTTTCAGGAAACGACAACACCAGGGCATTTAGTTCTTCAAGCACTAGTATTCTTTGCAATTAATGCCCTAGTGCATTGTAATTCTTACTGCACCAGTTCTTTCATAGAACTAACACCTTGGTCCTACAAAATATTATTTCCAACCCCAGTGCATTATTAAAATTAACATCACCAGTACTTTTATATCCATAATTCACCAGTGTGTTTATAATTTAAATAATACACATTGGCATTGCAACTTCAAAGAAAAGCATCGGGACTAAAATTATTTTTTGCATGCCCTCATGCAGTTCCTTAAAAGAACATCCTGGGCGTTTTTGGAATACAAGCACTGGGGCAGTATACATTTTAGGCACCAATGTTCTCTGGTTTCAACACCTCTATGCTTTTAGTTATTTATGCAACCCGGTGCTTTTATATATGTAGTGCATCGGTGCTACTTGTTCCATCAAATGCATTGTAATATATATATATATATATATATATATATATATATATATATATCCGCTAAAACCTTCAACCACCCATATTTTTTCAGTTGTGATGAAGTTTCATTATAATGAACACTAAAAAAATTTCTATTAAAAATGGATGTTTTAGTAGATGTTGTTTTGACATTTTTTGCCAATTTTATAACACTAAAAATATTTGTTATAACCTCTGCTATAAGGTATTTTCCTTGTAGTGTGTGCCATAATGTAGGAAGGAAATGAAATTTCCTGGTGGGGCGATTGGACTTGGTTGCAAGGTGAATAACAAAAAATAAAAGACATTAGAGTGCACAACAACATGCTTATTGAATATTTCAAGAACATGGTTATTATGGGATAGTAGCACCCAATGGTGTCTATTGATTTCCATGATGCATGCCATGACTGGAATGAAAGTGTTGAGGAAAGGACATGCCTTATTTATGAGGTCCTTCCGACGTGAGGAAGCCTTGCTAAGGAATGTATTGTCTAAGGGACTGATAAGAAGAGAAGTGGATGCTTGAACTTATAATTTAAGTGACTGCATGGAAGTGGGATTGGATCACTTAAGGGACTAGGAAGAGGAGAAGGGGGTGACAGACAACAATAAATAGTTCTTAAGGAGTCATGAGCACAGATGATTGGAATTAGAAGCACATTGGGGGGATTCTGAGAAGTAATGGTTCAGGAAATGTTCACTAAAAGAGTAGGAGCACAAGGATAGTAGCATTGAATATTGGGGGCAGGAAGCACTCTAGAGATTCCACAAGTAGTGAAAATAATAAAAAAAATAAGAGGAAGAGTCCAGGGTGAACATTAAGAGACACTCGTGAAAAAAATTATTAAAGGGAATTTTCACAACAATGCTAGGGCTGGATTTTATTCTTGACAAAGCACATGATAAGTTCTAGAGACAATTGCAAAGTGGAGGGAATGAAATTCCATAGGAATTTAAATTGAGGATTGAAGGAGCTTAAGAAATTGTGAGGAAAATGGGCATGAGTACTTGCCAAGAATTGGTTGAGAAAATAGTCATGGTGCTCGCTAAAGAGCTGATAAACCACTTAATTTCATAATTAATCCATGTCCTCTTTCAGTTGGGTATGAACTCCTACTGAAACTACTGTATAAATTCCCCTTAGATCGTGGATCCAGCTCGGGGGTGACTATTGCAAGTGATTTTGGATACAGTGAGTCTATGGTTGGGTGGAAAAACGAAGTAACACCTTCATTTTGGCCATTTATTTTATTTTAACTAAATTCATTTAGCTGATAGTTATGAAATCAAATATTTCCCTTGTGAAATTCAATATGTATGACTGAGAAATGTTATATGGTTGTAGGATGTCAATGCATGAGCTTTATTGATTGAAATGCTTGAATATTCTATATTTTTCCTTATAAGTTCTTTCATGCACTCATAGGTTAAATGATTGAATTTTTCTTTATAATGCATGTGTATATGTTTCTTTTGTTTGATATGTTGATATGTGCCTAAATTAATAGAAGAGGATGCCTTTTTTCCTATTCTGGAAATGAGAGGTTGATTCCCATAAAACATATTTGTCAATATTTTTTGATTTCTTGTATGTTTATTAACTAGTTGAATGGATTCTTGTATGAAATCATGAGCTTGTTTCCTATTTATTACCCGTATAAGAGGATTGTATATCTTTTAATTGTTTTGATATTGAATTTTAGCTAGTAAGCCTTAGTATAAATGAATGCTCACATCTTTGTCGTATTTGCTATGAAATCAACAGACTTAGCTTTCAGGCCTTGTTATCAGCTATCAATCTTAGGAAGGATAGTGTTTACATGAAAGTGAATTAAATACATATATATATGTCTAAATATCCATCTATATTTACAAGTTGGAAAGAAGCCCTTATAATCTCAGGAGATATGGTGCAATGCATATTATTTGTGTTACACAAATATGTGTATATATTTATTGAATGGGATAAGCCAAGCCCTGTTAAAAGCTCAATAGGGATAGCTCTAAGGGCTTACCTCTATATATACACGTATGCATATGAAGAATGACTGAAGGGGGTGAGCTAAAGACATTAAGGGTTTTCGCCTTCGAATCATATAGGCCATGTGCATGAGCGTTGTAATGAAGCATCGATGGCAAAAAATCCCAAACTGTATAGACAAATGCATGTGTCGTGAGGGCTATAAGTATAGGACCCAAAGGAGTAAGAAGGCATGATCATTATATGTCATGTGGCTAGGATCCATGTCTAAGGGCACATAGGTAGAAATATCTAAGTTGTTGGATTTTGAATAAGCATCAGCGTGATCCACGTACCCCAAAATAATTACCCCTGGAAGTTAGAGTTAAGACTAGCTCAAATCCCACCAAGATTTATTTCTCAAGGGTGATGTGGAATTTTGGGGCCTATTGGAGGGAAACCTCTCATAAAATATTCATCATCAAACTCCATAAGAAATTCCCACCATTGGATGGACCTCAGAGAATTTTTCCCAAAGATTTCAAAGGGAGGTAGGATGGGAACTCCCAGGATTTAAACACATGATGATGTGGCACAATGGAGTTGCTTGCCAGGATTTTAATGTATCAGGGTGGAGAACCTAGAAATCATCTATAATGTGAACTTAAACCCTACGATGTAGCAGATGGCTTGGTGGTATCCATGGCTAGTGTGGCAAGTGACATGGTCTTAGGGTAATGTGGTAACCTGGGAGGAATACATATGACATTTTAATTTGAGGGTTTTTTTGGGCTAAGTGGCCTGTATCCGAGTGACATGTGGCACCCAAAAAGTAGGCCCATGTGGAGGGTGTGACATCACCCTCATGATAAAACCCATTTACGTCACGTCAACACCTTGACCCCCATGATTTCTAGTAGAGATGGGTGAAAGCCTGCCAGATCTTATTCCTGGGTTGAGGTGCTCATGGTGGAGCCCACATGAAAAGCTTTAAAGGAAACATGTCCCATTTGATTTTTTGATGCAAATTTGATTGGTAATCCAATGGATAATCCTCCATATAACCTTGATAGGTTTGAATTCCTCACAAAAAGGAATAGGTCGAGACAATAAGGCAAGGTGGAGCTCGAACATGAAATAGTAAGGAAAGGTGTTGGGACATGTGGAGGAGGA